>CM053267.1:16597582-17075156 GCA_028583415.1 Protea cynaroides | reverse complement strand
TGCATAGTTATTTTCTTGACTAGTCTCCTCCACGGGTGGTGGTGGTGGGACTGCATTTCGGGTCTGTCGGATCACTCTACGTCCAGACATGATTCCTTTCGGTGATTGGTGGTGCCTGAAAATGATCAAAATAGGTGAGAAGTCATTCATATTTCATGTAGGTACGCTAACCGATAATCAATTCCAATTCTAGCGCATTATATAAAAAAAAATACTGTTTTTTCTATGTAGAGTCGATGGTGAGGGTCGATGGTATGTCCGACCCTTGGTATCCAACCTTGGGAATAACCTATTCTTCCCGAGAGCTGAGGGTCGATGCGAGGGTCGATGGGTGTCCGACCCTCAATTCCGACCCTTGATTTTTTGTCAGATTCCCGAGAGCCGAGGGTCGATGGGAGGGTCGATTCGAGGGTCGATTGTGCTAGTCGAATTGTCCGACCCTCGGACCAAAAATCAGATTTTTAAGGTCCGATTTTGGGTCATTTCTCACTATTCCTCTTCCGTTTCGACTCGTCTCTCCTCTTTGAGTTGCTACAGTGCTACTCTACTGTTGTTGGTCGATTTTAGTCCGAGTTTCGACGTCCACGTCATCCATACAGGTATGTTCTCTCATTTTTACCTATTTTTAGGTTTTCTTTTCTAGGTTTTCGTCCATTTAACTCGTATTTTTCAAATTAAACTTTTTCAACCATAAAAATTCGATTTTTATTGGGGACTTTTGTTATTGGTGTCTCGAGGAACAAAAGCCCTCAAAATTTTTTGAGTTTCATCGGTTGGTGATCGAGAAACTTGAAATTTTCTCTTTTTGACCTAATTTGTCGATATTTTCAATTTTTCTTGAATTTCTTCAAATTGGACATCGTCAGTTAAAATTTCCTACTGTATGTGGGTTGTAGGATGTATGTTAACCTACGTAAGTTCTCATGCCCACTTGTATGGTGAGGAATGGAGCTTTATGGTCAACTTACGTCGTTATTAAATCAAGTTTCGGGTTTTTATCCTATTAACTCCTTGTTTTCCTTCTCTTTCTTATTTTGCAGATACCATGGCTCGTACTAAGGTACCCCGAGTTCGTGATCCCCTTCGCTTCCGTTCCAATGAAGCCGAGGCACGGTATGCTGACTATGCCCGTAAGAAGGTTGAGTGTGGTCGTATGGTGAACTTGGCTGAGTTAGCCGTGTTCAACGTAGAGGGAGCCTTTGGTGACATGGGGTGGCTTCTTGTCATCACCTACGATGAGTGCACATGCCCGGATTTGGTGCGTCAGTTCTATTGTAATCTCCAGGTGGTGGGGAATTACAATGACATTGAGCATGGTCAGGAGTTGCGCATCACCAGCTACGTCAAAGGGGTAGATATCTCCTTCGACTATCGACAGCTGGCCGACTGGTTGGGCATTCCTTATGATGGTCCCATGGTGTACTGTGCGCCTGGAGAGCCACAGTTTGTTGAGATGGAGATGAGGGCAGAGATCGATAATCAGTTACTCCATCCTGATCGTTGGCAGATGAGAGCTTGTTATCTGCGTCCAGCTCCACGGGTCTTCTGCAAGATTATCCAGCATAATCTGATCCCACAGAGTGGACACTATGTTTCTCAGCTGACCCAGTTTTTGATTTATAGTATCTGCACTCGCTAGCCCGTCTGCCTTCCATACATTATCATGCGGACTATGATTAGTGCTACATTGTCCGGTCATAGGGGTAATCTATCCTATGGACGCATGATTACAGTCCTGCTGACCCGTCTGGGGGTTGACCTGGTAGATGAGAAGATTCAGGAGAAAACCTTCTCGTCGCCTCTAGATTGGGAGGCAATCCGCAAGATGGGTATGCGGGATGCCCAGGTTAGTGATGAGGAGAAGAACGCGATGGTGCGCCCTCACACTCGTATCGAGATGGCTGATGCCGAGGCTGCTGCTTCCGCTGCTAGAGCTCGCGTGGATCCTGTCGACGATGATGACCGTATGTATATGGATGTCGACTCGATACCACCGCCTTCACCTATACATGCGGCTGGTGTTGGCACTTCTTCTGCGGTGGACCCTGTACCTGAGGCTGGTCCTTCGCATGCGGTTGGTCCTTCACTTCCACCTTCTGACATGATGGAGATGCTGCAGGAGATTAGGGAGGCTCAGCGCAGATCTGATCTGATCTGATCTGAGGATGGAGGAGTTGCTAGACGCCCAGCGTATGAGGGTGGATGAGTTGTTATCGGTCCAGCGGGCGACTGATAGGAGAGTAGCCAATCTTGCAGCTAGTCTCCAGACGACCCAGACCCAGGTGGCTTGGTTGACTAGGGTCTATGCTGAGGACTATGATCGAGATCATGAGGCACCGCCTCCTCCTTCACCTCCAGCTTCATGATTGTATTTATTTTCTTGTACTACAGAGTAACTGTCTGGGTTGTGGATTGTACTCTGTTTTGGTTATGTATATACATTTTGTTTCTTTCTCTCATTGTATGTAACTTGTTTTCCCTTTTATAGATGCATTATTCTTTTTTTAAATTTGGTCTCAATCATCACTGGTGCTTACAGTGTGTTTATCTTAAAGCTTTTACTTTTATCCTATCTCAGTTCACAATGGTCTTGAATGTATGTTAGTTCGGCGGCAAGGCCTGAGATGCTCTGATACCAAGTTGTCACACCCCAATTCCGCACTGTTCAGAATGGTGTGATGAACCGTTAGCAAACCAACGGTTCAACCAGGATCTCAAATAGGCTATCCCCGCGTTATCCAAACTCACGCACATCCATAATCATAATCAGAGTAAATACACAATAGCAGAAGTTTTATAGTAACATGAACTGACAAACTACAATGATATTAATAATTTAATAGCAAATTATTCTGTTTTTAACTAAGACATAATTAATTATCTAATACATGTCTTAATAAATCCAATAAAGAAACCTATAAAATATCTAATCAAATACACACGAGTTGTACTCGCAAGAGGAGTCGTGTGTATCCACTTCAGCTTCAGCTTCCATCGCTGTCACGTTCCCGTACGCAGACGCATTCATATAATCTTCAACGGTATAACCAGCATCATCAACTAAAAATATTCGACGTCGAGGGGTGAGCACACATCACGGCTCAGTGAGTAGCCAAAACAATGCAACAATACATATGCATGCAAAAATCAATTTATATCTTTGGTCTGGTATATAAGTTTGCAATATGTAATAGAAAGGTTTAGGTAGCCAAAGGTCGCGTTTATTGACCCCGCCTCTATACACGAGTGTGTGACGTTACCCGAAGATCACGTTTATTGTCAACTCACATGCACCCAATCATTAACATTATATAACAAAGGTTACGTTTATTGCTATTGTAAGACCCGTGTCAATCTAACCCGGTCTTACCACCTTGAACCAGGTTTACCCATCATGGTCGAGTCAAATGGACCAAGGGCGTGAAGGAGATCGAGATCCCAAGTATCAAATTGACCCAAAAACACTTAAAATAGGGGAAAGGTCGCATACCCAGCTAAGTAAGGTCGGACCTCCCAAAACAGAAAGTCAGACCCTCAGTTTTGAAGGGAGGGTCGGACAGCTTAAGACCCTAGGGTCGACGGGATCATCGACCCTCCCATCGACCCTCGGATTCTGCCGAATATAGAAATTAGGAAATTTTCTAATTTTCGATTGAGATTCTTTCCAAATCTCAGAGGGACTTATTTAGGATGTTCCTAGTCTATTTAGAGGACGTCCCTAAGCCACTTTCACTCCTTTCACAACCCTAATTGAATTGAGAGAAAGAGAGGAGAAGGAAAAGAGGAAGAAGAGAGGCAAGCAAGAGAACTTAGCAAAAAGGAGAAGAATTTCAGAGAAGGAGTAATATTCTCAGCTATGGATACTAATTCCATGAATTTTTACAGACCTTAGGTTAGAAATTTTTGAGAGTGTGATCTCGGAGAAACCCAAACCATCAATCTATGGTTAGGTTTCCATGGAAAACCATAGAAGAATGCATGAAAGCTATCTAGGTGGGTTATACATGGTTTCAGACCATGGAATGAATGTAGAATGGAATGTAGGAGCAAGCCATAGGATCCCAAACACGAAGAATGGATTAAAAGAGAAAATTGGACCAAAGTGCACCAAGGGTCGCACCCAGGGTCGATAGACCATCCGGCCATAGGTATTCCTGATCATCGACCCTCAGCATTCGGGAAGTTCAGAAAGAGGGAAGGGTCGATAGACCCATCGACCCTAGCATCGACCCTACCTCCGATCCTCAGTTAACAGCATGGTTTTTAATTCCGAATAAATTCTAATTAAATTTTATCGACTTTGTTAGGTCTTCTAGCAATATAATAACACTGTAAATGTGATTCTAAAGCTTGGAAAAGTATCTATTAGCAAGCTAAGATGAGGAACCTTAACTCCAAACTAAATTGGTTAATAATAAACTGTTTTCTACTTTCTTGAGTCCTATGCTATGCTTGATTCTATGCGAATATGTTTGTAATGTGCATACAACATGCCATCCAATATTTCTATTACTTGTTCATGCATATTTACTTTATTGTTTATAACATGATGATGATGATGATAGGAATAGGCATGTGCTTGGATGTGTGTGGTTGATGTGCTTGATGCGAGCGAGTATCAGGGGAGGTGTAATGAGGACGTCAATAAACATTAACCTTTGATGGATCTCAGCACTTTATCTCTATCTCTAACTCAAGTCTTGTGCATTAGCATCGTCGTATCGCCATTACTTTAGCAGAACTATTATGTCGTAGAGTATCAGGGGAGGTGGTCTCGGTCCTTGTAGTCTCTTGACTCTACCGGGGGGCCTTAGCTCTATCTCTATGGACATTCTGAGGGATGCTGGGGTGAGGCCTTGGATACACTTTTTGACATTAGGATTGGTTAGTTGCGAGCCCAGTTTGCAGCCCTCGCTAACAGGGGCTTACGTGTTGGTATGACACTATATAGCTGTCACACCCCAATTTTGGTCTAACCAGAATGGTGTGATGAACCGCTAAATAATCAACGGTTTAACCAGGATCTCAAATAGGCTATCCCCGCATTATCCAACTTGCACACATCTGTAATCATAATTAGAGTAATACACAATAGCGGAAATATTATAATAAGATGAACTGATAAACTAAATGATATTAATAATTTAATAGCAAATTATTCTGTATCCAACTGAGACATAAATATTAAATATCAAATACATGTCTGAATAAATCCAATAAAGAAACCTATAAAATGTCTAATCAAATACACACGAGTTGCACTCGCAAGAGGATCCGTGTGTATCCACTTCAGCTTCAGCTTCCATCGCCGCTACCGTCCCGTACGCAGAAGCATTTACAAAATCTTCAACCATATAACCTGCATCATCAACTAAAAATATTCGACGTCGAGGGGTGAGCACACAACACGGCTCAGTGAGTAGCCAAAACAATGCAACAATAAATATGCATGCAAAAAGTCAATTTATATCTTTGGTCCGGTTGTAAAGTTTACAGTATGCAATAGAAAGGTTGAGGTAGCCAAATGTCGCGTTTATTGACTCTGTCTCTATACACGAGTGTGTGACGTTACCCGAAGATCACGTTTATCGTCAACTCACATGCACCCAATCATGAACAGCAAAGGTTAACGATTATTGCTATATATTACCATACCAACACGTAAGCCTCTATTGGCGAGGGCTGCAAACTGGGCTCGCAACTAACCAATCCTAATGCCAAAAAGTGTATCCAAGGCCTCACCCCAGCATCCCTCAGAATGCCCATAGAGATAGAGCTAAGGCCCCCCGGTAGAGTCAGAGACTACAAGGACCGAGACCACCTCCCCTGATACTCTACGTCATAATAGTTCTACTAAAGTAATGGCGATACGACGATGCTAATGCACAAGACTTGAGTTAGAGATAGAGCTAAAGTGCTGAGACCCGCCAAAGGTTAACGTTTATTGACGTCCTCATCACACCTCCCCTGATACTCGCTCGCATCAAGCACATCAACCACACACATACAAGCACATGCCTATTTCTATCATCATCATCATCATCATGTTATAAACAATAAAGTAAATATGCATGAACAAGTAATAGAAATATTGGATGGCATGCTGTATGCACATTACAAACATATTCGCATAGAATCAAGCATGGCATAGGACTCAAGAAAATAGAAAACAGTTTGTTATTAACCAATTTAATTTGGAGTTCTGGTTCCTCACCTTAGCTTGCTAATAGATACTTTTTCAAGCTTTAGAATCACCTTTACAATGTTATTATATTGCTAGAAGACCTAACAAAGTCGATAGAATTTAATTAGAATTAATTCTAGATTTAAAAACCATTCTGTTAACTGAGGGTCGGAGGTAGGGTCGGAGTCCTGATCGACCCTGGGTGCGACCCTCCCCAGATTCTAAATTTCCCGAACACTGAGGGTCGATGGTCAGGAACACCTAGGGTCGGATGGTCATCGACCCTCGGTGCGACCCTCTATGCACTTTGGTCCAATTCCCTCTCTTTGATCCATTCTTCGTGTTTGGGTCCTATGGCTTGCTTCTACATTCCATTAAACATTCATTCCATAGTCTGGAACCTTGTATAATCTATCTAAATAGTTTTCATGCATTCTCCTATGTTTTTTCATGAAAACCTAACCATAGATTGATGGTTTGGGTTTCTCCGAGATCACACTCTCAACAATAACTAACCTAAGGTCTATAAAAACTCATGGAATTAGTATCCATACCTGAGAAGATTACTTTTTCTCTGAAATTCTTCTCCTTTTTGCTAAGTTCTCTTCCTTGCCTTTCTTCTTCCTCTTTTCCTTCTCCTCTCTTTCTCTCAATTCAATTAGGGTTGTGAAAGGAGTGAAAGTGGCTTAGGGACGTCCTTTAAATAGAGTAGGAACATCCTAAATAAGTCCCTCTGAGATTAAGAAAGAATCCCAATCAAAAAATATAGAAATTTCCTAATTTCTATATTCGGCAGAATCCGAGGGTCGATGGGAGGGTCGATGATCCCGTCGACCCTAGGGTCTTAGGCTATCCGACCCTCCCTTCAAAACTGAGGGTCTGACTTTTTGTTTTGGGAGGTCCGACCCTGCTTAGCTGGGTATGCGACCCTTCCCCTATTTTAAGTGTTTTTGGGTCGATTTGATACCTGGGATCTCGATCTCCTTCACACCCTTGGTCCATTTGACTCGACCATAATAGGTAAACCTGGTTCAAGGTGGTAAGACCGGGTTAGATTGGCACGGGTCTTACAGTTTGTGTGTGGTTAGTGTACTTGATGCGAGCGGGGCATCAAGGGAGGACGTGACACTGTGGTTAATCCTGGACACCAGACTTTAGCCCTATTTTTACTCAAGTCTTGTCCACTGACATCGTCGTATCGCCATTACCTTAGCAGAACTATTACATCGTAGGGCATCAGGGGAGGTGGTCTCGGACCGTGTAGTCTCTGACTCTGTCGGGGGGCCTTAGCTCTATCTCTATGGACGTATTGAGGAATGCTGGGGTGAGGCCTTGGATACACTGTTTGACATTAGGATTGGTTAGTTGCGAGCCCAGTTTGCAAGCCCTCGCCGACAGGGGCTTACGTGTTGGTATGGGTAAAGCATCAGGGGAAGTGTGATGCGATGCGGTCCTAAGCACTTTAGCTCTATCTCTATTCCATGGTGGGTGCATGTGGGACGGCAATGTCGAGATTCATTGGGCGATTTCACACACTCGTGTATACAGGTGAGGCGGCCACCGAACCTTTCTATTGTACATTGCAAACTTATGAACTAGACCAAAGATATGGATTGAATGCATGCATATGTTTGTTGCATTGTTTGTTTGCTCACTGAGCCGTGATGTGTGCTCACCCTTTTCGACGTCGAATATTTTAGTTGATGATGCAGGTACCACGGTTGAAGATTATATAAATGCTCCTGTGTACAGGCAAGCTGCGGCGATGGACGCTGAAGTGATGATGGAGTCGCATGATTCGACATGCAAGTGCAACTCCTGTGTTTTCGATTAGACTTTTATTTTGATTATACAGACAATGTATTTGAATTAATTATTTAAGTTTATGTCTTAGTCCTTTTGGAAATAATTGGTTAAATTATTTATTTTATCACATTTAGATTCTCAGTTCATTTAATATTTAAGACTTCTGTTGTCACACCCCAATTTTTACTGAATCAGAAGTGTGAGTGAACCGTCACTGAACCAATGGTTCACACCAGGATCTCAATAAGACCGTGTCCACTCATACAAATCATTGCACATAACCACAATCAGAATAATAAATACCGCGGAAGTCTTAAATAGAATGAACTGAGTAATCTATTGATAAATTTAAATA
Source organism: Protea cynaroides (assembly GCA_028583415.1). Lineage (NCBI taxonomy): Eukaryota > Viridiplantae > Streptophyta > Magnoliopsida > Proteales > Proteaceae > Protea > Protea cynaroides. Next base: position 17,066,811 of record CM053267.1, on the reverse strand, counting down.
AATAGCAAGTTATTCAAATTCCCAAAACTTAAGTAAGTATCTTTACATCAATTGTATCTTCAATCAAAAATAAATAGAATAAATAAAATCAAATACTAAAGGTACACGCAGAAAGGGCACTCGCATGAAGCGTCATGCTCGTCCTCTCCTGCTTGCACGTCCAGGGCAGCCACGCCTCCATACACTGGAGCGTCCACGTAATCCTCCACGGTGTAACCTGCATCAACATCTAAAAATAGTGTGTACACAAGGGTGAGCTCACAACTTAGCTTAGTAAGACAATCAGACAATGCAACAAACATATGCATGAGTAACATTCACTCCATGGTCTCATTTAAGTTTGCAATGTGCTATAGAAAGGATTGGCAGCCACCGCACCTCTATACACGAGTGTGTGAAGCCGCCCAATGGATCAAACACCACTACCGTCCCACATGCACCCTATCATGGAATAGAGATAGAGCTAAGGCGTCTGGATCAAACACCGCCAACACCTCCCCTGATACTCTACCCATACCAACATGTAAGCCCCTATTGGCGAGAGCTTGTAAACTGGGCTCGTAACTAACCAATCCTATATGTCATCATAGTAGGCCCTGTCCCAGCGTAGCTCCCTACAGCATAGAGATAGAGCTAGAGTCTAGTGTCCAGGCCAGAGACCACAGTGCCACTCCCTCCCCCTGATACCCTACCCGTACCAAGCATGCTAAGACAGAACGATACGAAAAGGTACTAGTGTGAGGAATGATCCCAGACCCCAGGCCCTTCCCATTCCACACACCAATGAAGACAATCACATGCCTAACAGTCACAACCTAGCATAGCAAGTATGCATGAACAATAATAATAACTGAAAGTAAAGGATGACATGCGAGAATGCACAAACATCAATCCACAAAATCATAATTATTAACAACGTTTTACTGTTATTAATTATTAGGGTTTAGGTCAGATTCCCTTACCAGACGCTTGTTTGATAGTTCGCTTCGCGTCACAAGGTCCAAACGTGCTATCATAAGGTCCTACACGATATTAGGGTTGAATAAATTTCAGCTACCCCCCCCCTAATAGTTTCGAAACATCACCTACCCCCACACTTTTCAAAAAACATCAGCTACCACCCAAACTTTTACCACCGTTAATCAAATAGATCCACTCCATTTAACCAATTCCGTTAGATAATTTTACCCTTTATGTTATTAATTTGAAAATTTTAGAAACTAATAAAATTACTAATATAACCCTTCTTTCTTCTTCTTTTTTTCCTGTCTCTTTCTTCTTTTTTCCTGTCTCTTTCTTCTTCTTTTGACTTACAGAAGAAAGAAACTTGCAGAATGGTCGGTGAAAAATCTGCAACTCTAATGCCTCCGCCTCTCCAAAACGACTTCCTTCCAACGAGAATGAAGGTTGTCGCTTGAGGTTGAGCAGGAAGATGAGCAGGAATATTTCGATTAAATTGTATCCTAATCGGTGGATCTAATAGACGATTCTGATCGTTCCCCAGTCAGATAGCAGAACAGATCTTGAATCAGATACGAAATTAGCACAACATCATTTCAGATTAATGGCGATATTTGGGATTAAAAGAGAAATTAGGTTTTGATTCGTCGGGGGAGAAGTTCTGATTCATCTCTATTTGGAGCAACTTCAGTTGCTGGACTGTTGCTTCTTCGCCATTGGAATTATGGCCTTCTAGCCGACCACGATGGTTCAAAAAGTGAGTGAGAGAGAGAGAGAGAGAGAGAGAGAGAGAGAGAGAGAGAGAGAGGCGGCGCAAGAGGGTGGAAAGAGGCCTTGACGGGTAGCGAGAGAGAGAGACCATTTAGGGGTTTAGGGTCAGTTAACTGAGGGAGGGTAAAAAGGTCTTTCAACTCATCTGTTAAGGTACTATTGTCCAATTAAAATTCATTTTTGGGTGACATCAGCAACTAACGGAAGTGGTTAAACGGAGTGGATCTATTTGATTAACGGTGGTAAAAGTTTGGGTGGTAGCTGATGTTTTTAAAAGGTGTGGGTGGTAGCTGATGTTTCGAAACTATTATGGGGGGTAGCTGAAATTTATTCTATTAGGGTTTAATTAGAATAGTTCTCTTAAGGTTTACGTTGGTCGCAAAATCAACGAGATTACAAACACATCTCACAGAGCTGACCGGTCACAGGTACCGGTTGCAGCACTGTAGGGAAAACCTACGACCGGTATGGTCGGCCAGTCCCCACAGACCAGTCCCCGAGAGGTACCGGTCGCGGTACCTGTCGCATATGGTGCGACCGGTATGATCGATCGGTATGTCTCTGAAAGACCATACGTCTGGTTTCTCGACTTCTTTCGATCATCCCCTATTGATCCTAGGATTTCTCCTATACATTCTAGGTCTGAGCATTGAGTTAGAGTTGTTTCCAACTCTATTCAAGTCCTAGTTTCAATGGTCTCAACCTAGAACTTGAATCTAGGATTTATCGACTAAATTAGGGTTTGTCGGCAAAAACAGGGTTTAGATCAATACCTCACTTTACATGGTATTGATCCAACTACAATTAACCATTCTAGATTACCTATGGTAGAGAAAGGTTTGAGCACTTACCGTTGACTTGCGGTAACTTATTCTTCGTCGAACGGCAATGTCGGCTCTTCCCTTTCCTTCCTAGCTTCTTCTCCTTCTTCAGCATCTTTCTCCTTTCTAGGGTTTGAGAGGATCATGGAAGAGGTTTTAGAAGATTTAGAGGGGTTTATATAGGCTAGGTTTAGGTTTAGGAAGCCTCCTAGTATTAGGAAAGTCCTTCGGTTTGAAATTTGGAAAGTGGGATCCGCAGAGATCCTTTTTCGGATCTTAGTGGTCTGCTGTGCAAACTATACCGATCGACCGGTACCATCGAACGGTATGAATTAATTCATACTTAAATGGTCCGATTTCATACCTATTTGTCATCTGCTCGTCCCGTCTGGCCTAGTGATGATCGAAAGACCTGTTACGACATGAATTCAAGGTTTAGAATGGGTTCATGGAGTACGGGTCTTACATTCGCTATTGTGTATTTACTCTGATTATTGTTGTGGATGTGTATGGTTTAAGCAAACGGACACAACCTATTTGAGATCCTGGTTGAACCGTTGATTTATTAGCGGTTCATCACACCATTCTGAATAGTGTGGAATTGGGGTGTGACAGAAAATGTCTCAACACAGTGATGATTTAATTGACTTGGATTTAGTCCCTCTAAAATCGATGCCTAAACAAGTTGGAGATGAGGATCATAATGATCAACATGATACATGTGATATTGATATTCCCATACAAGTTGAGACAAATTATGATTCTAATGAGCAGCTGCCAATACCAGAAATTCAACCACATGTTCCAATCAGAAGGTCTACCAGAAATAGACAGCCTTCCACATGGTATTCTACAAATGAATATGTATTATTGACTGATGGAGGAGAACCCGAGTGCTTTGAAGAAACCATGGAAGATGAACACAAGAATAATTGGGTTGAAGCAATGCAAGATGAGATGAAGTCATTGCATGAGAATCACACTTTTGAGTTAGTGAAATTGCCTAAGAACAACAGAGCTTTGAAAACAAAGTGGATGTACAGGGTGAAGCAAGAAGAACACACCACACATTCATGGTACAAAGCTAGATTGGTGGTCAAGGGATTCAATCAAAGGAAAGTCATTGACTTTGATGAGATCTTTGCTCCAGTTGTAAAGATGTCATCCATTTGGGTGGTTCTTGGTTTAGCAGCTAACCTTGATTTAAAGGGTCGAGCAAATGGATGTGAAAACAGCTTTCCTTCATGGTGAATTGAAGAAAGAGATCTATATGGAATAGCCAAAGGGTTTCAAGGTAAAGGAAAAAGAGGAGCATGTGTGCAGACTAAAGAAAAAAATTTATGGCTTGAAACAACCACCGAGACAATGATATAAGAAGTTTGACTCAATTATGGGGGAGTAAGGCTACAGAAAAATTACTTCTGACCATTGTGTTTTTGTTCAAAAATTCTCTGATGATGATTTTGTTATTCTTTTGCTTTATGTAGATGACATGTTAATTATTGGTAAGAATGCTTCAAGAATTGATAGATTAAAGAAACAGTTGAGCAAGTCCTTTGCCATGAAAGACTTAGGAGAAGCAGAATAAATTCTTGGCATCAAAATCATTCGAGATAGGAATGCCAAGAAATTATGGTTGTTCAAGAGAAATACATAGAAAAATTGTTTCAAAGATTTAAGATGGACAAAGCTAAAGTGGTTAGCTCTCCTCTTGCTACTCACTTTAGACTGAGTATTAAGCACAGTCCGTCTACTGACGAAGAGAATGAAAATATGAAAAGAGTTCCACATGCTTCAGCAGTGGAAAGTTTGATGTATGTAATGGTTTGTACAAGGCCAGACATAGCACAAGTAGTTAGCATTGTTAGCCATTTTCTCTCAAATCCAGGAAGAGAGCTTTAGAATGCAGTTAAGTGGATTATGAGGTTCTTCAGGGAATGTCTGATTTGAAATTATATTTTGAAAGTGAGAAACCTTTATTAGTTGGCTACACTGATTCAGATATGACTGGAGATATTGATACTCGTAACTCTACTTTGGGTTATTTGATAACTTTAAGTTTTTCAGGAGGAGTTGTGGCTTGGTAATTAAGATTACAGAAATGTATTGTTCTTTCTACCACTGAGGCAGAGTACATTACAGCAACGAAAGCTTGCAAAGAGTTGCTATGGATGAAGAAATTTGTGCAGGAGCCTGGCTTCAAGCAAGAAAAATATGTGTTATTCTGTGATAGTCAGAGTGCTATCCACCTTGGTAAGAATTCTACTTTTCACTCTAGATCAAAACATATCGATGTGAGATATCATTGGATTAGAGATGTTTTGAATTCTAAGTTGCTAGAAATTGAGAAAATTCATACCGACCATAATAGATCATATATGTTGACAAACGCTTTACCAAGGGAGGAGCTTAAGGTTTGTCGTTTGATCGCTGGTATGATGGATTCCTCCACATAGTCGGGGGGAGGGGGGAGAGATTTGTTGGGTTGGATTCCTTCTTATGTAGAGGATGGCCCATTGCTTATAAACCCATATGGACTAAGGATACTTAAGTAACTTTCCCATATAAAGTTGAATTAGGGTTTTATCTCTTTAACCCTATTAGAATGATACAAGGAGAAAAAGAGAGGTTGTGTGAGTTGTTGTCCGCCCAAAACAGAGAAGAGAAGAAAGCTGCGAGGTTTCAATCAAGGTGAGGATCGAAAGGTCATCTGCAGTCCGATTGAGCTGAAATTTGGACAACAGATTTGTAACTGAGAGCTCTTCCTTCTGAATAGTGCAATTGACTATTGAAATCTTCTAAATCAGTCTGATAATCAACATTTTTACCTATTCAAGTAAGATCTCTTTCAATCTTCATCTTGGTATTTAGGTTGTTGATGGTGTATTCCTATAACATGTTGTTCTAAATATTTTTTTTATGATATATGCTAAGAATATTATATTATTGAGGAATGATATTATTGTATGCCTCTAGTTCTAACTAGAGAAGACTCTTGTATTCCCATATTGGTGATAGTGAAGAGATTTGAGGGGACTACGGTCCCGTGATTTTTACTCCTCATATTGGGGAGGTTTTCCACTTAAAATTCCTTGTGTTATGCTTGTGGATTTTATTGTACTTCAAAAATTATTCTTTATTTGATTGTTTCCTATTAGGTTCACTCAAGAGTGGAAAGAGTTTATCACTCCCTTTCCTATCAACTTGTTGAGAGTTGAAAAAGATTTTTGAGGTAAATCACTTTAAAAAGATTTTTTTATAGATATTTAAAAAGTTGATTGATCTTCCCAACCAATAATGCAAATATTTGTTGAGTATGTATCTATCAAAATGAAATTTGATTCTTCTATTTTATTTCTATCAAAGTTGAAATTTTTTAAAATGAATATTTGATTATTTACACACTTGAATGGTCTTTTAATTTTAGAGAGTGTAATAGTATTTGGAACTGTTTAGAAATCAGAACAAGTCCACCCATTAATAATTGGGTTTGATATCAAGTTTGGAACCGATTAGCTTATTAGACTGGTTCTGTATTGTTAGATTTATTTCTAAATCTAGTTTGTCAACATTATTTACTTGCCTAATCTATCGATGGGAGTCTGACATTGTTTGATAGGCTGGTCTAAGCCATGGATTGTCAATTGCCAAAGATAGGACTTTCCCTATTTATTGTGAGAATGAATTAGGGTTAGTGATTATGTTATAAATACAGGAGTAGTGAGTCTCCGCAGCCACTATTGAGATCTCTCCATCAACACCCATAGCAGAGGAGAAGGAAGGTCCAGTGGAAGGCTGTGGAAAACTCTTCTCAAGGGTTACTTCAAGTAACGATCGAAAATCAATCATCTGTAAGAGGTATGGAACACTCTAACTATTTATATTAATCTCTCTGTATTCTAGGTATCTATCTATATGTGGGATAGAGTATGTAATGGAATTATATCAATGTTATTCTAACAATTGGTATCTAAGTAGGTTCATACGGACCTAGGGTCGATGAGATCTGATTTAATAAAGCCTAATAAAGATGATTGATATGATGAATGAATTATTTTTTCATTCTGTTTTTGATTGAAACCCATGGGAGATCTATTACGATCGAAACTTTTCGAACCGTCAAAAATCAAAAATTTTATACCACTACGTAGAGCTCAAAGAGATGGTGATGGTGGTATAAAACTCGCCGCCGCCGGTAGCCAGACGCTCCACCACACGTCGGCAGAAAAATCAAGTGAGATACACTCGCGAATTATTAAAAAAATAAAAAAATAAAAAAATAAATAAATGGTTGTAAACCGTCGGTCAACTCGACCGAGCCAACTCAAGCTAGGCCAATTTGACTCGACAGAGCGGATCGAGCACTTGTGACCCACACGTATGCTCGACCTGGCTTGGTCAACTGTTGACCAAGACCCGTGGGTCAGGCTAGATTACCCGGTTATCAAACTTGTTGACCATATCACTGGCCCAATTAGCCTATCTGGTAACCCGACCCGTGAACCCGGGACTTAGATCCAGAAACCCGATCCGAAGACCCGAGATTTTACCCCAGTACCCATTTTTTTGAACCGGGTTGAACCTGTGGTCGGACCAACAGACCAACTCGGTGCTCATCCCGGACAGACCAGTGGTTCGGTCTGAAGACATTTAAAAAAAAAGGGTATATTCAGTTCGAGACAAATCGAATCGATCCGATCTTGGGTAAACCAACCTTGGGCGAACCGACTGAACTGAACCGACCAGGGTTTTGCTTAAGGGTCTGTTTGTTCAAGGTTTTTAACCTGAGGGAATTAATTCGCCTGTGCGGCGCATGGAAGGTTCGTTTGGACCGCAGTTTTTTGTAGTATACTTTATTTTTAATGGTTTTCAATTTGATACATAGTTTGATATATTTTGGTATATTGAGAAATGTGTTATCATAGAAAAATGCTTTATGGAAACCTGATTTGTAGTTTTTCTGTTGATTTTTCTTAAAGTTCTCTTAGAATTATTATACCAAATTGATTGTAATGTATATGTTTATATGAATGTTTAAACTTATAAAGTTGTATTTTAAAAATATTCATGGATAAATAAATATCCCACATATGCTGCAGGTTAGAATTTGTTCACATTATGGTGGAACTTGGTGGAACCCACCAAAGTGGCATACCTTGTTTTATTATAATTTGTTCAAATTCAAGTATCTGTATTTATAAATGCTCCAGAAATTAAAGTATTCACCCAAAGGTGACATTGTCCAAGTTTATTCAAGTTAGAGTTTGTAGATGTTGTGTGAGGACTTAATGTGATCACCAAAGTGGCATACTTGGTTTTATCATAACATACTTAAATCCAGTATTTGTACGTTTACAAAATACAGCAAGGAAAGACACGTTCACCCATAGGTGACATTGTCAAGGATTCTCACTTTTGTGGTTGCAGCAAAGAAAGGCATTATCCACCCAAAGGTGGCATTGTCAAGATTAAAAGGTTACATGCACTTGAAAAATAGGGATGTTTGGTTTAGGGGTTTCATTTATCCAAAGGTAGCGTGATTTTCGATGCCATCATTCTTTGGCGATTTGCCCAGATAAAAGAGAGGACCAGTGCATCCTTGTCCCAAAGGATAAGTATGTAGTTTGGTTGACTCTTGAAAAAAGATAATCATTCTTTGACAGTTTGCCCAGATAAAAGAGAGGACCAGTGCATCATTGTCCCAAAGGATAAGTATGTAGTTCGATTGACTCTTGGAAAAAGATAATCATTCTTTGACGATTTTACCCAGATATTTGAGAGGATCAGTGCATCATTGTCCCAAAGGATAAGTATATAGTTCGGTTGACTCTTGGATAAGAAAATAATTGCTTGCTTATTATGTTTTGATAGCTTAATTTATTTTCTTGCATATATGAGTCATGGATCTATCACTGTATGTATAACATTGTAAATGAACTCATCTAGTGATTACTATCTCAAAATTTTAATCCCTGGTATTACTCTTGCTTCATTTTCTTTGTTTGGATCAAATTATAGAAGATGTATGAAGCAATTAAGAAACAGCTAAAATTTCTAGATTTATACTTAGTTCTTAGAGAACATAAAACTATTGCCCTTACCGTTGAGAGTAGCGTTCTCCTGCCTGCTAAAGTGATGAAAATGGAGAATTAAGAATCTTTCAACAGAAAATCTATGTAGTTTTTGTAAAATTCAGTTCCAGAGGCTATGTAAGGTAGTATCATGGTATAAAGACACTGTCAAGGAATACATAAAGGAAAGTTAGACAAAATTTGAAGTGATTAAAAGGGATTAAAGAGTAATCTTAAATTTAAAATGACTGAAATACATCTTGGAACATTGCAAAAGGTTATTTAAAGAGAAATCTAAAGAATATTGAAGGTTTCTAAAAAGAGGCGGAGAAATGTTTATTACCTAAGCCTATTTGTACCACTTTAAATGGTAATGGAGTGTGAAGAAGCCCAAGTTTGAGCTATCAGCTAACACTGATAAGCTCAAGAAAACCTCTAAAAGTGATTCAATTGACTTTTGCATTCTCACTAGAACTACAAAGTCAGATCCTGGTGACCTAAAACATCCTAAAGAAAAGGTAAAACTGAGGCGAAGGTAATAAAGATGGAAATTCAAAGAAAAGAAATGAAAACAGCTTTTCAAGTAAATGTCAGAGACTTTATGTCAAGGAAAAGGAATTCTTGTAATGTGACTCAAAAGGGACATATATAGAAAGATTATAAGCTGACAGGCTAAACAGGAAAAGAATAAGGTCTATGAAACTTTTGAATGAGAAGGCTGCAGGGTTTTCGGAGACTTAAATACTAGTTATAGTCCAAATCTATAAGAATAGTAAAACCTTTACTTTACTTTTAGTAGTTTACCTATTTTTGGAAGAAGATTATATGTCCTTAACTCCCAATATTGGTATAGACATTTAAGACTTGTATCTAAGGAAAATTTATAAAGAAAGATAAAGAATGGTATTCTGAGACCATTAAAGTTTGATGACATGTACTTATATGGGGATTGTTTAAAAGAAAAGATAAGTAAAAACCATTCGCAACAAGAGATTGTTAGACTTAGTGGATAATTTTTATCAAATGATTAAAATTATTAAATCTGAAAAATGAGATAAGTGTTCAGGTAGACCATATCATACTGATCTATACACTGGTACTTTTGCCCAAATATTTACTGGTGTTAAGACTTATGACTTAGAAATTGTTCTTGAGATTTAACAGCAAAAGAAGTAACAAATAAATGTGATTAAAAGCATAAGAGTGTATGTGATTCCAGTGGGAGAATTGATCGCTACAAAACAAAACTTGTAGCAAAGAGGAATCACATAAGGAGAAGACATTGACCTAAATTTGTTGGTTTTTATTGTGCTGGCTGATTTGAAACTATATCAAATAAATGTAAAAACCAGAATGAATAACGAAATGATTCAACCAAAAGGTTGAGGTAAAGGATAAAGATGGAATGGTCTTAAGCAAGCTTCCAGACAATGATGTCTAAAGTTTGACCAGGTTGTATCAGGCTATACCTTCATTCAATTTTGTTGAGAATGCAAACATCCAAGCATATATCCCAAGATCAATGGGAGCATGTTTATTTTTCTGGTCTTGTATGATGATGACATACTGTTTGCCAGTAGTGACATGTTATTACTTGTAGAGACCAACCGTTTTCTGTCAGAGAATTTTGTGATGAAAGACATGGATAAGAGCTCATTCATTCTTTGTATTGATACCAGACTTGACAGAAATCGTAGACTAATGGGACTATCTGAGAGGGCCTTCATTGATCATGTACTCAAGAGATGTAGTGTCTTAGGAATAATATTGAAAGGAGATCTATGTCAGACCTTATGTGTCTGCAATAGGGAATTTGATGTATGCACAGTTTTGTAGACGACATCGCCTTCATAGTGAACCTACTGGGATGATTTTGGTCAGATGCAGGAATTTCTCACTGAGCAGAGGCAAAGAAGGTTATGTGCTATTTACAAAAGATGAAAGATTACATGCATATGTATGGCAGTAATGATAACCTAAAAGTGGTTAGATATTCTAATACGGATCTCAGTGGATATACTGACGATAAAAAGTCCAAGTTAAGATATATTTTATGATGGCCAAACGAGCTATTTCATGGAGGAATGCAAAACAATCTATTCTGACTTCTTCTATTATACAATCAAAGTTCGTGGTACCATTTGAGGCCACAAAGCAAATGTTTTTAGTTGATGGACTTCATTTTTTAGGTTAAATGTTGTGGATACCATCTCCTAACCATTGTTGTTGTACTGTAACAACAAGTTAATTGTATCTTTGTTAAAGAACAACAAGAAATCAGACGATTCTAAGCATATAAAGATCAAGTTTCTAATGGTAAGAGAAAACGTCAATAAGAATCACATTTCTGAAGAGCACATTTCGACAGAGTAATGGTTGATCCTTGGTAAAAGACTTTACCAGTGGTAGTCTTAAAGGGTCATGTTTTTAGTATGGATGTCATTAAGTCTTTTGATGTGCTTGTATAGACCTTTTATATTTGATTGATACTTGATTGTATTTACTCTTTTGCCTATGGATTTTATAGGCACAATTATTTTATACCATGGTTTTATTTTATGATTCAGCTTTTATTTTATTGCTAATCTGGACATAATTTTTATGTGCTTGACATGTCAAAACTTTAAAAGGCAGTATTTAGCCAAAATGACAAAGGCAATATTCAGCCAAGAAAGACAACAAGGCGGTATTAAGCCAAGGTTTGAAGGCGGTAAGCCAGGTTCTGTTGTTCACCTAGGTTAATAGCTCCGCATTATGGTATTGGGTAACATCAGGTTAATTGCCTATAAGGTTTTAAAAGCAACTAGATCAAAGGTGATTCGATCAGTAATGGACTCTCATGATAATGTTACTTTCATCGTACTATCTTGGGGCGATTCATGCTATCAAGTAAACTTTTATTTGTGATAACAGAAAGGGTATTCCATATATTGAGGCATATTTTCTGTTGTTGTTCGATATCAGTTTGGTTGTTGGTTTGATCAAGGTTATGACAGTTCATTTTGAATAATTAGATTTCATGGCCACACTGATTGATGATAGTCTTGTAAATTAATATAGCCCAAGTGGGAGACTGTTAGATTTATTTCTAAATCTAGTTGGTCAACATTATTCACTTGCCTAATCTACCGGTGAGAGTTTGACATTATTTGATAGGCTGGTCTAAGCCGTGGATTATCAATTGCCAAAGATAGGACTTTCTCTATTCATTGTGGGAATGAATTAGGGTTAGTGATTATGTTATAAATATAGGATAATGAGTCCCCGCAGCTACTATTGAGATCTCTCCATCAGCACCCATAGCAGAGGAGAAGGAAGGTCCAGTGGAAGGCTGTGGAAGACTCTTCTCAAGGACTACTTCAAGTAACGATCGAAAATCAATCGTCTGCAAGAGGTATGGAACATTCTAACTATTTATATTAATCTCTCTGTATTCTAGGTATCTGTATATGAGATAGGGTATGTAATGGAATTATATCAATGTTATTCTAACATGTATATGATCTTAAAGGACCGGAATCGATTACTCAGAACCTTCCCAATTTACACCCTTAGATCCCACATTCGACGGAAGGTGAGTGGATCCATGAGAGAGTACCGGAAGAAGATCCAGACTCAGGATAACCTACATCTATGTCATCTCATAAAAATAAAATAAAAAGGTAACCAATATCTTGATTCACAAAATTTGACTGGACAACAATTCTGAGGATCTTAAAATTTAACTGGTTTGGTTAATTGAATTCTGACGCAGTCTATCCCAGTGATTAATATTCGAGTTTTGATCTTCTCCTATCGTTGGAGGGATTCTAACCATGATCCAACAGCTGGAGTTCACTCAGTGCACATCCGATCATTAATATATCTATGAAAACTCCAACCTCTAGATCACAGCTAAAAGGACCGGACAATTCTTTTTTTTTTCTACCTCCATAGAGAGTGATTCATGAATGTTCCATATGAATGGAAGAACTCAAACCATGTTAGTGGTTAAAATTAAAAGAAATAAAAAATACAAAACCGAAGATGTCAAATCGGATAGAAATCCTCTCCCGCTGGCTAACCCGTTGGCCGAACATCAAACAGGCTGGAATGCACGATAAAGTTTGACCGACGGACTAACCGGCTGGAGAGGATTTCAATGCTGTCAAATCCAGATCCAATAGGACCCTGCAATAAAGAGATGGGTCCTACACTAGATAAAAGGTGTGAGATTCAGGGGAAAATACCCACATGGGTAGGGATCAAAATTCCAGATTCCAACCCCATAAAGTTTGGATTTTATCTATCTAATAAACCTTCTGTAATTCGTGCATTAATCCTCAGCTTGGACTTCCGGTCAAACCCAATTAGAACTTGAACTGCATGAGAATCTCATTTTTAGGTACGTTTTTTCCTTAGACAAGGGCCAAAGCCTATACAAGCACATGATCTATGAGTGGCTGTGTCGGTGAAAAAGATCTTGTCTCCTTTTTGTTCAGTTTTTTTTTAACCTGACACATTTATCGATGTATTGGAAACGGTTCATGAGATTTATAAGTGTCGATCATGGCATCCAATTGATCCAACAGTTCGAGAGTTATTGAGTTTATTTTTTTTATTTTTCTTTACAATAACTCTCATATCATCAAATTGGCCGAAGTACCAGGTGTCGGCTATTCAACCAACACTGGCAAGTCTCAAGTTCAAATCGAACTTGTGATGAGCCGAATTTCGATGTATTGATATATACATTGAGTGAACTTCGAGAGAGGATCCAAACCCAAACTTTGAATCCATGTGTGATGATTTTGCCTTACTTTATCCCAAATAGATTGAAAAGTGATAAAAAAAATTGTAAGAAAATAGATACAAAGATGCCAAGGGAGGACCTAGACAGGAAACGGGCATTGTGAGGCCCCTTAATTTACAACTAGTTAAGGGTGTCAATCGGTACAATATTTGGTATTTAATATTCAATATAAAAGGCAAAATGGTGATACTAATACCGTACCATACCAGCTTCATGCATGTAAAATAAAATAACATAAATCTTCATATCTGATAGAGGGTTTTTTTTTCCTTAGGCTCCCTTCGTTTTGACATAAAACTTTAATTTACTTTTAATATTTTATAGGTTAAAAACCTTACCAATGTTCATAACCCTGAAGTAAAAGAAAGATGAAGTTCCATTTCTTTATTCAGATATCAATATATTTTACCCCTTGAAAATAAACATAATGAAAGAAAAATGTAAAATATTACACACAAAATTATATATATATATATATATATATATATATATATATATATATATATATATATATATATATATATATATATATATATATATATATATAATAAAAAACTAAGCCTTATTCATCATAAAAAAGACATTTTTTTTGGCTAAAAGGAAAAAAAAAAAAAAAAAAGACATTGGAAAGGTACTTCTTCCAAACCATCGCTATCCATAGACTATTATGGTTGGTTAAGAACAGTGTTGAGAGAATGGATGCATACCGCAGTTGAGAAAATGGATGTATAGTGAAGTTGAGAGAATGGATGTATACAGAAATTTCCTTTCTTGATAAATATTGAAAAAAATTTCTACTTAATAGAAACAAAGGCTTTTGCCTTTTTTTGACCTTCAATGTTTCCCTCTTATATATATATATATATATATATATATATATATATATATATATATATATATATATATTTTTTTTTTTTTTTTTTTTTTTTAAGGTAAAAGAGGAATTTATTGCAAATCAAACCGGATACAAGTGGAGGCCTCTTTTAGACAAATTTTCAGAAGCTAATGAGAGGAATTTGACCAAGTGAACATTCCGGTAGATGTCACGGTCTTCCGAGTTAGGGAGTGAGCTACTGCCCTTGCTTCCCTAGAAGTATATTGAAAAATACAGATTTCACAAAGAGAGATGCAAAGTGGAGGATATCATCAATGATCAGATAAAGCTCAATTTCAGCAAGACTATCTTTAGAGGACAGATGTTTAATCAGTTCATGGCAATCCGACTCCACCACAATCTTAGAATTCCTTCTTTTGGATTCTATCTTTAGTTTCTATAAATATATATTTTTTATTCTGTTTTAGGGATTTGTTGTAGGGGAATCCCTGAGTTTTTTCTGATCATGAATTCCCTTACTTTGTTGACAATGTTCTTTGGAGATTAATGAAGAGGATGAACTTTTTTATGGTGTAGATTTTAGGTAAAAGATTCTTTTTGTCGTTTAGCCTGTCAATTGTCCATCGGATGGGATTGGAAGCATCCGCATGCGTGCCAAGCATCCCAGCCAATCTGATGGACGGTTAGGTAGTTGGGCGATTAGAGAGGATCTAGGTCCTAGATCTTATTGACGGGCATACACCTGTACGGAACCTATAGATGAACAAGTTGTTCCGCCACGTGTCAAGTTGGATGGGCTAAATTTTTTACCAAGAAGCTTGATCGACGCTCAGTGAATTTCTTCGAACTCCATCAGTAACCATGTAAATCCCTAGTTATATAAAGATCAAAACTACTAAGTCAACCTTTCACATGGCAAAGGATTGATTTTTCCCTTCAACTATGGCTCTGTTTGTTTGGACGTAAAATTTTACCATAAAATGTTTTGTGTAATATTTTATAAGTAAAAATAAATTTCAATGTTTATTTCTGATAGGTAAAAGAACTACAAGGCCCTGATTGATAAAATTTCTACTTCGGATTCTGGATTCCGATTTAGAATTTGGATTTTACTTCAGACTACTCTAAGATTATTCGAGCGTAAAAACATGTTTGATAATGCATATCTGGAATGGATTCCAGAGTACCTTTGGAATAGAAACATGTTTGATAAACATTATTCCCCCAATCGAAGTTTAGAAAAATGGTGGTGGTAGTATTGGGTGGTGCTAGTGGTGGTGGAGGGTGGGAGGTGGTAGTGGTGGCAGTGATAGTGGTGATGGGTAGCTGCAGCAGCGGTGATGGGGGCAGCGGTGGTGGTAGTGGCGGTGGTAGTGGTGGGTGGTGGTGGTGGTGGCGGTGGTGGTGGTTGAGGTGGTGATGGTGGGTGGTGACGATACCGGTGGTGGTGGAGGTGGTGGGTGGTCGCGGTGGTGGTCAAGTGAAAGTTAAGTGAGAGTCGGATTCTTTTTCTTATCCCAAAAACTTGCTCCATTAGAAAAAAAGCAAGTATTATTTACTGCAAAAAATTTGGATTCTGAGGCTAATTTGAATTCGGTTCACTCCATAAAAGCTCAAATTCAGCCAGACTTACCAAACACACTTCTACTCCAAAATGGCTCCCTGAGAGTCAAAATCCAGAATCTGAAATATTATCAAAGAGGCCTTGAAGTTTCTTTTTCCTCTCCTTTAGAAATCATTGTATTTTATTTCTTGAAAACAAACATTAAAAAACAAAGTTACATATAAAATATTACACTTAAGATTTTACAGTATAATTTTACATCAAAACAAATAGGGCCTATGGTCAAAAGAGACCCACGGACTCTAATGCTCAAATGGATCCATAGAACAATTGGAAGAATATTTCTGAAAATATTCAATTGAAATGGTAATAATGACATCACAATGGTAAGATCCTCTTCAACTATGGTGAAGAAAAGCTCTCCCCACTAAAAAAAAAATAGATGTCTTTTCAAAAAGAATAAATCTTTTTATCTTTATTTATAGGGAGGATTTCCCACAATGCCTATGAGAGAGAATCTCACATGTCACACCAATGGGGTACAAGATACAATATCGCCTAAGAGAATATGAAAGAGGAGAGAGAAAAAATTAAAAAGTAAGACAACGTGGAACTAATCCTAGATTAAGAGCATCTCGATATTTTTCCCTTATTTATAATAACGGAGATCAAAGAATGTAGAACGATGGATAAAGAAAATTTATCTGTAAAATAGGATTTTCTATTATTTGTTATATGGGAAAAATACCTTCCCTCTCCTTTGGTGCCCAAATTACAAATGCCCCTAAATGTTTTAAAGAAATACGAATACCTCTCCTTCAACTACTATAAATTTACGTATTCACATCGTCTCTTCCCAATGATTTTGGGAGGACATGGCAACCTATCTCGGATGACTGCCACATGGCTTTTGGGTGAATCTGAGACCTACGTCTGAGCCGACAACCCCTGTCGGCTCGGCTTATCGGCTGGGTGTCGACTCAGACGTGGATCTCAGATTCACCCGAAAGCCATGTAACAGTCATCCGAGATAGGTTGCCATGTCCTCCCAAAATCATTGGGAAAAGACGATGTGAATCCTAAATTTACAATAAAATCCACCCACCTTTAGGTGTATTTTGTTAGATGATGATGGTTATGGCTAATATTTTTATGATGACCAAATTAACCCCGTTCAAGGATGAAGTACCTGACTTTCCCTAATCGCCTTCCTTCACAGTCGTCTCTCTCCCTCGCCCGTTATCTGCTTGCTTTGGTTCTCTTTCATGGTTCGAACCCTCTCAAAAACCGCAATTCGACTTTCCTCCACACCTTTGTTTCTCTCTCTTAAAACCCACCTTTCACATCTTCACCTCGCTTTCTAAACCATAGGAACAGATCGAATCGATCCGAGAAAGCGCAGCTAATCGAGGACGATGTCAATCCCGACAACGAAGTCGAGGTTCTGGGAATGCGAATACTCGAAGATGCCATCCATGGAATCATGGTGAGAAGAACAGCACCGGATTGGCTTCCGTTTCTTCCTGGATTGTCTTACTGGTTCCGCCTCGGAAAGAAAACGTATTCGGAAAGAAATGTTTTTCCACAAGAGGCCTCGGAAGTCGATTTCCGACGAGCGGAAGCAGCTGATGCAGATCCGTACCAGCGAATGAGGTTTCCACCACAACTACCTCCATCAAGAGGAACGGCCTCGATGATGTATCCCTGCCGCAGTCCGGTGATCTAGACCCAACGTTGACGGCTGGGTTCCATAGCAAGAGAGTAGCGGCTGGGATTGGTGGGATGAATCGTGAAGCAAAGAGCAAAGAGGGAGAAGAGGAGAAGCAGTGGAGAAGAATCGAAGAAGGAGAAGTGGATTCGAAGCGCAAGAGAAGAGAGGAAGATTTTTGCTATCATTTCCGGAGGAGGTTTTTGTAATTGTCGTTGGAGGAATTTTCGGAGCTAAATCGGCGGCAGATTTTGTTAGATTTGTATTTCTCAAGAGCTTCGAGATTCCTTATCGCTGCAACCTCAAAGATTGATTTGGGGAAAGAAGGTTTTGGGGATTTCAGAGAGAAAAAATGCAGAAGAGTGCAAAAATCAGGAAGAGAAGGGGGATTTCTTGATTTTTGGTTGTTCGTTTGATACTCAGAGAGTCATCCTCGGAGCTCTAATGGATCCATCTAAGTGGTGTTTTCACCAACTTTTGTGGATGCAGTTTCGGTCTTCTTTACGGGAGTTACACCTTTGGCTTTCCAATCCTTAAATGCCTTCCCTCAACCTCAACAGAGTTAACTGCATGAGAGAAAGCAAAGACTAGAAGAAGCAAATAAGAGAGGTTCACATTGAGCGAGGACAGCGCAGGGGATGGAGCGCCGCTAATCGATGGCATCGTCTCAATCGAACGGAATTAATTTTAAGTGGAACAATTAGTCTTTTTAACAATAGAATCAGTTTTTATATCCATGGGTAGAATTGTCCAAAGAATATTAAATTTAACACCATTAAAAAGAATATTAAATTTAACATCGTTAAAAAAATGAGACAGTCATCTTAATTTGAAATGTTGGGGGACGTTTGAACTTTGAACAAAACAGACCATAGGAGAGGAAACAATATTTTTTCTCTGTTACAAATGTAAAATGAAAATATATATATATATATATATATATATATATATATATATATATATATATAACATATGAATTACATATGTATTTCTATCCCGAACATAGAACATACCGGATCCAATAAAAGCATATATATGGGAAATGATGTAGAATAGAAAATAAATTCACATAAAACATATGTGAAACGATTTCCTATCGACTATGTAGCCAGAACTAATGAGAACGCATACACGTGCATCCAACTAAGGTAACGAGGTGATCCTTTTATTACATCTATTGTCCCACTCTAATCTTTTTAATCCTAGGTGGTTTGTTTACTGCTGTCAATAGATCACAACAAAACAAATAGGATCATTAAGGAACAGGATCATCTATAGTTGACTTGGCGACAGTGAGGATCCTGACCATTCAAGGTGCATCAGAATACATATTGGTGCATTTTGAATGGTCAAAATCTCATTATCACTTGGCAATCACAATCTTTATGCGGATCTTTACAATAATTAACCTTAATGAATCATGCAATCATGCAGTTAATCCCGAAAAGGGGAAGAAGACAAAACATGGTTTGAGACGATTCAATCAGGTTTGAGCGAACCTGATTCGGAAAGCAATTTTGATTTTTGCCTCTTCTGACCTTGAAAGTAAGTCGAGCTTCTTTTGGACTCTATCTCCAGCGAATCCTAGAGTTTCTATTGTTTTTACCATCCGTGATTTCTGGAACTTGAACAATTGGCGGGAAGCAGCCCAAAAAAATTTATCTGGATTGGCGGAAGAGAAATGATGGGTTCTTGTTATCATGACTTTCAGCTTCATCTCTCGTTCTATCTGAATTTATCTTCCGTGATCACTGATTAATGGACAGATCTAACTTCTGGGCATCTCTCATACTATCAGAATAGGGGGATTTATTACCATTAGCAGAATCGAATTTGTCAATATTACAGATTTTTTTTGTCTACCTTCCCCTACAGTAGCTCAGATGTTCAGAACCACTTTAAAGTACGGAAGCTGGGTCTACTTCGGTCCCCATTTTCTTGGACAACCTGAGCTTCAGTCTTCAATCTTCATAAAGAAAGACAGGGAAAGAATGCTAAATCTGTGAGCAGAGGAAAGCCGGAGTTAACTGAAGTCGCCTGAGAAGACAACTTTGGAAACTTTCCTGAAATAGTGAGAGATTACGTGGCAGTTCGTGCTGAGTTCGTAGGATATGGTTGGAATGGTTTATGAATTGAAATGACGATGTTCAGAAGATGATGAGGACGCTGACATAACGGAATACGAGAAAAAAGAGGTCTCTCTCTCTCTCGCTTTGGGTTTCGGCTCTGTCTTATTTATGGCTTCAGCTTCTGCGCCTTTCATCCACGCTTCTTACGATTGTACCCCGAGAAGACCGAGATTCAAGCGTAGGAATGGTGGACATGGCGATTCCTCTTCTCATTCTTCTTCGTCCTGTTCTTCGTCTTTTGAACATCGTCGAGGTTTCTCTTCCAATTTCTGCAACTCCCACGGTAATTCTTATTCTCCCTGTTTATTTTCTTCTTCTTATACGCATTCTTCGAGTAGTTGTGATCCCTATTTCAAATGAAGCAAATTTTGGATCAGAATTTGAAACTCTATGGTGTTGTTTGATTTTCTAAGTACACTTGTAAATTGGGTCAAGCATCTGTGCATAGACAGAGTGATTCTCTTTCTATTCAGTCATTGACCGATTAATGGTTCTATTCAATTTGGAGGTCATATCCTTCTTTTCTGTGAAACCAACAGATATAGAGCAAATTAGAAGTTTATCACGACAGAAGAAGTATTTGGTTCTAGAAATCCTTCAGCTCAAAATCTTATTCAAGCACATCGTTTCAGCCCTATAGAGACTAATTCTGTACATTATTCTCAGTAATGAAACTTGAACCGTTACTTGTATTATTTGAGATAAACAACTTTGGTGGAAGAAGTTCCATCTTAGCTTTTCTGAATGGAGATTTTATTGGGAGGGAAGCAGAAGACAGGGCTGAAACCTGGAGCCCTCAGAAGGCCGTACACATGCATAAATACTAAAGAAAACACAGGAAGACAAATCAAAGAAGAGCAACAAACAAAAGTTAATCTCAGATTGAGTTGCAGCTGTTCTCTCTTGAGTAACGAGCAGAGAACCCATAAACATCACTTTTATGCTGATTCCTATATGCTGGGAAATCGTGGACATCAGATAATAACTGCATAGTCTGACCCAGCCTTCAAAAGTACAAGTGTTACATTCCATCGATCATAGAGTCCATTCTATGACATGAAGTAGTAACTTCAACATGTGTCTTCCTTTACTATTCAATCTTCTGGCACTTCCAAACTGATAACCGTCCTTTAAAGCTACCAGGCAAGGGGCCTTTAACATTGAAGATTTACATAAAATGAAGCCATATATCCTCTAGCAGGAAGTGATGGATTAGGTATCGAGCTTCTTAAAAATGATCTTAGCAAAGACGGAATCTATTGGCTAAGTAATATCTTTGTACCCTTTATTATGTTGTTTGTGTGAACGTCAATAGCTAGCCTTGTTTAGAGCCTTATTTAGATGCTTATTTAGATGCCTTATTTAGATAGTGGCAATGGATCTTATTGATCCTATTTAGAATATATTTTATTATTTGTTTCCTTTCTCTTTTAGCCTGGATTTCTATTTAACCCTCTTGTAAACGTTAATTCAAGTTATGACTTTTATATTCAATAAAGGAACTCTCTTTCTCTTCATCTTCTTCTCAAAGTTACCAGTTTGAATGTGCCCTTCTGCCGCGGTCCAAGAGAAGAAAGTGACTCTTGAACGTACTTATGCCTTCCAAAAGCTTTTAAGAAGAAAGAAAGTGTCACATGGGGAAAGGAACATAGCTGAAAAGAATTTTGCTGGAAAGTTGCCGCTACCAGTGAAAGTCCAAAGCTGCTTTTGGCATGAGTGTTAGAATCGATCTGTGCATGAGAGAACTTGTTTAGCAGGCAAGAACCACATTAATTTCTGAACCATTTAAGGCTCCTCTATAATATGGAGTCCAGGTCCACACTATATGATCAGTATTGTGACCACAATATTCGATGTCCCTGGCAAATTTGTTTGAGCTTTCCAAAATGGAGCTAACCAGCTGGGCATTCTTCTTTGAAAGACTTACTACTAATCCTGGTGTCTAGTGAAAACAGAGCTTTATTATCTTCCACGAATAATTTCTTAACCGAGTTGCTTCATAGCTATTGAGAATCTCTTCCAACTGGGCTGTAATTCACAATTTAATTTAATTTTCCCAGATGACACTCGATCGAAAATCCCAAGCTACTACTAGCTTTTAACACCTAATAACATAAAGAGATTTTTTATGACTGTATAAAACCACAAAATCCTGTTCAAGTTTGTTTTGTTCTATCTCACCTGGCAAAAGGCAGTTACACTAAGTATGCCCACTGATTTGCCCCCGTAGTCTGTTATGGCAAATTATCTAAAACTTCATGAACATCTGAAACCTTCATGAATATGGAAGAACATTTTTTTTAGAGAGGGGGTGCTTTGATTAGGTAGAATATGGAACAACTTGTTGGAAATAATTTTCGTAGTTAAAAAAGATCCACTTGATATATTACAAAGATGACTAATGATAAAAACCAGAAAACACTACGACTTTTGGGGAAAAAAATAGTTAAAATTTTGATAGCCAGGTCTGAATAAGATTAGTCCTTGGTATCTCTATCACTTGAAAAATTAAGCTCAAAAATTGATCCTATGTTCTTTCTTTTCAACTTATATTCAAATTTAATTTTAACTGTAAAAAAAAAGATGCAATCTTTAAAACATAAAAGCTATATATATATATATATATATATAATCCCCCCTCACATGGAACATTTCACGTAGACAAATTATGGAGGGAGACAGCAACAGTAAGATATCCAAATTTCAAAACCATCTAAAAGTTGGATTAAGAAATATGGTGAAGTCCTAGTGTGACTAGGAAATAGGGTAATAAGGCAAGCGAATTTTTTACATTAATTAAAAAAGTCAAATATCTAGTCAATAGAGGTGGACCAAAAGTGGCAGACAAGTAATTAATTACAACTAGAATAAGTCATCAAAATTAGGGTACGATCTAATGGTAGAATCAAGAAATCTTAGTTGAGGTAGAACTCCTTGATTTAGAAGCAGGCAACAGATCACCAGTTCAGATTGATAGAAGTAGCAGGATGGTAGCAGTAACAGATCTTGAAGAAGTAGATGTAGCAGTCACAATAACAAACCAGTAGATTCCAAGAACCTAGACCTTGAAACGCAAAGAATAGTTGCAGCAGTCCAAGAACTCAAATCTTGATAAGCAGATCACCAGATCAAGCGAGCAGTAAATATAAATACCGAAATCTGTTTTAGCAGATCTGAATCAGATCTTGAGCAGCATCCTTGGCAGAACTCAAGCACAACAGTAATTGAATCCAAAACCAGTAAATCTTCAAAACTGAACAGATTTAAAGATCTGATCAGTAAAACCACTAATAAATAGATGATCAGTAGTAGCAGCACCAGACATTAGCAGTAGATTCTGATCAGATTTGATCAGCGAAACAGTAGAAGCTAGCACTAGGAGATCAAGATCAGTAATGGAGACCAGCAAAAGGAATACCAGCAGTTCTTGAATACTGATCAGATTTGAAAATCTGATCAGTAAAAAATAATAAAGAGAAGGGGCTCAAGATCTGATCTTGAAAATATTCAGATCTTTAAAACATAAAAGCTCCAATAAGTGAGCCTACTTTGTTTTTCCACATTTATAACCTAATCCAACGAAAGTGAAGCTGCATGGAAAAAGCATATGCTAATTAAGACACTTGAAGGTAGTCAATGTGCTTGGAAGACTCATGATTTACCTGAGTGAAGC
Source organism: Protea cynaroides (assembly GCA_028583415.1). Taxonomy (NCBI): domain Eukaryota; kingdom Viridiplantae; phylum Streptophyta; class Magnoliopsida; order Proteales; family Proteaceae; genus Protea; species Protea cynaroides. The sequence continues at coordinate 17,043,487 of CM053267.1, read as the reverse complement.
ATGTTATTTCTCTCTTGAAACAAAGTAATTTTAATATGGGCATGTGGTTGATGGTATGAATATGTTGAGAACTATGTATTGGTGTTTGATGAAATCCACAATTTATGGTATCTTTGATGTTACTTCAAAAAAAATCCATTCATTTACTTCGAGTCTGAGGGATTTTTTGACATTACATCAACTTAAAATTTCCCTTTCCATCCTTCAAACCTGCTGATTTTGTCTCCAACTAGGGGCTAGAAGTGTTTCTCAATACATTCTCTCCTTCTAAAGTTATGTTCCTCCTTATGTACCCTGTACATCTACCATTTTCTGTTCCATTTTTATGTTAGATGTTACTGAGATGTTCCAATTGAAGTGGATATGTTGAAAGCAATTTGAGAAAACTGAGTGATTTTATGCAAGCAGTGTAGTAATGGTATGTGAAATCAAAGCCTAAAGAATATTATTAGTCTTATCTTTTAAACTCTATGTAACTATTTATCTTCTAAACTCTATGTAACTAAAACCAAAGACTCCCCAGGGTCTTAAATATTAGGGGTTCAGTAGAAAAATCATGTCCTACTATTTTTTTCCTTCCTATCATCCATTATATCATGCCGTCAGGCCTTTTCTTACTACCTTGATCAATACACTAAGAGTTTTCAACTTCCATATTTCTTTGCCCGTCATCGGAGTAATCTTTAGTCTTCTATGCAAATGACATAAACATTTCAGTCAACTTACCGTCTTCTTCTTTCTCCTCCTATTTCCCACGAACTTATTCTTTTCTATTTAAGTCCTTCTAATCTTCCCATGCTTCCATGTCAGTATACACATTCTATGGACATGTGTTGTCTCTTGATTGCACAACATTTTGTTGCAGAAAGCATAACTGAATTTACAGTTTCCAAGACAATTAAAAGGAAATTTTTTTTCAACCATTTCTGAATTTGGTGGCACTGACTTCCTTCTTTATTTTTGTTTTTTAATTTTAAATAGTTCATCATGTGATTGCTTTCATTATCCATCTCAGTTCCCTGCCATTCATCTTCCTAGTAGTTTAGATAGTAAACTCTGTCCTTGCTAGCATCATCTTTTGAAATCTTTTTTCTTTCGTCTTTTTTGGATGTAATTTTTAAGTTTCCATTTCAAAAGTTTAAACTAGTAAATGCATGGACTCTCATATATATAAGGCACCCAAGGTTCCAAACTTAAGCAATGTGGGACTACTCCCAAGTCCGAACATTCCCCCTCACCTGCTGCCCCTCTTTTGGGGTGGCAGTATACATGGTAAATGTGGTCCCACTTTTGGGTGATCGTAATGAGGGAACCTGGAGCTTTGATACCATGTTAAGTTTCCATCTCAAAAGTTCTAACTAGTAAGTGGAGGGACTCTCACATATATAAGGCATCTAAGGTTCTAGACTTAAGCAATGTAGGACTATTCTATTCCCAACAGTAACATTTCTGCATGTTATTCTATCATCTCCTCATATATTCTTCTAATATTGAAATCATGTGTAGCAGTTGAGCACCTGAATGTTGTTCATTGAAGACTGAATTCATATGCTTGATCTTTTATATTTACATTTGCTTTACATATATAACTATACAACTTTTTTGTCCAGAAATAAATCCGCACCAATCTTCTTTTCTTTTTTGTTTAGTGGCTCAAATACGTTTGCTAAACTGTGTTCAGGTTTGAGGATTTCCTCAAAACATTCAAGCTTAAGAGTTGAAGCTATGAGTACCACTCAAGGAAATGTTGCAACACACGAGGGAGTTGCAAAGTTAAAAGATGAACCAGACCATCTTCTTGTTCTTGTTCATGGCATCCTAGCTAGGTATGTGCTATCCAAAGATTGCCTTCTCATGTTGTGTTCCTAAATATAAACTGTAAAAGCTGTGAAAGTAAAGGCATTCTTTGTTTTATCAATTTGTATTGTGCTTATGTCATTGAGAATGGTACTTTGTCTTTGAAATAGTACTTTTTGTCTTCATTTATAAATTCTGAAAAAATATTCTTTGCTTATTGGTCTTCTGATGCTGCAGCCAAAGGAAAAGGGTTAGAAAACCCTAGGCATAGGCTACCTTCTAGAAGTCTTTTATGTTCACTGATTTTACCAGCTTACATTCAACAGCTGCTGCCTAGTTTATAACTTGTCATTTTCTAGTTCTGTTGTTTTATTGAGCCTCTTAGTTTCAGTTTCCAGTAGACTTACCGTAAAACCATCTTCTATAAGTCTTATCTTAGTTTCTAATTTTCTGTTTTCTTAGGAGACAAATAGTTTCTAATTCTAGATTCAGATTTTTTTTATCATTTGTAATTGAGCCTAAGGCTGGAACTTCTGCTCTATAGATATCTGTCACTATCTGCTGTAGCCTGTAGGACACAATCAACATCAATAGTAGCTGTTGTTACTGGCAAAAACCTTCTGGATTCGAGGGTGTGTTTTGGAATGGATTCTTCAATTGGCTGGGTGGATTCCCACTGATTTTTCTTCTAAATCTCTTCTTTTACTTCTAGTTCTGTTACTGAGAGTTCCAGTCCTAAGTTTCAACCACATAAAGGTTAGGGATTTCAGATAGCACCAGTGCTGTACCATTTTCTGGTCTAGCTAATGTTTTAGTTGCCATCTCTCTTATGTGGAAGTCTTTTAACGGTTCTAGTTTCTAGAAGCCTTTCACATTACATCAATGCACTGGTTTTGTTTGGACGCTCCGCAACATCCAACAGTGTCATAAACTCCAAAAAAATATAAAAATGAATGGTTATTGGTTAATAGCATTTCAAACACTTCTATGCATGAGCATTGGTTGTTTGGATCAAACCATTTTCTCCTTAAGCTCAGAACATATTAGGTCTTTTCTTTTTAATGAATCAAAATCATGTAAAAGCTATAAAAAGAAGGGTGGATGAATGGGGTGCATAGCTTTATGTCAAACGAAAAACTCTTAAAGAAAATTTAGATAGCTGTCATGTACAAATCAGCATATCCTGAAATTATTAATTGGTATTTGCCCAAGAAAAAAATTTCTTTGATACTTCTAGTTCTAGGCAGATCTATATGAAAAAAGAAGACCTTGTTGTCCTGTAAATCAGAAGATATGTTTGTGGAGAGTCAAATATCTTGTTGTTCTCTCTCTATGTACGCAAAAGATTTAATGGAGGGGTCTCAACAATTGGTCTCAATGCCTTCCAAACCAATGTCTAAAGCCTTCCAGATATAGCATTTGCAACCAATTTCGAATCATTTTCAAGTTCGACCTCATCCTTATCGAATTCCGTACAAGAACAGTTCCCGTTGATGAGCATCTCCAATCATAGCAAGACGGCTTCCTCATCTGATGCCATATTGTCATCCCATTAAATTGTGAGAATGCTAATACTTCATTACGCATGTGAAGTACCCACACTATCTATCGTATCCACAATACCTCTGCTTAAATGTTGGTCTCCTGTTGAAGCACCTTTAAGAAGCAACCATTTTACACTTGCCTTATGTCAAAAACAATTTCCATATTGATTCCTTGTAGTGATAATTGTTGCACCTGACTGTGATGTACATATTCCTTAGGTTTTCAACATAACAGTTTACTGACTTTCAAGATAATTCTTTGAGTGCTTCAGAAACAGTTGAATTTCTCAAGCAAATTTCAGCTAAGGAACTCCAAGTTCATCAAGGAGTTTGTTTCTTTTACATGCCACATAAACCATCCCTTCACTAGAGAAAAAGTTACATGGTATATTGGTGGCCATATTTTTCATATTTCCACAAAGTCTAGAATAAAGTTCCCATGCTTTGTGCCAATGTACCAGTACTAAATAGATTATTTAAACCTCTTGTTTTCAGTTGCCACAGAAAGACATCTAGGCACCATGAAAACCCCCAAACGAGAAATTGCCATTTCCACAGGCACCCCACCATTGAGAGCCCTCCATATCAAAAAACCTGCATTGGGAATTTGGCATTCCATACCCATTTAAGCCACTGGGTCACTTAATTTACTAAGTTCCCTGTTGATCTAACCATGAGATTCCTGGAACAAACCATTAATTGGTTTTACTGTTTGTAGGATGTGTCTAACACCTAGAAACCCTCTTTTTTTATTTTTATTTTTTCCTGGTGCTAGAACTATGTTATCATACTTACGTTTGAATTTGTGGCATTCAAATTCAATCACTGATGCCACAACCAATGCAGCCCTAGTGACTGGATTTATGCAGAAGCAGAGTTGAAAAAGAGCCTGGGAAACAAATTTTTAATCTATGGTATGACCTTGTGCCTTTTATGTTGTTGGTTTCCTTTTCCTCTTCTGCTTTTTTTCTTGAGCAATCTGTTTATCTTCATTCCATATTTATTATTTACTATGTTTCCCCCCTTTCAACAGTCCAACATGATGTATTTATTTATTGAACAAAGGTTGGCTGGATTGACTGTCCACCTAGGTTGGTGGATGGCACACTTAGTTGTGCCACATGGCTAGTCAGGTGGAGTTGAAATGTGGTGGATGGGTAGAGGCGTAGAGGTGTAGTGTCCAAGGTCTCCTGCTCACATGTCAAGTTACAGCCAAAACAGAAGTGCAAAGTGGCAAAATGAAATATTGAAATAATCTAGGTCTACCAAGAAATGCACACACATACTTAAACAACTGAGAGGGTGCATGCCAATACAACTGCGGGGGGGGGGGGCAATAAAAAAAATGACACGTGGCCAACTCGGACCATTCTTTAGACATCCAACTGTTGGAACCCGCCGTGTTGTCCTTCCACATAGCACAACTAGGTGTGCTGTCCAGCCATCCTAAGTGGATAGCAGTCCAGCCAACATATTGCCTTATTTACGCTCTGAAAGTCCATCAAAAACAGGTACCAATCTTTTCAGACTCTCTATGAATATTCATAATTGCACCATTTTGAACTGTGTAATTTTGCAGCAAGTTCATCTAATACCTACACTAAAACCTTCACGGGAATAGATGGAGCTGGAAAACGGTTAGCAGATGAAGTGAGTCTTCCTTGTTTTTTTCTTCAATTTATATTTTTGTTTGATGTTGATTCTCATTGGAGGACACGTTAATCAGAAATAAGAAAAAGTAAATAAATAGATAACTTGATTTTAATGTTGGTGTTGTGGTTACATTCTTAACAGGTCATGCAAGTTGTCCAAAGGACTGAAAGCCTGAAAAGAATTTCCTTTTTAGCCCATTCTCTTGGTGGCTTGTTTGCAAGATATGCAATTTCCGTTCTTTATTCATCAAACCTATTGGTTAACTATCAGCCTGACCTTGCTGATTCTAGAAATGAAAATCCAGAAAATTCAGCATGCTCTTCAACACAAGGAACAGTTGCTGGATTGGAGCCAATAAATTTCATTACATTGGCAACTCCACATCTAGGGGTGAGAGGGAGAAAGCAGGTCCGTTTCTGATTGGTATAACATGCTTGACTTATGTTCTATTGATTGGACTGTACTCTTTGGTTTCCATTTATGCATCCTTTTGTCTCTTCAAATTCTGTTAAGCTTGGATGTGGTCACTTATTATTTTTTTTCCCTTCTAATTTATTCCTTGTGTTTGCTTATGCATCTTTTCCCGGAGTTGCCAAAAACTTCACTACCATTCAAGTATACTGATATGTCTAGGATTTGCAGAATCAAATTTTAAATTGTTGGAAGATGTAAGTGGAAACTTGTAGTAGGAAATACTTGCATTGATTAAGCCCAAGTAAGATATATAGATTTGAATCATTTAATTTTTACTTACCCAAAAAAAAAAGAAGATAAGTAGGTTTGTCACATATTTCAAGAAATATTCCTGGTTCAGTTTTGCAGCCCCATGTATATGTAAGAAATGTTACTCCTTAAAATTATCATTCCAAGAAGAGTTGGGGGGCCATGAGCTTGTTGCCATCCGACTTGGCATTGACAGCACAAGACCGATCAGAACTTGCCTGTGTTTGCTTGATTTGACTGGTTGTTGGTTGATTCAACTCAAAGGCTCAATATGTCATGCTTATTGAGCAAAAGAGTCAACTTAATAAAACTTGGTTGCACTCAGCTCATCTCAGATAGGAAGAGAGGGGGGAACTTTAGGTTTGGGATAGTGTTAAAAATTTGTAACTTGAAGAAATGAGAAATGAATAAATAGATGGCTTGAGGATGTATTAATCTTAGAAGTAAGATAGATACATCATACATGCTTTGTGTAACAAATTAGAAAATAAGAGAAGATGGAGAGAATCAATATGTCTTACTCCTTCTTGTAAGATCCGTACGTTCAAATTTCAAGGACAAAATTTCTTTTAAGGGTGGTGGAGTTGTAAGACCCGCACGCCATGAACCCGGTCTAACCTTACATTTCGTGTCGTGACCAGTCTACATATCATGGTCGAGCCAAGTGGACCAAGTGCGTAAAGAAATCCAAGACCCAATATGAAATTTAACTCAAAAACAGTCAAAATGAGGGTAGAGTCGCATGCCTAAACAGGTAGGGTCGACCCCACCTCAACAGAAGTCCAACCTATGATTTTCTAGTCGTAAGGTCGCATGACTAGAAAAACGTAGGGTCGACGGATCCTCCGACCCTACGATTTCAGACAGAAACCGTAAATTAGGAAACTTTCCTAATTCCAAGGGGTTCTTTCCTAAACTCAATGAGACTTATTTTGGAGGGTTTTCCTCTATAAATAGGACGTCCCTTAGCCTCTTTCACTCCTTTTAGAACCCTAATTGAAAGTGAGAAAAGAGAAAGAGAAGGAAAAGAAGAAGAGAAGGAAAATTGAAGAAAAGGCTAAGGAAGAGGAGGAAGTTCAGAAAAACCTCTGAATCTCAACCAACTTCAGGTATGAATCTAAGTCCCTTCATAAAGTAAGAGCCTAGAATAGATTAGGAAGAAGTTAGGATTTAGAGAAACCCAAATCATCCATCCATGGACAAGTTCCAAAGGAATCTATGGAAGTAATCATCATAGGCAATATAAAGTGTGTAAAAATCATAGTTATGAGCCATAAAACAATTTTAGAATGGACCTACAAGACCACAGGATAGACCACATGCCCTCGGGAAGTCTCAGGGAGGGTGTGGTCGCACGTAGGGTCGATTGGTAACCGACCCCACGTCCGACCCTACCCCTAGGGTCGATTGGTAACCGACCCTAGGTGCTGCCCTACCTGCGACCCTACGATTTCAGCTAGTCTAAATTTATTGGAATTAATTATAATTAAAATCTATCGACTTGTTAGGCCTTTCTAGTGATTTAAAGGTGATTCATAAAGCTTGAACGAGGATCTACACTCAATCAAATGTGAGGGAACAAGACCTAAACTAATCGGCTAATAATAAACTGTTTTGTTTATTGAGTCCAACACCATGAATGATTCCATGATTGTATGATTGTAATGTGCATATCACATGTCATCCAATATTCCTGCTAATATTGTTCATGCATATTTAATTCTGTTTATTTATAACATGATGATGATGATGATGTTAGGAATAGGCATGTGAATATTTGTGTGTGGTTAGTGTACTTGATGCGAGTGGGGCATCAGGGGAAGTGTTATGCGGTGTTTGATCCAGACACTTTAGCTCTATCTCTACTCAAGTCTTGTCCACTAACATCGTCTTATCGTCATTACCTTAGCAGAACTATTACGTCGTATGGCATTAGGGGAGGTGGTCTCGGATCGTGTAGTCTCTGACTCTGTCGGGGGGGCCTTAGCTCTATCTCTATGGACGTATTGAAGGATGCTGGGGTGAGGCCTTGGATACATTGTTTGACATTAGGATTGGTTAATTGCGAGCCCAGTTTGCAAGCCCTCGCCAACAGGGGCTTACGTGTTGGTATGGGTAGGGCATCAGGGGAAGTGTTATGCGGTGTTTGATCCGGGCAATTTAGCTCTATCCCTATTTCATGGTGAGGTGGATGTGGACGACAATGGTGTTTGATCCGTTGGTGGGATTACACACCCTGTGTATAGAGGTGCGGTGGTCACTAATCATTTCTATTGTACATTGCAAACTTATGAACCAGACCAAAGATATGAATTGAATGCATGCATATGTTTTGTTGCATTGTTTTGTTTACTCGCTGAGCTCAAGTTGGAGAGCTGACCCTCGCGCGTGCAATTTTTTTTAGTTTCTGATGTTGCAGGTATTACGGTTGAAGATTTTGTCAACACGCCAACATATGAACAGGTGGGGATTATGATGAGCAAGTTGTAGAGGACTATTGTGATTAGTTAAGCGAGCGTTCAACTATAAATACGCTTAGTGTTTAACTTTCGTATTTGGATATTTGTAATATGTATTAAATTATGTTTTGGTTACTTGGAGATAAATGGAATATTAATTATTTATCATGACTAGACCTCAGTTCATTATCTGTAAGATTTTCGCTATTTACTTTATTATCTCTGATTAATGTAGAATGTATTTTGGTTTAACAAAAATAGGGATAGCCTATACGAGATCCTAGTTGAACCGTTGGTTTATTGACGGTTCATCACACCATTCTGGTTGGTGCAGAATTGGGGTGTAACACCTTTCCTTGTAGCTTTTATTTATAGAAATAAAAAACAACTATTAGATAGGATCTCAGACTCTACTCGGACTCTACAAGTTAGAGTCCCTAGTCACAAACCAAAGACAAAATAAACTCAAAATAAGTAAAGGAAACTAATAATCCTAATTGGTAAAGGAAACTAATATAACAAACAAATAAACTAATTAGGAATCCATATACTAATAGGAGTCCAAGTCATGAAACTAGCACTAACTACTTTGACTAAGTCAAAGCAGTGTTCAGTTACAATTCTATTACGTTAACATCCCCCTCAAGTTGGAGATCGGGGGAATGTGAGAGCTTAGCTTGAAACAATGTAGCAATGGAAGCAGCAGTTGAGTAGTAGGAGCAGTAGTAGTGGCAGCAATATAGTAATAGTAGAACCAAGTAGTAGCACCACAGTATAGGTCACTATGAACCAAGTAGTAGTAGTAGTAGTAGTATCAGCACAGTTTAGGTCACTATGAACCAAATAGTAGTAGCAGTGTAGTATAGGTCACTGTGAACCAAGTAATAGTAGCAGCAGTAGCCAGCAGCAATAGTGCTGGCTACACACCTAACAGAGAACCTTAAATGACTATCAGGAGACATTTACTCCAGTTCCCAAGATGAATACTATCCTTGTGATTCTTTGTGCTGTGAATCTTGGATGGGACTTGCAGCAGCTTGACGTCAAGAATGCTTCATGGAGAACTTGACGAAAAACTATATTTGGATATTCCCCTTGACTTCTCTGGTCCTAAAATTCAAGGGAAGATGTGTAAGCTCAAGCGTGTACTCTATGGGTTAAAGCAGTCTTCTCATGAGCCATTTGGGCGATTCCATAAAGCCATGGTGTCTGGGGGCTACACTCCAAGCCATGCTGATTATACTCTTTTTATTAAGAAATCAGGTCTGAAGATCGCCGTCCTCATTGTTTATGTAGATGACATCGTGCTCATTGGTAATGATACAAATGAGATTTCTCGTCTCAAAGTGTACTTGAGTCAAGAGTTTGAGATTAAGGACTTTGGCATGTTGGCATTGAGGTTTCTCACTCTTCCAAAGATTTTTTCTTTCCCCACGGAAGAATACCATGGATCTTCTTTCTGAGACAGCGATGCTTAGTTGTTAGCCCTTTGACACCTCTTGAACCAAATATCACCATTCCCGAGTGGTGACTTGTGGATAAGGGCCAATAACACCGGCTTATTGGTTAGCTGATTTACTTGTCTCACATTCGTCATGACATAGCATTCGTTGTCAGTGTGGTGAGTCAATATATGCATGATCAAGATCTCTTGATTGCATCTTGCAGTATCTGAAGTCTGCCCTAGGAAAAGGGATTTTTTTCTCCTCTCATGGCCATTTGCGCGTAGAGGCCTTTACTGATGCCGGCTAGGGAAGCGCCCCTAATGATCGCCAGCTCATACTGGTAATGCGATGTTTGTGGGTGGCAACCTCATCACTTAGAGGAGTAAGAAACAAAATGTTGTTGCTAAGTCTAGTGCTGAAGCAGAATTTTGTGATATGGCTCATGGCATTTGCGAGTTGATGTGGCTTTTGCGCCTCATGCAGGATCTACCTCTACTTATTCCTCTTCCATTAATGCTTTATTGTGATAGTAAGTCTGCCATCAGTATTGTTCACAATCCAATCCAACACTGTCGCACGACGCATGTGGAGATTGATTATAAAAGAAAAACTGGAATCTGGAATTTGGGATCATTTGCATTCCTTTCGTTAAGTCTGGGGACTAGCTAGCTGATAGTTTTACCAGGGGGTTGAGTAGAACATTGTTTCATCCTATTGTATGCAAGTTGGGCATGTGTGATATCTATGCACCAACTGAGGGGGAGTGTTAGAATATGGGTATAAATGGGCATAAGGGTATTTTTGTCATGTACCTATTATTCACTTATTATAAATGAAGTGGGGCTGTCTCTATGATAGTCAATTCATTTCTCAAGTCAACAGTGTACTTAAGACCAAAACCTCCAAAGGGCATTTATGGATTTTGCATTTGTTTATATTGTTTGGACATCATTTGTCCCTTATTAAATATGATCACTATTGTTACATATTTACATTGTTAATTTAATTTTCTGCCTTTGCTTTAAAACAGGCAATTTTTGTATTGGGAATGTCTACCAATAGTATCTTACCTTCATGGTAAAACATCCTTGTTGAAGTCCTGCAAACTATATCATTGATATCCTTGCATACATTCTTGCTTCTTTCGTTTCATAGAGATTATTTAGGTAATACTGAAGGCACGCAATTGATACTTAATGAATTGCCATGGTTGAACTTAACCTCTTGTGATGCGCCTAATAGGACTTAATCTAGTGTATGGGCATTAGATTGAGTCAACCTGGTTTGTGATATGTTTAAGGGCTTGATTCAACGTGTTCTATCAGTTCTGGAGCTTTTGTTGTACCATTCAAGTTCCTAACACTTAGTATTATAGTGAATCACCATGTCATGGGTTCGAGTCAAGAAAAGGGGTACATGGAGTGGAGTGAAAGTCGTAAAAAAAGGGCTATTTGCAGCCAGGCAGAGACCCTGGGGCCAAATGGAGCGGCTTGGAAAGGGCTACATACAGCTAGATTAATAATTCCCTAGAGTGGAGCCGTCGAGGACGACGGCTACAGAAACATGGTGGCATGGTTTCAAGTATTGATACGATACGCTCTGTATCGATCGATACATAGTTGTATCGACAGTGATCGCTACGATACTCTTCAATATGTATCTTTTTTTTAAAACAAAAAGTGTAACCACATGTATCAACTGTATTGAACCAATACGGCTTGATACACTTCGATACAGTCTCTACACTTGATACGTATCAATACACTTAAGTTTCCATTTTCTTGCCAAAAAAAAAGAAGCAAACTTGTATCGAAGTGTATTTAACCGATACGGCTCGATACACCTCAATACAAACTGATATTGTTCGATACACCTTGATACGAACCTTTACAGTTTGCATGTCATCAAATATGTCTTTAATCATTGGAAATACTTGAAGATTGTTTATTATAGTGTTTTTATGTTTAAAAATTATGTTTTGCATGTTCCCTAATCATTCCCACGCGTATCTTGCCCCATATCCTAGCGTATCCACCGTATCCACGACCCAGATACGATCGTCCATTAAAATCATCCAACCGATACACTACCAATACGCAATACTTTAATCCTTGCATAGTGTTATGTACTTAATCGGGCTTAATCTAGTGTATGGGCACTAGATAAAGCCAACCTAGTATAGGATAGGTTAAGAGCTTGATTTAACGCGTTCCATTAGCTCTGGAGCTTTTGTTGTATTGGTTAATTATCAAACACATCTATATGCATTTCATGTCTGCCTTCATGAAATGCCAAAACAACAAGTCTAATATTTAATATTTTATCTTCCAGCTTCCATTACTCTTGGGAGTTCCCATCTTGGAGAAACTTGCTCCTTCCATTGCCACCTTTTTTGTTGGCGATACTGGTCGTCAGTTGTTCCTTACAGATGGGAAACCCAGCAGACCCCCTCTTCTTCTAAGAATGGCATCTGATTGTGAGGAGGGAAAATTTATGTAAGTTGAGGCAATACAATTGATTTTATTGAGCTAATTTTTTGTTGATTAACACTTAAAGAGCTCATTATTTGCTTTTGTTTGATTTGCAGATCTGCTCTTGCTGCATTTAGATGTCGTATGGTTTATGCCAATGTCTCTTATGACCGTATCCCTCCACACAGATTATTCCATATTGTCTTTAATAGTTGATTTTTAAATATATGTTTGGGAGTTTGACTAGGTATTTACTTCTAAAGAACAAAAAATAGGAGGGAAAAAGCTTCTGTTTCAATTTAGTTGGGATTTTGTTTTCTTTAGTCAGTCTCAAATTGTTCCCTTAAATATATATTCAGATATGGTTGGTTGGCGCACATCCTCCATAAGAAGAGAGGCAGAACTTGTTAAGGTGATCTAATGAACTATGTTTATTCAGATATCATGAAACTGTGTACCGACCATATAAACCACAGCACTATTTTTTAATTTTGTTTGTTTATTTATTTATTTATTTGTGTGTGTGTGTGTGGTGGTTGGGGGGGGGGTGCAGTGAAGGTAATATTTTGTGGAGTATCTTCTTGTGGACCCCATTCTCATTCTTTGGTGATTTAATTTGAGCTTCATATGCCTGAAGTCTGCTTAGTCTTATTCTGCCCTCAGATGTGTTTGTCTCTGCAAACTATTCTAAGATATGGTTAAGCATGTTTTTTTTGTTAATTGGGGCATATCTAGTAAGATTATGGCATATTACTGTAAGAAGATAATTTGTTTGCTTCATTATTAGTTTTTTCTATTGAATTGGATGCATTAGGTGAGCATTTCCCTATTGAATAACAAGGACTAGTTCTATGGTTCTTGTGATGAAAAAGAAAAGTATCTTTGACTTTTAGGAATTTTTATAATGAGTAAATAATTTTAAGTTTTCAAATTATAAGAATAAGAAGATTGAAGGTATTTAAGAATTTCAGAAATGGTTGGTGAACTAAAATAATTGCTCTAGAGTCCTTTCCATCACATTTATCTTTTCTGTTTTTGATGTTACATCATTGGTATGCTTTAAACACTTCTTAGTCTCATGATCTTGGAGTAGTAATATTTCTTGATGTTTTTTCAAACTAGAAATAATGAAAGGTTGAAAAGTAGACCTAAATAATGGAAAACATATCAATATGAAAATGCACAAAATCCTCTTCTCTTTTTTTTTTTTTTTTACCCTCCACTATTTCCCCCCTACAAATTGGCAGCCCCCTCAACGTTCATTGGATGGTTACAAGCATGTTGTAGATGTGGAATATGATCTGCCAGTATCATCCGATGGTCCCCATTTTCGACTGGAAGCAGCAAAAGCAAAGGAGGCAGCACAAAATGCTCCTGACACTCAAAACACTGTCGAGTACCATGATATTGTTGAAGGTAAACACGTCTTAATAGAAACTGGTTCTGTATCTTTGGATCTTATTTCAATAGTATTGATGTTTATATATTGTTGACAGAGGAAATGATACGTGGACTACAAAGAGTAGGGTGGAAGAAAGTTGATGTCAACTTTCGTTCAGCATTTTGGCCCTTCTTTGCCCATAACAATATTCATGTATTGCTCAAATCTGTTTGGTATTTATGTTCTGCTCCTGGACTTCTACATTTTCTTTGTTATATCGTTATTGTTGATTCAGGTGAAAAATGAATGGCTTTACAATGCTGGTACTGGAGTGGTGGCTCATGTTGCTGACAGCTTAAAGCAACAAGAATCTTCTACACTTTTCACTGCTAGCTTATAGCGATGAAGTTGCTTTTGACGCACTTCAGGCCATCACTTGGAACATTGATGCAAGTATGTAAAATACTTCTCTTTTTTTTTTTTGGTCTCTAAATTTTTTTTTTTCCCAGATAGTTTCGCTGTCTAAATGTTCCTTACAAATAATATTACATGTCCATTGGGAAGATATTCAACATCACTCTCTCAGTTGATACTAAGAATGTAAATTGAGATTCACCAATGACTCACTGACAGCATCTGGCACTTCCGAGTCCAAAAATTCTTATAAGACTAAGGTGATTGGAAAATGGTGTTAATTTTATCCCATTCAATAAAAGAGTTGACATGGATAAATTATCTCACATGATTTGGTTCCATCTTTAACTTACAAATAACCCTTTTTAATTTTTTTTTCCCTTTCTGGATATGGCAAATGGGTCGACAGTTGAGAAATGGTACTTGAGGATGGGTTTGGGTGTGTTAGAATTAACACCCAGGTGGTTTATTTGCCTTCTGTATTGTTTTTAAAGTTTCATACACAACCATGTATGAACACACGGTCAACACTTCAGCTGTTGGATGGGAATACTCGATTTGTGTGCATGTAGCCAGAGGCTGAAGTGCCGACCGTATGTCATATACAACTGTTTGAAAACCGGTCCTAAAAAAAATGGAACTTTTGGTACTCCCTTAGAATCTAGAAAGGTTGCATCTAAAGGAGTTAGGGCAAATGTATGTGATTCTATTTCCAACTAAACTAATCTTGAATTACTTTTAAATGCAGATGCATTATGACCAAAACGAAGTCATTTGCGCCGGCAAACAGGATAAACAAGACATTGTAACATGGACCTGAATCCATGGAAGGATAGAAAAGTGATCCTTATCCTAACCCCTAAGCATTATCAACTTGACTCTAAGTCATTCACAGTGGAAAGAAAACTGTAAGAGGGGGAGATTTCAACTCTCACCAGTTTCAGGGATAGTTGGCTGTGGCATCTATACCCCAAAGCTACACCATCTTCCATCAAGTTCAAACTAACTGTAAAAGACTCCCAGAGTCCTGTCCTTGGAAGGTTCAATCTTTCTTTTTTGAGCATGTAAACTTGTAGCGCCATCATTTCTTTATAGGATGTATGTACCTCTTGGCACCAAAGAAGCCTTAAAGTTGCCGTGATACTGATTTCAAGCTTGTAGTTCATGTCAAAGCCTTTTTATTTTCATTAGCCAACAGTAGAAGAAAGGCTCTATCCGTTTCATCTCATCCTTAATCATCCTAGTTTCTTCTGTACAGAGCATTGTTGGACAAAACTAAGGTCAATTGGCTATTAAATTTCAAGGCAAGGATTCCTCCACTCTGCTAGTGTGGGGTGAATCTTCCACATCACACCAATAGACATGTAGGAATCAATATTTTTAATGGGAGCCCACAAGAACAGGGAGGATAGAGTGGTTTTGTGAGAGAATGTGGGAAAGAATTCTCACATTGGCAGTGTGAGTATCTTTTTCATGAAGTTTTATAATGGATGCCTTAATGAATGAAACCCATAAAAGGTGGGTATGCATGCAGAGTGATCCTTGGTGAGTCCAGCCGCTGGAGAGGATCCAAGTCCCTGCAGGACAGGCTAGGGCTACAGTCCAAACTCCAGGCATCCGAGTGAGTTCACCTTGTGTTCAAGTTAAGAGCGTTTCAATTTCAATTCTAGATCAATGCATAGGTTGCTTGTTCAAGGGTGTGTAGATTCAAGTGTCAACTAGATTAGAGTGTAAACTAGATTAGTGTGTCCCGGTGAACCACCACCCACAGGGCCAATGCCCATGAAATTTTATTTGGACAAAATTTCAATTTTGAAAATACCCTACAAGTTGAACATGATGAATACTTGGCTGTTATAAATTATGAGAGTAATGGTATTAAGATGATTATTGCTTGCAAATTGTCTATGCCATTTTGAGAAACAGTAGGTATTTACAGAAAAATAAACTAGATTCTATGACTTTGAAACATGATCTTGATCATCTTCAAAAGTAACGTCCCAGTGCATGAGGCTCTCGCTACTGTAGAGTCTGAGGAATGACAGAATGTATATAGTCTTATCGCTGCAATACGAAGAGGATGTTTTCGTGTTTTGAAACCATAACCACCAAGTTGCAATATGCCAACCTCAACCTTACACCAAAGCTCAGCCCTCTTAATCTTGACCATTATCTTCTTTGATAATTTCAGCTTTTAACTTGCTCTATGGCATGTCTTTCTTGGTTTCTTGCTTGATGCTTGATGCAATTCAATCTAATCTAATATTTCGAGAAACCATCATGAACGTGTTTATATCATGGCCAAAACATAATGGCAAAATACAAAAAAATGCACACAAGAAAGACATGGAAATCATTAGCGAATGTGAAGTGAGATTTCAACATCAAGTATACTAGTGACTTCTTCGATCTACTGGAACTGATTTACCATGGTACGCTGACACAGAATTCAGTTATTTTAAGCACTTAATTTACTGTTCTTTTTTCTTTTTTTGTAAAAGGAAAATTTATTCAGATAAAAAACGGGATACAACCGAAGCTTCAGCCTTACATAAGTCAAAAAGCCAAAGAGCGAAAACTGGCCAATGAATCAAACCCATAGGAAACATTGGCTTCCTGGCTAGGGAATGAGCAACGTTGTTGGCTTCCCTAGGAACAAAAACAAAGGACATTGATGGACATAAAAGAGCCAGATTAAGAACATCCTCTCTGATGGGATGAATCTCAGCAACGCATGAGCAATGGGGATCATCAATACAATTAATCAGTCTCACAATCTGACTCATAATTTACTGTTCTTAATAATAGCTATTAGTAGAAATCCTCATCGGAGGACATTTTTAGTTTCAAACATCAAACAAAAAATGGATAGGCAAACACAATTAAAAGGCAGGAGAAAAACATTTAACAATTTTTTTTTCCTTCTTGGAGAAGGGTTCTGGAGTAGTTAAATAAAAAAAATTCGACATATTTATGCTTAAACACCTCAACTTGAATTCTATTTACATCTGAGTTTACATGCATACCAACTTGGCCAGCAACTGACAAAAAGCTCACTTTACATTTAATAAAAAAAAAATAAAAAAAAAAAAACATATCCTCCGTATAAATTCAGTATACTTGGTATTTTCTGACATTACTGCACATTTACAGTTGGGTACTGTATTTTTTTTTTTAGTGAAGAGAAGGTACTGTTATTGCTTCCTTTCAACTTCCAGCGCCACCTCATTCCGACGCATAAATGGAAGTGTAAATGGTGGATTATACTGCAATCACATTCACAGTAAGTGGATGGCAAATTAAAATACTACTTCACTTAAGAGCTACATAAATTGCCCAAAATCTCAAGTTGTTTCTGAGTCTTACTTGTGCAACTTCCACTGATGCATCCTCCTTTACTTGAAACTGTGGGTCGTTCCTCAGAGCAGTCCGAAGCTCTGACTCCTTGACTTTAACTTCTTTATCAGTGACAAGACCTTATTCAAAATGGAAACAAATCAGATGCAATACGTATCAAGATTACAAGCATATACACATAAATTGCAGGCTATAAAATATGAGTGTAACATTTTCTTCCCATCACAATTATAAAAGAGAAACTCACCATAGCTTGAAAAAGTTTAACACTGTTCATTATTTTAATTTTAATTTTTTTTCCTTAAAACTGTGGAGTAGACACAGTGTATATTTAAAGATTTCAACATATCAGCATCAGATACTCAATAGCTCAAGTTATTAGACTGAAATTAAATTTTAAAAATGGACTGACACGTTCAGCATAGTTTCGGCTAAATAACAGGTCACTGAGTCACAAGAAAGCATTAGTCGTTCAACACATTTTGGCCAGTTTTTTCTCCATCAAACCAAAACAACAATAACCAATGAATTGTTTGACTGGCCAAACTCACTAGTTTCCCATGAACTGCCCAGTTATTTACCAGTTCTGAAAGATCTAGTCTCCGTAGGCTCAACCATCTAGGTTCCAGCTTATCAACTGGTTTTTGAAACCCGCTGATCGAAAGTGGAAATCTGAAACTAGGGACAGAGCCTGTCTCTGCCATACTGATCCATGCAGTAAATTCCTCCTGGGAACATGAATTCCATGGGGGGCAGCTGGTTATGTAACTTCAACCCTGACTTGGTCAACTCGATCCATTGGATATGGAATCGGCTCAGATGCTGGCGGTGCCACAAGCAAGCGTGGTCACAATTTCCAAAATCATGACATTCACAATAAAGTAAAAAACTTCCAATGCTCAGCATACACCAAGAATCAGGTGCCCATTGCACTTCCACACCAGTGTAGTTACTCAACTTGTCCATTAATTTGTCATCAATATGGTTGGTATGAGTGCATTGGAATCCTGAACATGGAGGAATTTTAACATAGAAGTGTATGCATAGTTTTCAAGGTGCCGAAGCGAACCAAGGCGTTGGACGCCTGATGGGGCGCCTAGGCGATCAAAGCGCCCGCCTAGGTGACCAAGGGGCATGATTTTCCAAGTCGTCAAAAGGGTGGCGCCTAGGCCTAGTGCCTTGACAACTATGAGTGTATGCTCTAGTATACATCACCATATCATAATCTTGATGTCGATTCCCATGGGATAAAATAAAAAAGATGATCAAAGAATTCTTCAGCTTTTAATCCATTTAAACCGCCAGAATACATTAAATATCCATGAGTGATGACTAGTGCAAACCTGAAAAAGCAACCACTGCAACAGTTTTCCTTGGGACCTCTTCAATTCTCACAGAAGGATCTTTAGGCAATGGCAAGTTGGAACCATACTTCGAAGGCAAGACAAATGACATCTCCCACTTCTCTTTATCTCCCAACTAAATGAAAATGTAAAGGAATCAGATCATGATTCAAAGTCACCTAGTTCTCTTTACCTCAAACATTGTTTACTGCCAACATAAAAGTATAAAACACATGCGAAACAGTTGGAATCCAGCAGTTGATGGTCCAAGCAGAGAGACCCCGTAAAGGCACACACATCCATAAACAAAAACCCCCTTCACATACACACAGCCTGTGAAGACACCTTAAAATCCACATAATGTAAAGATGTCAAGAAATTCACTGCTACAAATTATAGAGAAAGTCAGGAAACTTACTAAATTCTGAAAAAACTGAACTACTACAAATATAACTCAAATTCTTGAATGATGTGAGTTATGTGTAACGAAATAGACCCAAGAATAGAATATAGGCACTAAATAAAAACTGCTGACCTAGCAAACCCCTAACCCTAGCAGGGTATAGACCCAAGAATAGAATATAGGCACTAAATAAAAAATGCTGACCTAGCAAACCCCTAACCCTAGCAGGTCTTAGCGGAAAAAGGAACCTTTAAACTTCATCCATAGACAGTAGTACCTTCAGGTAGAGAGGTGTAATATCAGTGTTAGGTGTCTAAGCAAACTGTAACTTAGAACTCTTCACATGTCTTTTAAGGGCTAGGGCTACCAGTCAAGACCAAATATTATCTTTTGGATCCAGTCAGCTTAGGACACAAAGCAACTATGTAAGTTGTAGTATGGGTTTGGTGTAACAAACTAAGCAAAAACTGAACCAGAACCAGAGAAGAATTTAGAAGGAGGAAGGAGGAGAGGAATAGATCGATTCTGCTCAGAAAAGGGGCAGAATCATTAACGCATCCCTCCCCTTCAAATCTGATATATAAATAAAGAATCATAATTACAATAGGAATCCTAAGGAATCAGGCGTAAGCTAGAGTCCTACTATAAGTTACAAAACTTAATTCTGACAAGTGTCCTAATCAGAATATACAACTTAACTAAATAGAAACCGCAGATGAGAAAGGATTCTAGACTCCTAACAATTCCAGTCTTCTAACTAAAATAGGAAACTAAGACATGAAAGAACTGAAGATTAATTATGACTGAGGAGTCCTTCATCAGCTCACCAACTGCAGATCACGTAGAACTGTAGAGTACTTCAATTCAGTCTTACACAATGAGGACATTTCTATCCACATCGTGTAGGACTCCACATACGCAGGTTAACACCCCCCCTAAAGCTGGAGCATGGGAGAATATAAGAGTTTCAACTTGAAACAATATAGCAGTAGTAGAAGCATTTGCAGACAGCAACAGTAATAGCAGTAGTAGTAGCAGTACAGTATAGGTCACTGTGAAACATGTAGTAGTAGCAGCAGTAATAGTAGGAGTAGCAATAGTGATGGTTCCAACACGAATAAACGTAGTAGGTTGCATCACGTGGAACAAGTAGGTAGGTTGCAGGTAGTAGAGGTTGCATCACGTGCAACTATACTGTAGTAGGCTCCCAACACAAGCATGGTAGTAGAAAGCTAGGCTCCCAACATGAGCATGGTATTAGTAGGTTGCATCACGGGCAACAGTAGTAGGTAAGCTCCAACACGAGCATGTAGTATGTTGCATCACGTGCGACAGTAGTAGGATCTAAACATGAGCATGTAGCACGAACATGGTAGTAGTAGGTTGCAGCACGTGCAAAAGTGGAAGGCTCCAAACACGAGCATGTAGTATGTAGGGATGCAGAGCAACATATCAGGTAAGATCAGATCAAATCAGTATCGATCGCAGTATTTCACCAATGGTAGATCGAGACCAGTAGCATAGAGGTACAGGTCAGCTCAGGTACAACAGAGAAACAGAGAAACAGAGCAGCAGAGCAGCATGGCAGCAGGTTAGCAGTGTAGGAGGCTAGCAGCAATAGATTAGATCATATGAACAGTAGCAGATCAGAACAGATCTGAAAAACAGATCTGTGAAGCAGCAGCAGCACATGAACTGCAGTAGATTAGATCTCTGCAGATTAGAACAGATCACGAGGTCAGTAGCAGTACTCAAGAATAATAGCAGATCAGAGGCAGCAACAGTAAAGCCATTTCACCAGCAGATTCTGATCATATAAAAATCGGATTAATCAGATCTGTAGAACAGATCAGTAGACCATGATAGTAGAAGATCATATCGACCGATGGTAGGATAGAACAGATGCAGCAGCAGTAGTTCATCAAGGCAGCAATGGTGGCTGCACATCATGAGAAAGAAATTTAGATGACTCTCAAAACGGCACCCGCTCTGATACCATGTAACAAATTAAGCAAAAACTGAACCAGAACCAGAGAAGAATTTAGAAGGGAGGAGAGAGTAAGAGATCAATTCTGCTCAGAAAATGGGCAGAATCATTAACGCATCCCTCCCCTTCAAATCTAATATATAAATAAAGAATCATAATTACAATAGGAATCCTAAGGAGTCAGGCGTAAGCTAGAGTCCTACTATAAGTTACAAACTTAATTCTGATTAGTGTCCTTATCAGAATATACAACTTAACTCAATAGAAACCGTAGATGAGAAAAGATTCTAGATTCCTAACAATTCCAGTATTCTGACTAAAATAGCAAAACTAAGACATGAAAGAACTGTAGATTAATTAGGACTGTGGAGTCCTTCTTCAAATCAGCTCACCAACTGCAGATCACATAGAACTGTAGAGTCCCTCAATTCAGTCCTACACGATGAGGACATTTCTATTCGCATCGTGTAGGGCTCCGCATACGCAGGTTAATAGATGGCAAAGAGGGATTTCAACACATTCAAATCAATTATCCATCTTTACTACAGGATCTTACAACAGTCCAACCTAAGTCAGAATTATAAAACAAGAGTAATTTCTACTTATCTGTCAATCCAGCCATTAGAATCAATTGAAATTGGTAAAGGATAGTCTTTGGGACAAATCTGAACACCAACCTAATCCTCGGGTCAATCAGAGTTGAACTGAAGAGATTATAGATCTCGAAAGACTGCTTGCAACAGTTACCGTCCCTGGTTCAGATCAGTCTGGTTGAAGTCGTCGTAATCTTTGGAATTTTCAGACTTTGTTGATCAAATCAGCATTCAGTGATGTCGCAATTTAGTAAGTATTAATAAACAATAGAAGAATTAAGAGAAGATCAAAGGGCTTAAGAAAAAGGGATTTCGGTTGAAACTCACAACCAATGAGACTCAACCAGAATATTTTACCTAAAGTCTGGCCAACTCTGCCGCCAGCATCTTCTTCCTCTTTATTTATAATGCTAAAAAGAAATACAAAAGATAGAAGGACTGGTTCCTAGAAGGGATTGTCCAAAAATAAAAAAGAAAAACTTTCTTTTATAACTTTTAAGAAAGTTTCCAAAACAAATAACATCTATGACTAACTCACATGACAACCAATCTTAGGAAACAAAACTAATGACTAATTTTATAAATAAATCTAATTTATTGAATTTAGGAAGAAGAGAAAGATTTCTAAAATTCTATTGGTACTATTCACGTGAACAGTACTGTGTGAACAATGTTCACGTGAATAGTGTTGGCTGGACCTGTAAGCACCTCATTTTTGCCATTCCTAGCCAAACAGAGTCTTACTAGTGTATAGACGGCAAAAGAGGGGAAGTGAATGAAAATTTGGTAAAAGTACAGGGGAGGTAAGTGAAACTCTCTCAAACCATCAGTCGATCAGTTCATGTGTGCTCTCTATGGTGTTTGGAGTTGAGCCAAAGTGTCTCCCAATGTGTAGGAGTCTAGCTGAACACATTCGGAAAGGTTGTGGGTCCCAATTCAAGGTTTGGATTTTTATTGGCAACTTCAAGGCTGTTTTCGACGGGCCCTACAACAAGGTCATGGGCTGTGATCTGCATGGATACGTAGGTCATGGAATTATCTTCGAAATAAGACCAGAATTGCTCAATTCCGATGTTAGATGGAGAAGATATCGCGATTTTAGTCAGATTAAAATGTGCATAAATATTCCAGGGACTTTTCTACAAATTATCATAAATTAAGGATTTCTTGAGCGAATTATCGTAAATTGGATCGATCGGACTTCATACGGCCATGTCTTGATCATCCGATGTCCATATGCAATTCAAGCGCCAATGTGCTCCATTGCCAGTCCTCTTCAAAGTGGACGTAGAAAATCCAGGACAGAGGCCGCCAAAAGATCCCATGCAGGGTTGCAAGCCGATATGCCCGTTTAAACTTTAATTCTTCATATTTTGGTCATCCGACATCCAAATCAGGTAATTCAAGCACCATTATTATCCATTTTCAGCCCTCTTTAAAGTGGACATGGAAAATCCGAGACAGAGGTTGCCAAAGAATTCCATGCAAAGCTGTAAGCCAAAATAGCTCATAAAATGATAGAAAGAGAGAAAAGCTAGTCTAACCTAGTTCAGCCCGGACCGGTCCAGACCGAATCAAGTCAGCCCATGTGCATGTATATATACATATGACGCCCCCAACTCAAGGCCAGGTACGTTACAGTTAAGTTGCCAGGATTCAACATGCTCAAAGAGAAACAAACAAATAAAGCATAAATTTCAAGAAACTAGCGGAAGCTAGAATGACATTAATTAACACCAAAAAGGGCTACATACATTTCTTGTTCTGGTGGCACCATTACCTTACATTTAAAACTTTACTTATATGCCAACTATTAGTTACATAGTTCTTATTCCTTATGTACATACAGAAGTTCTCACTATGGAACAAAAGAAACTGAGTTCAACGGTCTCAGATACTCCTTTCTTCGGAAGCTGGGTCAGTTGAATCAGGATATACTTCTGAGTGATCTCCACCTATCTCTGAAATCCATCATTTAAATGACAGAATGAGCTTTCGCTCAATGAGAAAAAATTAACTACTTACAACAGAAATCACAGACACTCAGTGCACACATTTATTTAGATCTCATCACTCACATCATGGAAAAGGCTTGAAAAATACTTATAAGTTATCAAATACACATGATATAAATGCAGAAATCTTAGTTAAAACATCCGAGTATTCCTATGCAAGCCAATTAAGTGTTTGCTGCATTGCGCTTAATATTTGAAGTCATTAAAGCACTAGTTGATGTCCCTGACATCTTGCCTCAGTAGCCGCATGTACAGATGACGTCTCACACGTCTTACCCCAAAGGTGGTGAGTTCCTAGAACTCTCAGTCCTCCAAACGGACTGTCGACGTCCCTGACATCTCGGCTTCTATAGAAGACAATGAAGTCCCAGACTTCTAAGTGCAATGCATCTCTACTCATTATTTTACCCTTAATGAGAAGGGGACAACAAACACGGGTTCTAAAATTCATTATTTAATTTAAATTATTCAAGTGTTATGTATATTATGAAGCATAGCGGCAAAAATTATGAAGCATATGAAAAATAAAGCATATATGTATGAAAGAATATAAGAAAAATAAAGTAAAATTGTTAAAAACTAGCCATGAAGGCTGTATACTTTGATTGAAACATAAACATATAGTTTGATTACAACAGAAAACTAGATAAAAACATAAACTTGATAGAACAAACTTAAATTAAAAACAAACTTACAAGATACTTGAAGAAATGTTTGAGCCTTGAATCACTTGATTACAATTTGATTAAGAGAAAGAAAGAAAGAAGTTAGATACAAAGTAAGAAGTAGATTGGGAACTTGGAAAACCAAGAGCCTTGGAGGTTCTGCCTTGCTTCAAAATCCTTGCTCTATTTATAGACTTTGAGAAGAGTTGAAAGGTTGTTGTTGTAGAGTCATAACCCATGTTGGTGTCATCATTAGATGCTCTGTGTCTCTGTCTCCTTTAGACAGAAATGACATGCTTGGTTAAGCCACCCATGTGCCATTGAAAGTTGGTTTGTTTGGTTGTGCCGACACTTTGCTTTTGGAGAAAGTGCTATAGTAAAACTGTTCATCTAGTCACTTCATGTCTTCAAAAACCCTCCAAGGCATTCCACGTGTTTAAAATACTGTTTTCTTCTTTGGTTTGGTTCAGATTTTTGTACCGTATTGGTATGAGCTCGGTAGTGGCTTGACTATCTGTACTAAGATAGTGACAGAATACGTATAGGTTATGTATTAAAGACCTTGCCATTTGTTTGGTGACGTCATGGCTGATGTGATCTTACCATCACGGTCTGAGACCTGACCAGCTATTCTTGTGATGGCATCATAGCTGATGCACTTCCATCATCACGATCTGGAAGCTAACCGGGTGGCAATTTGTTTGCCTTTGGATCTTCGTTTGGTGGACGAGAACGATTGACTGAGAAGATCAAGACCAACAAAATCTTCTTCAGTAAGGTAATCTTCGTAAGGGTTTTGAGCGAAATGGCATTGATTGAATTGGGTTGATCCTTGTAGATGTGTTGATTCAGGTGACTCATCATCAGAAGTTTCTTCAGATGCACTGGCGGATTTGAGAGTTGCTAATTGGGCTTCGAATTCTGCCTTCTTAGCTTGAAGTTCTTCATAAGATGAAGTAATTTGAGGGGGTATGTTTGAATTTGGTAACTGATGGGCTAGGCAGAGCCCAATAAGAGCTTTGATGATGGCCTCTTTGGTATAGTTTTTGCATAATTGTACCACCACTTGATATAGAACTTGTGGATCAGGATTGGAATGGTACAGCCATCCAGATCTTTGAAAATTTGGTTATAGTCCCAATATATGATCCCTGCGAGATGGCATATGATGAAAAGCAAAGCAGGTTTGGTTAGTTTGTAATTGGTTAGGATTTTTCACAGAAGAACTTGTAGATGGGAAGAATTGGTTTGAGAAGAATATCTTTGGTAGGACCATAAGTGGCCCACCAATTTGGGAACCATGCGGGGATAGGACTAGAGAACCTGTGATCAAACCGGAAAAACCAAGAATGCCGGTATTCGGAGTTTTGGAAGAGGAAAAGCATAGTTCTATGCTTCAACGTAATCATAGTAATGGTAACTAGGGGGTTGACATGGTCGGGAGAATTTTTTAGGGATGAGAGGGTGTTGGCCCTAGTCTTTGGGTGAGAGAATTTTGAAAATGGTAATGGTTGAATGGGTAACCAATGTTGGGTCGATTTTGTCACAATTTGTTTGATACTGATCGAGTCGGAATCGACAAGGATGAATTCATGGAATTCTTAGGTTTTGGCGGGTTTTGGAGAGTAATATTGCCAATTTGGATAGAAACATCGTTGGGCAATTTGGTTAGGGTTTTCGCACCCATGGATCATTTGTTCATCCAGGGAGAAAAGTTCTTGATAGCTAAATTTTTGAAAATACTGTAGTTTGGGTATTAATGGTTGATTAATAGATTTGGGAGAAGGAGTGGGTTGATTAACAAACTCACTTACATTTGTATTAGGGATGAATTGGGTAGAATTGGCAGCGGTACATGCAACAATTTGGTTATATTGAGTACCTGGTTTGCCGTGTTGGGCCCAATGCTAGGCTTGATATGGGTTTTGAATAGGATGCTTCGGATTTATCTAAGGCTTTGGACGGTTCCTTTGGAGGAACCATAATAACAGAAATAGATTTGATACCCTGAAGGAATTCAAGGGTAAGGAAGTCATGAATGGAATTCAATTCACCTTTAATATAAGTGATATCAAAATCAAAATTTGAAAGTAGGACTTGCCATCTGACAAAAATTTGTTTAGATGCAATGTTTTGAACATTATTTTGTAAAACCTGTTTTGCAACATTACAATCAACACGAACTAAAAATTTTTTGTTTAATAAATCGCTTTGAAATTTTTGGATGCAAAGAATAATTGATAAAACTTCTTTTTTAATAGTACTATAATTCTTTTGAGCGGGGTTCCAGACACTAGAAGCAAACTGGATTTATTGTTCTTTATAATCTGACACATGTTTGAGGATACCACCATAGCCAGTTTCGGACGCATCTGTTTCAACAATTTTGGGAAGGTCTAGATTGGCAAGGTGGAAACAAGGGATTTCTTTGACACGTTTTTTAATTTCTTGAACTGCTTTTGTGTGTTCAATTGTCAAGGCTGGAGAGACTTTTTTAAGCCGTTGGTATAATGGAATGCAAAGTTTTGCTATTTGAGGAAGAAAATCTCTAACATAGTTTAAACTTCCTAGAAATCTCTGAAGTCGGGTTTTTTTTCTAAAATTTGATCACGAAATTTTTCGGCAAAAGCAATGGATAGTTCAATTGGGATGATTTTCCCTTGGTGAATATAATGTCCACAAAACCTAATTTTGGTTTGGAAAAATTCCATTTTCTTTTTGGATAAAGCTAAGCCACTATGGATCATAAGTTTGAAAAATATATTAAGATGTTTAAAATGTTGATCAATAGTATTGGAAAAGACTAATACATCATCGATGTAAGCTATTGTGAAATCGTAAGGATTTAAAATATCATTCATGATATTTTGAAATTCGCTTGGTGCATTTTTGAGCCCAAAAGGCATAATGTTTCACTCGTAATGGCCGAATGGAGTAGTAAAATCGGTTTTGTATCGATCAAAGGGATGAATTTGGAATCCAGATTTCATATCAAATTTGGAAAAGATTTTGCTCTGTTGAAGTCCTTGTAGGAGGTATTTTTTGTTTGGGATAGGATATCGAATCCATTGGAGAGCTGTGTTTAAAGGTTTGTAATTAATAACTAATTGAGGTGGGCCACATTCTGTTTCGACATTTTTGTTGACATAAAAGGCAGCACAACTCTAGGGAGAATTGCTTGAAAAATATAGGCAGGTACTGTGTGTGTGTCTTTTAAAATTTTATCAAAACCTTGTCTCCTAGACTACCGAGAGGTAGAGTTTACTTTTAGGGCTGCTTGGTGTAAGTCCCACTGTTTTGTATCTTCTATCTTAGGGTTATTTGGGGAGTATTGCAAGCATGATAAAATTTTAGTTGGACCTTAGGCATTCACACTAGACCAATCCAAATGACCCAAGAACTATAAGAACTCTGCAAAAAAAAAATCCAAGACCTTCTTGATTAAAAAATTAATCCGACCAAGCAAATCTCCCTGGAATTGTGCTGCCTTTTATGTCAACAAAAATGCCGAAATAGAACGTGGTGCACCTCGATTAGTTATTAATTACAAACCTTTAAACACAGCTCTCCAATAGATTTGATATCCTATCCCAAACAAAAAGACCTCCAAAGGCTTCAACAGAGCAAAATCTTTTCCAAATTTGATATGAAATCTGGATTTTGACAAATCCAAATTCATCCCTCTGATCGATACAAAACCGGTTTTACTATTCCATTCGGCCATTACGAATGGAACGTTATACCTTTTGGGCTAAAAAATGCACCAAGCGAATTTCAAAATATCATGAATGATATTTTAAATTCTTATGATTTCACAATAGCTTACATTGATGATGTATTAGTCTTTTCCAATACCGTCGATCAACATTTCAAACATCTTAATATATTTCTCAAACTTATGATCCACAGTGGCTTAGCATTTTCCAAAAAGAAAATAGAATTATTCCAAACCAAAATTAGGTTTTTAGCCCATTATATTCACCAAAGGCAAATTATCCCAATTGAATGATCCATTGTTTTTGCCGAAAAATTTCTTGATCAAATTTTAGTAAAAACCCAACTTTAGAGATTTCTCGGAATTTAAATTATGTTAGAGATTTTCTTCGTTAAATAGCAAAACTTTGTGTTCCATTATACCAACGGCTTAAAAAATCCCCTCCAGCCTGGACAATTGAACACACAAAAGCAGTTCAAGAAATTAAAAAACTTGTCAAAAAAATCCCTTGTCTCTAAACGGGATAGGTCCACTCCTCCTCGTCAAGGTAGCCTTGCCTGTCCTAACCCAGTTTAAGCCACATGTTTGTTATTTTTTTGTCCATCCTTTAACCAACATGGTAAAGTCCACTCGAAAATGTTATTTACCCTCGTAACGTCGAAATTCTGCCCTTTTTGTCCTCGATTTGTCAACATGTTCGGATTCTACACTTGAGTATTCTTGAAGCTCGATGTATTGAACCGTTCACACATCAATCTCAAAAAACGATCAAAAAATCCCTGTAATGGCTTAGACACCATGATCAAGTGAAAATTTACCGGTTCGTTCATGCATGAACCACTTTTCTAACCATCATTCATGAAAACTACAAGCAAGCATATCCTTTCCAATTTCTTTGCATTCGATGAACCACGTAGTCAGACCTTGGTGCTACAATGATCCGTATAGGAATCATAAAGCCTCAAGACCAATCATGGGGCTATTCAAATATAACTAAATTGTTTCAAATAATGTCTAATTGGCGGTTTTCATGAGGGAGCTAACTTTGTGTTAATCGAGTCAGCCTATATGTACATGTGAAATCTTCTCGTATCCATGTCATTTCTAAGTCCTTACCATTTTTCTGTTGTCCCATTCCATCACCAGTTTACTGTCAGGTCAGCCTATAGCCATTTCTATTCTGTGAGTAAAAGACCTTATTACTAGAAGACTATCTAAGGTGCCTACCCTTGAGCCGGTTCATTTCTGAGGAACCGATTAAAGCCATGGCTGACGATAATCAAGCTCAGAGTTTGATGGAAAATCTTGTGGCTAATATAGAAGAGATCATGCGTGTAATGGCAAACATGATGAAGGACATGCAGAAGCTACTAATGAAAAGGAAGGACTTACCCTCCATGCTAAAGGCTAGCATCCCTAGCAAGAATACTCTCGTTGTGTCCTCAAACCCTACTCTAGAGGAGGGAGAAATTATTTGCAAGCAACCGTCAATCATCCAAAAAACTCCTCCAACCAAGAAACCGAAAGAAACTGAAGATCCATACGGGAATTGGTTGAGCCATGTGGAACAGTTACTAAGAGGTCTGAAGGGTGTAGAAAGCCAGATCATAGATTCTGAGGGACTGTGTTTCTTTCCTGATGCTAAATTGTCGGCAAAGTTCAAATAGACTGCTGAGAAGTTTGACGGGATAAGGGATCCCAAGACACATCTAAGGTCATTCACGGGACTATTAAGGCAAGGGCATGGTTTTACTGATGAGCAACTAGGGCAAGCATTTCAATTCTCACTAACTGGAGGGGCACATAGGTGGTTGATGAGCCTAAATTCCTCATAGGTTTATTCCTGGTTTGATATCACACGGGCTTTCACAAATCACTATCATACAATACCGAGATTGAGACTCATCGGAGACCATTGGAGCCTATGATACAAAGACCTGATGAAGGTTTCACAGAGTATCTAATCCGGTTCAGGAAAGTGACTGCACAGCTCTGGGACAGACTGTCAGAAAGGGATCAGGTTCAGATGATGATAAAGGGGCTTAGCAAGACATATAAGGCATATATATTCGGACAAGCTATCCTCACCTTTGAAGGGTTGGTCATTGCAGGACAACAGATGAAGGACGCTATTAACCATGGAGATAAGTTCCCGATGAAAATGGAAAAACCTGAGACGAGCTCAAACAGAAGGTCATACTAGCTAAAGCAAAGCAACTATCAACCTCATAAGGACATGGTCGCCACAAGTACGGTCGTAGCACCAGTGCCTAACAATTATGCACCACTAGTTCCACAACAGAGGCCTTTTAGGCTATACATTAAGCTACCATTACCAAGGGGGGGATTGATGGAGAGAGTGATGAAGACCAGCAAATTAAAGTCTCCACCACCTATGAATATACCAAACCACCACCATCATCCTATCATGTTGAACAATTCTGCAAATTCCACAATCAAGCAGGTCATAATACGGAATACTGTTGGCAACTCAAAAATGTCATACAAGACCTAATTGATTCAGGGGCATTCAAGGTACAATAGGGAAGGACTAATCAAGCATCAATCAACAATAATCCCTTGCCACACCATAATGTCAACTACATATAAGGGGAGATAGTGGGGCCCAGGGAAAAGGTTCTAGAATGTGAAGTTTGCATGATAGGTGGGAATCTGGTTAAGGAGTTCGACCTTACTTATTCAGAATACTATGGATACCCATGACCACAGCAAAGCCAGGAGAGCCCTACATTGTCCACCTATCTGATGAAGAACAAGCAGTTAGCCAATAGAATGAATAATTTGATGAGTTCGGAATCTACATACCTAGTGAAGGATAGAAGGTTAGTTAGTTGGATGAATAGTTTGATGAGTTTGGCATCTACATCCCAGCGGAAGATAGGACTATAGTAGAAACCCGTATAGGTAAAGGATACAAGCTGGCACATCTAGCAGTAGATAATCTGGCATAGTTAGCCAGGGAGAAAGAGCCAGTCAGACAGAACCACCCAACCCCGTGCTTAAGCAATTGCAGAAAACTCAGGCAAATGTCTCCATCTAGGAGCTACTGATGGCCTCAAAAGCTCATAGAGATGTTGTGCTGAAATCCCTAACAAGCATACAAGTCCCGGTAATCATGGATTGTAATGAACTTGCAAATTTGGTCCGTGGCCGCTATGTGGTAAACTCAATAACATTTAGTAATGTGGATCTCCCTAGTGAAGGAACCAAGCACAATAATGCCCTACACATCACTATTGGTTATCGGGATAAGGTTGTCTCACAGGTGCTAATGGATAACGGGTTTGCTCTTAATGTGTTCCCCCTCCGAACATTCAGATATTTGGGATTCACGGATGAAGAGTTGAAGCCTTCCGATTTGATCATCAAAGCTTATGATAATACTCAAAGGGCTATCCAAGGTGTCTTGAATGTATCTAATCGGGTTGGACAGGCCGTATTTGATAAAGAATTTCAAGTCATTGACATACAGGCGACATTCAATATATTGCTGGGCTGGCCATAGTTGCATGCGGCCAACGTGGTAACGTCTACACTACATCAGAAAGTTAAATTCATACATGGAGATGTCATCATAACCCTACATGCAGATTTGGAAATGGTCAACGCATTAAGCAATTGACGAAAAGGAAAGGACAAGTGCATACTTGTAGGATCTGCCCCTGAGATAGCCAAGATGTTTTCTATTTTGAAGCTGCCGAAGTGGATAATCTCAGATGATCCCTCGTCGTATTCAAATCCCATGCTTCCTGTAGCCAATGCGTTGACCATTTTCGAATCTGCGTGTAGGGTTATGATGACATCTCCATGTATGAATTTGACTTTCTGATGTAGTGTAAACGCTACCGCATTGGCTGCATGCAACCATAGCCGACCCAGCAGTATATTGAATGTAGCCTATATGTCAATGACTACAAATTCTGCATCAAATACGGCTGGTCCAATCCGTATGGGCACATTGAAGACACCTTGGATAGCCCTTCGAGTATTATCATAAGCTTTGATGATCAGATCGGAAGGCCTCAATTCTTCATCCTTGAATCCCAAATATCTGAATGTTCGGAGGGGGAACACATTAAGAGCTAACCCATTATCCATTAGCACCTGTGAGACAACCTTATCCCGGCAACCAATAGTGATGTGTAGGGCATTATTGTGCTTGGTTTCTTTACTAGGGAGATCTACATGACTAAATATTATTGAGTTTACTGCATAGCGGCCACCGACCAGATTTGCAAGTTCATTACAATCCGTGATTACCGGGACTTGTATGCTTGTTAGGGATTTCAGCACAGCATCCCTATGAGCTTTTGATGCCATCAGTAGCTCCCAGATGGAGACATTTGCCTAAGTTTTTTGCAACTGCTTAAGCACAGGGTTGGATGGTTCTGTTTGACTGGCTTGCCCTTATTCTTTCTCCCTAGCTAACTATGCCAGATTATCTGCTGCTAGATGTGCCGTCTTGTATCCATTACCTGTACGGGTTTCTACCACAATCCTATCTTCCGCTGGGATGTAGATGCCAAACTTATTAAACTGTTCATCCAACTGACTAACATCCTGTCCTTCACTAGGTATATAGATTCCGAACTCATCAAATTGTTCATTCATTGGCTGACTGCTTGTTCTTCATCGGATAAGTGGACAATGTAGGGCTCTCCTGGCTCTGCTGTGGTCATGGGGTATCCATAGTATTCTGAATAAGTAAGGTCAAACTTCTTATCCATATTCTCACCTATCATGCAAACCTCACCTTCTAGAACCTTTTCCTTGGGCCCCACTATCTCCCATCTATGTAGTTGACATTATGGTGTGGCAAGGGATTATTGTTGATTGATGCTTGATTAGTCCTTCCCTATTGTACCTTGAATGTCCCTGAATCAATTAGGTCTTGTATGGCGTTTTTGAGTTACCAATAGTATTCCATATTATGACCTGCTTGATTGTGGAATTTGCAGAGTCGTTCAGCATGATAGGATGATGATGGTGGGTTCGGTATATTCATAGCTGGTGAAGACTTTAATTTGCCGGTCTTCATCAATCTCTCCATCAATACCTCCCTTGGTAATAATGGTAGCTCAGTTTATAGCCTAAAAAGCCTCCGTTGTGGAACTAATGGTGCATAATCGTTAAGCACTGGTGCTACGACCGTACCTGTTGCGACCATGTCCTGATGAGGTTGATAGTTGCTTTGCTTTGCTTTGGCTGGTATGACCTCTTGTTTGAGCTCGTCTCAGGTTTTTCCATTTTCATCAGCAGCTCATCTCCATGGTTGATAGTGTCCTCTACCTGTTGTCCTGCAACAACCAACCCTTCAAAGGTGAGGATAGTTTGTCCGAATATGTATGCCTTATATGTCTTGCTAAGCCCCTTCCTCATCATCTGAACCTGATCCCCTTCTGACGGTCGGTCCCAGAGCTGTGCAGCCACTTTCCTGAACCGGGTTAGGTACTCGGTGAAACCTTCATCAGGTCTTTGTATCATAGTCTCCAATTGTCTCCGATGAGTCTCAATCTCGGTATTGTATGGATAGTGATTTGTGAAAGCCCGTGGGATATCAGACCAGGAATGAACTTGTGAGGGATTTTGGTTCATTAACCACTTATGTGCCCTTCCAATCAGTGAAAATTGATACACCTGCCCTAGTTGCTCATCAGTAAAACCATGTCCTTGCCTTAATAGTCTCGTAAATGACCTTAGATGTGTCTTGGGATCACCTCTCCAATCAAACTTCTCAGTAATCCTTTGAACTTTGCCAGCAATTTAGCATCGGGGAAGAAACACAATCCCTCAGAATCTATGATCTAGCTCTCTACACCCTTCAGACCTCTTCGTAACTATTCCACATGACTCAACCAGTTCCCGTATGGATCTTCAGTTTCTTGGTTAAAGGAGTCTTTTGGATGATTGATGGTTGCATGCAAATAATTTCTCCCTCCTTTAAAGTAGGGTTTGAGGACACAGTGGGTGTATTCTTGCTAGGGATGCTAGCCTTTGGCGTAGAGGGTAAGTCCTCCCTTTCCATTAGTAGCTTCTGCATGTCCTTCATCAAGCTTGCCATTAAACTCATGGTCTCTTCTATATTAGCCACACGATTTTCCATCAAACTCTGAGCGCGATTATCGTCAGCCATGGCTTCAATTGGTTCTTCATAAATGAACCAGCTCAAGGGTAGGTACCCTAGACAGTCCTCTAGTAATAAGGTCTTTTACTCATAGGATAGAAATGGCTGTAGGCTGACTTGACAGTAACTTGGTGATGGATGGGACAACGGACAAATGGTAAGGACTCAGAAATGACATGGATACAAGAAGATTTCACATGCATACACAGGCTGACTCTGTCAACACAAAGTTAGCTCCCTCATGAAAAACGTCAATTAGACATTATTCGAAACAATTTAGTTGTATTTGGATAACCCCATGATTGGTCCTGAGGATTTATGATTCCTATATGGATCATTGTAGCACCAAGGTCTGACTACGTGGTTCATCGAATGCAAAAAAATAGAAACGGATATGCCTACTTGTAGTTTTCATGAAAGATGGTTAGAAAAGTGGTTCATGCATGAACGAACCGGTAAATTTCCACTTGATCATGGTGTCTACATTGTTATGGGGATTTTTTGATCGTTTTTTGAGATTGACATATCAACGGTGGACGGTTCGACACATCGAGCTTCAAGAATGCTAAGTGTAAAATCCAAATATGTTGACAAATCGAGGACAAAACCGGGTAAAACTTCGACATCACGAGGGTAGATAACATTTTCGAGTGGACTTTACCATGTCGGTTCCAGGATGGACAAAAAAACAACAAACATGTGGCTCAAACTGGGTTAGGATAGGCAAAACTAACTTGACAAAGAGGAGTGGACCTATCCCGTCTATACGATTAATCATGGGCCCCTCGATTCCTTTTGATATACCATTTTGCAAAGTATCAAGACTTAGAGTAGTATAACGCCTTCCCAGGCAGACCCAAGAAACAATCGTCACAGGCTCTCATCGGTCGAGACTTTTACAAGGTACGTGTCAAGGCTGTGCTTTTCGCCTAACGGGTGATCCCATATGCATGAGGACCCGGGTCGACTAATAGCACGATGTGTGACTGAACCCATTCCCCCCAAAACAATATGTACAAACAATAATTATAGTATCTTAGATCTAGCATCCAATGTCAAGCAATCAATATAAGGAAAGTGTCCTAGGAGTCTGAATATAAATCCCCAACAAAGTCGTCACTGTGAGGACAATGAGAGGTGATTCGCTCTCCTCCTCGTTGTATCAGGAAAATCATGTTTGTTGGAGTCGCCACCTTGATTAAGGTCTAAGACCTCTAAAAATGTAGTCTCACCATAAGGTTAGACTTCAATTGACTCGTAACCCATAAGATCGATTCATTGGTCAGTGCGAAATCAAGTAAGCATTCAAGATACGGTTTTGGGAAGGTGTCAGACACCTAAACCACTCAATCCGAAAATCGGCCTCTTAAACTTTCCTTAGACTATAATTCTGACTATGCTTGGTCAACTGGATGACTAGGGTTCAATGAGGGAAGTTCTAAATCAAGTTGCTAAGTTCTTTTAACTTAGTGTTCAGCCGAACATGTTCTGAAAACAAATAAACAAACAATGTACTGTATAGTGAACCGAACCAAATGATGGTTCAGTTCGAATGTGGGAATATTCCCAAATTGCCTATGTATCCCTTGAGACTTTGTCTCTAAAGAATCAGATCCAAAAACGTAGTCCAAACAGGTTTTGTGTAATTAAAGTTTATGGATGTAGCTTATACATGTGCTTCAATTATTTTTTTTGTTTAAGTTGAAATTTATGCTTGGTTGATGGTTCAGATAAAATCTGATGGTCTGTGGGCTGTAGTACCGTATTTGGAAACTCTCCCAAATTGCCTACGTATTCCAAAGGTCCTAGAAATCAGGTACGACGTAGTTCGAATACCTATACTATGTTGTGTTTTGCTGCAGCGGTTGGATATGGACATTTCCACTCCTTCCCTATAAATGTGTCTGTGGTAGCGGTTGGATTTCTCTTTCCCCACAAATGTATGTGGTAGCGGTCAAATTTCTCCTTCCCTACAAATGTATCTGTGGTAGTGGTTGGATATGGACATTTCCACTCCTTCCCTACGAATGTGTCTGTAGTAGCGGTCAGATTTCTCCTTCCCTACAAATGTATGTGGTAGCGGTCGGATTTCTCCTTTCCTATAAATGTATCTGTGGTTGCGGTGGGATATGGACATATCTACTCCTTCCCTACGAATGTGTGTGAAGTTGTTTTTCCCTTGTTTAACTTGTTCAGGGTTTCTAAGGTTTCCTATCCCTTTTACTGTGTTCTTTCCAAATTTAGGATTTTCAATTTCCCTAACTATTGTGTGCTTTCCATTTTTAGGGTTTCCTACCCTAGTTATTATGTTCTTTCCAGTGTATCTCACTCCAAACATGACAATAGCAGGCAGATCGAATATGGCAGCAGCAAGCAGATTAAATATAGCAGCATGCACAAAAGTAGCAGTGTAAATAAGCTAAAAATGGCAACATGTGAGTGAGTAATCTAAAACAGACATATGAGCAACATGTGAGTGAGCATTCCAAACATAGCAACAGACACGTAAGCATCTAAATATGGCAATAAGCATGTGAGTGAGGATTCCAAACATGGCTTATGAGTGTGTGAGGCTTCTAAATATAGTAAGCATGTAAGCATTCCAAAATAGACATTAAGGGTGTTAAACGGTTTATAATCGGTTTAATGGTCCGGTCCGGTGCGGTACAGTGTACAAGAAGGCAAAACCAAAACCAACCGATTAACTAAACGGTGCCAAAATTGAAACCAGAACCGATTAATAATCAGTTTTGGTCCGGTTTTTAAATAGTCTTTCATTAATCGGTTTTGCTTGCGGTTTATAAATGGTTTAAAGCTTGGTTATTAGTTAGTTTTTCATAATTAAAAAAAAATGTTGTAATATTGTTATGCCTAATGGAGTACTGGTTAATGCCTATTGTGTTTTCTAGTTTTATCGCTTTGGTTTTATGGTTTAGGCCTTTGGAAATTGGGGTTGGGAATTGAAAAAATAATGTATTAATTGGGATAAGGATTGGCTTCTTGGGAAGATAATATATTAATTGGGGTTAGGGTTGGCTTCTTGGAAAAATAGTATATTAATTGGGGTTGGGGTTGGCGTCTTCAGTCTTGAAAATAATATATTAATAATACAGGGAATGAGATTAGGTTTTATTTGTTTAGCTTTTAGGGAATAAACGGTATACATTCTATTCGATTTAATCGGTGTCTAGCCGGAATAACCTGATGGTTTAAACGGTTTAAATGGTTCGGTTCGATTTCGGTAAACGGTGTCAAATTTCAAACTAGAACCGAACCAATTACTAAACGGTCTCTCGGTTCCAATCAAAATGGTTCAGTTTGGTTTTGATAAACGATTCTAGTGCAAATGTTGCACCTTTAATAGACATGTGAGCATTCCAAAGCATAGCAAGCATGTGAGCATTCCAAAACATAGCAAGTATGTGATCATTCCAAAATAGGCAGATATGTGTGTGTAAACTGCAAATTGGATGGTGATGATCAAAATGATGGTGATGATGATTGAATGATGTATATGTTGATCAGAAGATGTAATGGGCAGATCAAACGGTGTAGATGATGATCAGATGGTATGATGGGAATATCAATGGTATGGATATGATCAGACGGTGTGATGGATAGATCAGACGGTGTAGATAAAAGGTGGTGATGATCGGATGGTGTAGATCAAAGGTGGTGATGATTGGATGGTGTAGATCAAAGGTGGTGATGATTGGATGGTGTAGATCAAAGGTAGGGATGATTGGATGGTGTAGATCAAAGGTGGTGATGATTGGATGGTGTAGATTGAAGATGGGGATAATCGGATGGTGTAAATCAAAGGTGGTGATGATCGGATAGTGTAGCTCAAATCGGATGGTGTAGATCAAAGGTGGTGATGATGGGATGGTGGAGATCAAAGATGGTGATGATCGGATGGTGTAGATCAAAGGTGGAGATGATCGGATGGTGTAGATCAAAGGTGGTGATGATCGGATGGTGTAGATCAAAGGTGTTGATGATCGGATGGTGTAGATCAAAGGTGGTGATGATTGGATGGTGTAGATCAAAGATGATGATCGGATGGATGGAATGGTGTAATGGTGATCAGATGGTGTAATGGTGGATCAGATGGTGTGATGGTTAGATTTGACTATGTGATGGTGGATCAGATGGTATAGATCAAAGATGGTGATGATCGGATGGGGTAGATCAAAGATGGTTTGATGGTCAGATCAAACGGTGTGATGGTGGATCAGATGGTGTGATGGTCAGATCAGATGGTGTGATGGTCGGATCAGATGGTGTGATGGTCAGATTAGATGGTGTAATGGTGGATCAGATGGTGTGATGGTCGGATCAGACGGTGTGATGGTCGGATCAAATGGTGTGATGGTGGATCGGATCAATGGTTGTGATTGGTTATGGGAGATCAATGGTTTGAGAAATAATTACACTAATATGATATTCAAAGTTGTCCCAACAGAAAGGTTGGTGATAAGGGTAGGAGTGGCGGCGGGTTGCCGATGATGGTCGTGAGCGTAGTTGGTGATGAAGGGTGTGGGGTTTATGGGTTTCGGTGATGTTGTTGTGAGGGTAACAGGTGGTGGTGCAGGTTGCCGGATGGTGTTGGCCAGGTTATCGGGGTGGACAACAGGTCATAGAGTGTATGTTGGATTGAGGATCGGTCCAAACTAACAAGTAGCTCGGTGGGGTTCTAATGTTCAGATCGGTTCGTTCACTTTTCTCCCCTCTAGCTAACCCCATGGTGGTGCTGGGTGGGGTGATTTTATAGGTGAGGAAGCTGGATTGCTGTCAAATGTAGAGGGTATGGTGTCGGTGTCGATGGAGGCAAAAGCATGGGTTTCGGCTAAGGTGGGTGGCTGAAGGAGTAGCATGGGAGAGGGAGCAAAGTGGCAGCACGGTTAGGGCGTGACGGAAGATGCATGGCTGTGGGTTATGGCTAGGTGATGGGCAGCATTAATGAGGTAAGGGGTTTGGGTGTGGGCTGATAAGGTGATGCAAGGGGTATGTTAACGAGGGATAAGGTTTGGGTATGGGTAGGTGTAGAGTGGACAGCATAGGTGATGGGTTGGTGGAAGTAGATGCATGGGGTGATAAGCCGATGCAAGGTGTAGGTTATGGAGTTTTCTCCATTATGCATGGGAGAGGTAGGTGATCTAGGTAGCAGCAATGGAGGTGATAAGGGCATGGGTTAAAGGGGTAAGGTGGTGAGTTAATGGGCAGCAAGGTGGGTTCATGTAGGTGGGTTCATGCATAGGCAAGGTGTCGGTTATGGTGGGTAGGTTTGCATGGGTTTCTCTCTCTCTCTCTCTCTCTCTCTCGGATTCCCTCCCAATATATATATATATATATATATGAAGTACATGCACATGGGCTGACTTGACTCGTTCTAGACCGGTCCGGGCTGGGTCAGGCAAGACTGGTCGAGGTTGACTGGGTTGGACTGACTTGGGTTGAACCGGGTTGGGCTAGACTAGGTTAAACTAGCTTCTCTCTTTCTTTTTGTCATTTTATGAGCCATTTCGGCTTGCAACTCTACATGGAATTCTTCGGCAACCTCTGTCCCAGATTTTCAACATCTACCTTGAAGAGGACTGAAAATTGAGAATAACGGTGCTTAAATCACCTAATTTGGATGTCGGATGACCAATATGAAGAACTGAAGTTTAAACGGGCATATCGGCTTGCAACTCTGCATGGGATCTTTCGGTGGCCTCTGTCCTGGATTTTCCAAAACCACATTGAAGAGGATTGAAAATGGAGTACACTGGCGCTTGAATCGCCTGAATTGGAAGTCGGATGATCAAGATATGGCTGTATGAAGTCCGATGGATCCAATTTACAATAATTCTCCCAATAAATCCTCAATTTATGACAATTTGCAGAAAAGTCCCCGGAATATTTATGTACATCTCAATCTGACTAAAATCGCGATATCTTCTCTGTCTAACATCGGAATTAAGCGATTTTGGTCTCATTTCGAAGATAATTCCATGACCTACGCCTCCATGTAGGTCACAACCCATGACCTTGTTGTGGGGCCTGCTGAAATCAGCCTCGAAGTCGCCAATAAAAATCCAAACCTTGAATTGGGACTCGCAACTTTTCTGAATGTATTCACCTAAACTCCTGCACACTGGGGGATACTTTGGCTCCAATCAAAACACCATAGAGAGCACACAGGGACTAATTGACAAACGTTTTAAGAGAGTTTCACTCACTTTCCATGCACTTTTTCCGAATTTTCATTCACCTCCCCTCTCTTGTCATCTATACACTAGTAAGACTCTGTTTGGCTGTGGATGGCAAAAATGGGGGTGTTTACAGATGCCCCTCTTTGGCCGAGATTGAATCAATTGAAGCTGAAGAAAAGAAGTTGCACAAATTTTTGGACTTGATCGAAACACAACTGCCATGGCTTTTCAAACTGATGACGTAGTTGTAACTCTGTATAAACTACATGGTGTAACCTGTACTACTAATCGATTGTTAGTACCAAAATAAACCAGACCAATGGGGTCATGGTAACAGACCAAATTTGGGGTGTGTCCGAAATTGCCCACGTATCCCTTGAGACCTTTGTCTCTTAGGAATCAGGTCCAGAACTGTAGTTTGAGGTATGCTTTCTCTTCTCTCTTTTCTTTTTTTTTTTTTTTTTTTTTTGGTCCTTTCTTTATCTGCAAATTGCTCGAATGCGAATTAGTTTCGAGCACATCTCCGGAGGATATCCTGCAAAGGTACAAATCTACAACAATATAGATCATCAACACCTCAAATAGGTTTTTTCGGTCTGTAACCACTCAGACTTGCTTTGACCACACTTCTACAGAGATACTATATTACCATGTCTAGGCCTAAATATTCGAGTCAACTAACAGTGTGAGAGAAATCAATGGCCTGGATAGGCTGACAAGAAACTGATCCAAATGCGTCAACCATTTGGGAGAGCGTTTGGTCGTTCATGTAGAATGGCCTAATCCCCACTAGGAGATGCCATTTTGGCTTTTCAAAGATGGACCACTGAAACTCTTGGACACTGCTTGAATCGATGAATGGCCAATGTGAGTTCCGGTCAGAGTAATCATGATCATTGTTCAGAATAGCATGCTCACGAGAGTCATGCCAGAGATGTGAAACAAAGGCCTGATGTGAAACTCTGGAAAAGCCGCCGGATTGTTAGATGGGAGATAGAGTTATTGCCAGAAATCAGGAATTCTTTCCCTAACAAAGATGAACTGTTATTTACCTTATTGTGATGTTTGTTGTTGTCTTATCTGAGAATCTTGTCCAACCTTATTGTGAAACTTGCCAAATGACTAAGTTGGCTTGCCCCCAAACTTGTAAACGGAAGCCTATCCACACATTTCTCTTTTATTTTCTTTTTTTGGTATGTAGGCTACACGTAATACCACTTCACTTAATCCAGATTCGTTAAGTATCGTAATTCATCTCTGTTCAGATCCACTAGGAGAATAGCTTTCCCTAGTAATATCTCCTTGACGATGTATGGTCCACTATAACTTAAACAGAATTTACCCCGTGGGTCATGTGTTGGTGCTCTCTGTTCCTTTAGTACTAAATCTCCAACTGCCAGATGACAGAAACGGACCTTTTTGTTGAAAGTGTTGGCTATCTGATATTTCTTCATATTGTCTGCTGCCCTAATCCTTCTTTCATCAATGAAGCTTAGTTAGTTATATCTTGCTTACAACCACTCTGTCTCGGGGATCTTGCATTCCATTGCTACTCTCAGTGAGAGTACTTCCAACTCAATGGGGAGTACTACTTCCACGCCATAGACCAAGGAGTAAGGTGTTGCCCCAGTGGATGTTCTGATTGACGTTCTGTAGGCCCCAAGTGCATATGGTAACTTATCTTCCCAATCAGTATTGGTTTATGCCATTTTCTATAGAATGACCTTTACATTCTTATTGGCAGCTTTGACTGCCCCATTTGTTTATCCTTCAATTCAGCCCTACACGATGAGGATATTTCTATCCACATCATGTAGGACTCCACATACGCAGGTTAACAGATGGCAAAGAGGGATTTCAACACATTCGAATCAATTATCCCTCTTTGCTACAGGATCTTAAAACAGTCCAACCTAAATCAAAATTATAAAACAAGAGTAATTTCTACTTATCTACCAATCCAGCCCTTAGAATCCTTTGGAACTGGTAAAGGATAGTTTTTGGGATAGATCTGAACACCGAGCAAACCCTCAGGTCAATCAGAGTTGAACTAAAGGGATTATAGATCTCGAAAAACTGCTTGCAACAGTTGTTGCCCCTAGTTCAAATCAGTCTGATTGAAGTTGTTGAAATCTTTAGAATTTTCAGACTTTGTTGATTAAAGCAACATTCAGTGATGTCGCAATTCAGTAAGCAGTAATAAACAATAGAAGAAATTAACATAAGATCAAAGGGATTAAGAAAAAGGGATTTCAATTGAGTCTCACAACCAATGAGACTCAACCAGAATTTTTTAACTAAATTCTGACCAACTCTGCCGCTAGCATCTTCTTCCTCTTTATTTATAATGTTAAAAGGAAATACAAAAGATAGAAGGACTGCTTCCTCGAAGGGAATGTCCAAAAAAAAAAAAAACTTTCCTTTATAACTTTTAGGAAAGTTTCCAAAACAAATAACATCTATGATTAACTCATATGACAACCAATCTTAGAAAACAAAACTAATGACTAATTTTATGGAAATAAATCTAACTTATTGAATTTAGGCCAAAGACAAAGATTTCTAAAATTTTGTTGGTACTGTACACGTAAACAATACCGTGTGAACAGTGTTTACATAAACAGTTTTGGCTGGACCCATGTTAACTGGCCCTTGGGCTGATCCACTACTGGCTGATCCTTGGACTGCATCAACTCCTCCCACTTAAAATGAACTCGTCCACGAGTTTTGTAATGATGTAGAATGATTTCCACGGGGCTGGTAGGCATCTTCCTCTGATTTTCAAAATCTGCTGAATAGACTTGAAAAAAATCCACCACTTTTGGCTTGTTCTCTTCAAAATAATGGGGAGGTATTATAAAGTCGATAGGCTCAAAATCTTGAAGAAAATCAAGTGTCAAAGTGATATTCATAGGGAGTACCATATTTAATGCTTCTTCCACAATCATCTCTATAATAACTTTATCCTCATCAGCCTTCAGATTACCATTATCAACCCATGAAACTGCAGAAGGATGATCAAGGTCATCGATGTCTTCTTTAAAGCGAAACACAGCCATACTGCTGATTATATGAATTCCATATGAATCCTCCTCATCATCATTAACATTTTCATTATTAGCAAGGGTATCATCACTTCGTGGTTCACATAGTTGTGCATTTGGATTAGCCTTGACTGTAGTAACTAGAGAATTTACCTTCAGTTTTTGTGGGCAATCTCTGGCAAAGTGCCCATATGCATTGTAGTGATAGCATTGTACATCTGTAATTATTGCCGGGGGAGTTTTACCCTCATATGTAATTGGAGTAGTACGAGGTGCAGACCCTATGGCTTTGCTGGTCGGCACGGCGTGCTTCTCTTCACTATTGTTTGGGATGAATTTCTGTGCTGGCCTCAATAATTCTTCAGCTTGCAATGCTTTGTCTACACATCCATGGATGTTGATAATGTCGACAACTCCCAATTTGTCTCTAATATTGGGTCGTAACCCAAGACGAAATCGATAGATCATCTGATCATTGTTGTCACGTGATCCAATTCGTGCACACAAGTTGTCAAACTGATACACATATTCCTCAACACTTAAAGCACCTTGCCTAAAGGTATTTAATTGATCATGAAGCCTTCATTAAAAGGATCTAGGCAAGTACTTCTCTTTGAGTTCTTCCTTCATCTCTTCCCACGTAATGGGTTCCAACCCTTTCCTAATGAGGCTTGGTT
This sequence comes from Protea cynaroides, assembly GCA_028583415.1. Taxonomy (NCBI): domain Eukaryota; kingdom Viridiplantae; phylum Streptophyta; class Magnoliopsida; order Proteales; family Proteaceae; genus Protea; species Protea cynaroides. Next base: position 16,999,459 of record CM053267.1, on the reverse strand, counting down.
CATAGTTGCGCCACCACTCACAGGCAACCCCCAAGAGTTTAGAACGTGCCAAAAATTTACGTGGTTCGAGAAGATCAAACCAATCAAAGTAGTCATCTAAAACACATAACCAGTCATGAAAGGCTTGAGGGTCTTGTCTTCCATAGAACTCTTTCAGTTCCAGCCGTCCCTTATAGGATTGGTTACGGTGTGGTGGTCTAGTAAGGGTCATGGTAATCATCTCTATGGACTCTTCAAGGAGCCCTAGCATTAAGCCTTGGCATTAGGTTGGCAATAAGGGCTTCTTTTCTAGCCGGCCTAGTGTTAATTCTTTCATCCAAGTTATCAAATTTAGCATTCATTCTTTCTTCCATATTTTCCATTCTTTCATTCATCTTGGCCAATTGTTGTAGCACTAAGGGCATTGGATCATTGGTGTTATTGGACTGATTTGGCGAGTTAGAACTCGCCTTAGCCATGCTCTGATACCAATTGATGGCAAAAAGGGATTTCAACACATTCAAATCAATTATCCTCTTTGCTACAGGATCTTATAACAGTCCAACCTAAATCAAAATTATAAAACAAGAGTAATTCTACTTATCTGTCAATCCAGCCCTTAAAATCCCTTGAAACTGGTAGAGGATAGGCTTTGGGACAGATCTGAACACCAACCAAATCCTCGGGTCAATCAGAGTTGAACAAAAGAGATTATAGATCTAGAAAGACTGCTTGCAACAGTTGCCACCCCTGCTTCAGATCAGTCTGATTGAAGCCGTTGTAATCTTTGGAATTTTCAGACTTTGTTGATCAAATCAGCATTCAGTGATGTTGCAATTCAGTAAGCAGTAATAAACAGTAGAAGAAATTAAGCGAAGATCAAAGGGATTAAGAAAAAGGGATTTCAGTTGAGTCTCACACCAGAATTTTTTAACTAAATTCTGGCCAACTCTGCCGCCAGCATCTTCTTCCTCTTTATTTATAATGCTAAAAGGAAATACAAAAGATAGAAGGAGTGGTTCCTAGAAGGGAATGTCCAAAAATAAAAAAGAGAAACTTTCCTTTATAACTTTTAGGAAAGTTTCCAAAACAAATAACATCTATGACAGACTCATATGACAACCAATCTTAGGAAACAAAACAAATTTAGGAAACAAAACTAATGACTAATTTCATGGAACTAAATCTAACTTATTGAATTTAGGAAGAAAACAAAGATTTCTAAAATTTTGTTGGTACTATTCACGTGAACAGTACAGCGTGAACAGTGTTGGCTGGAACCATGTTGACTGGTCCTTGGGCTGGTCCACTGTTGGCTGGTCCTTGGACTGCATCAAAGTTACTGATGCAGGACATGTGGGGCCATCCCCATCCCACGTTTTATTTTCTTTACATATTTGTTAGTTGTTATATTTTTTTTATGTATTTGTCAGTTGTTAATAGGTCCCACCTTATTTTTTTTATATTTATTTACAGCATGTAAACCCCCCCTTAGTCACGTGTGTACCCCACTACAGTTAGTGGTTCTTTTTATTTTGGAAAAATTACGGGTACCTCCCCTCTAGTTTGATCAAATTCTAGTTACACCTCAAACCTTTTGAACAATTACAACTGTTCCCTTTTAACAGACGGGGTTAAATTTAAGAATAAATGGACAAAAATAACCCAGGAGTGTACTCATGAACTTCAACTTAAACTTCATTAAACTTTAATGATCGACATCGTCTTGATCATCGTTAGCAAGGGGATAATACACGATGGCATTCGTCTATGTCACAAGCCTGGCCAGCGGGCACCTCTACAAACAAAAAGGTGTGTGAACGAAGAGCTGTAATTCTGTACAAACGCCTTGACGTCGCATAGGCATCCACCTTGACAACTATGATAGTAAAATAATGTTGGAAGAAAGGATTCTCTAGATTTCAAACTAGCTAAGGATTCTCTGGATTAAAAACTAGCTCTGGGAAAATGTGGAAGTAATTCAAAAGATAAGGGCTTAATAGCAATTGACCAGCAAGTTTGCCCTTCTGTGAAAATATGTAAGTTGTCTCTTCAACCTCTCTACCAGAATAAACAGTGCTCTCTTTAGATCAATGGAACTCCATCATCATTCAACCAAATCGCGCAAGATTCTTGGGTTAGAAAGCTAACCCAAGATCCTCTTGAATGCTGTCAGTGGCATCTTACGTTACCAGCTATTGAAATAATAATAAATCTCCAAACCTGTCCAGGGGAGAAAGTACAGTTGCAGGTTTGTAGAAAAGGTTGTAACTCTAGAACGCAACATAGAGCTGTTTTTCAAGCCCAACTTCTACAGTTCTGATCATTCAGGAAGGTGTGAACACGACCCAACATTTCGTCAAAAGACCAGGGAAGAGGGAGTTTTAACACCTCTTTCCTCAGTCCAAACTATCACTGAACAGGGTATGTAGAAATAAATTAGCACAGAGTTGCAGTGATATAACTCAGAAAGATTACCAGCAGAATGATAAACCGATGTCACAAACCGATGTCAAAAAAATAGAGAAGAAGTCAGGGATCCGTAACAAATGGATGAATTGGAGATGAGATATTCCGCAAAGAGAAGGAACGAGAGACAAAGAAGGCGGCAGTGCTACGGTTAGAGCATGAAGTACCAGACGCAATGTTGGATTCCAGTTTGGGTTTGGGCGAAGATGGAAAGAGGTTCTCTGGCGATGAAGTCAGAAAGGGGTTCTCCGGCGGGCGTATTCGGAAACGGGTTAACCGGGTGAGATTCAGATCTGGTTTTCGATAGAAGCCATCGTGAGGAAGAAGAAAGGAGGAAAGTGGGGGCATTTTGGGCATTAAAGGTTTAAGCTTGTGTTTATGTCATCAACTAACAGAAAATGACCAACGGCGTGGGTGTTTCTATTATTTATTTGGATTTTAGGGGGTGTCTTTGTAATTGTTCAAAAGGTTTGGGTGTACTAATTTTCGATCAAACTAGAGGGAGGTACCCGTAATTTTCCTTTTATTTCTATTTTTATTTTTTTCATTGTAGAAGTTGTAACTGCCTAGGCAGTTCCAACCACTTCCCAATCCCCACAGTTTCCTTTGTAGGCTCTAAAAGCCTTTTATTTTCTGTTTTGGAGGGGATAAGTATAAATGATGATGATGATGATTTGCTGAAAAGAAAGCTCATGGCTCTCCTCCCCTCTCTCTCACTGTTTCTCTTCTCTCCTCCCCTCTCTCTTCTCTCTTGGTATTTCTCTCCTTCCCCTCTCTCTCAGCTTATCCCTTTCCCTATCCCCTCTTGATAATGTCTCTCTCTCTCTCGGTTTACCCCCTTCCCTATCCCCACGGTAATTCCCCTTCCCTCCTTTCATGGAAATCCCTTTCCCTCCTTCTCAGTTATCCCCTTCCCACCCTTTCTCCCTCACGGTAAACTTCCCTTTCTCTCTCGATTTCTCTTTCCCTTCCCCTTTCGGCGGTCTCCTTCCCCTCCCTTCTCTCATGCTTATCCCTACCCCTCACTTCTTTCTCCTTCTTTTCGGTAATTCCCTTTTTTTTTTCTCTCTTCTGCAAACTCTCTTCCATCAGTTACTTGCCTGGAGGCATCACTATATACACTGATATATGTGGATACTTATCTAGATATAGTTATCCCCCAGGACCCAAAGAACAAATGAAGACTGGCCAACTGATTAGAATTAATATTTGTCCATCACTTTTAGATAGACGAGATTCTCCTAGTGAGATCCAGAGAAGATTAAACTTCAATACTCAGCATGAGCAGGGCATGTATAGCACAGGTGGTCCGATGCATAAGAAAAAATCACCTCAGAATTCGTTTTGAGAAATAAGGGATCCTTTCACATTATCATCATTTATACCATAATTATTATTAACAACAGATCCACGTACATGAATTACCTGCTTCGTTATCACGGGTGTCGTCATCTCCATCTTCTCCCCATCCGATTGAGACATTCGAGTTAAAACAGGAGTAGTCATTTCCATCTTTTCCCCTACAGCATTCTGAGAAACAGCATCAGGACCATAAGAACTAAATATGTCAAAAAATAATTCATCTGATTCATTTATTTTTCTTAAGTAAGCAGTATTAATGTACCTTTCCAAAAAGGTACTCTGCTAACACATTGAAAGATTGAGAAGCACCATTGAAATCAAATCCACTCTTCCCAGGCATTGTTGCCACTGCTATAAAGTAAGGCTGTCTCACAATCACAGTTCCAGACAAGAATCGCGTCAATAAGGATTAGAAATATAACCAAAGGAAAAAAAAATCCTTTCGAGGGGGGGGACTCAAAAAGACAGGAATCTCAAGTTCAAGTATTATCAGGATCTGATCCACCATTTGATGGATCGCATGCATGCAAAACAGTTTTCAATTGAGTTGTCTATAAGGATTAGAAATATAACCAAAGAAAAAAAAAATTCCTTTGGAGGAGGGGGGAGACTCAAAAAGACAGGATCCTCAGGTTCAAGTATTATCAGGATCCAATCTACCATTTGATGGATCGCATCCATGCAGAACACTTGTCGATTGAGTTGATTTCTCCTCTAAACTAAAGAAGAAGGATAACAAATATCATTTAGTCTTGGTTCAAGGATTCATATAGCTACTCTGTAAGCAGTTTCAAAAGAAAGCCCCCCCCCCCCCACCCCAAAAAATAAAATAAAAAAACCCGAGGAAACTACAGAAACCTCAGTATCCCCAAAGAAGAATTATCTCCCAGAAACCTAAGTATCCCCATAGAAGAACTATCTCCCAGCTCTCAAAACAAGGATAGGAGAAGATCATATAATTACTAGATGTTGAATCTACACATCAGTTTGACAGGATCTTTTCAGTTACTTCAAATACAAGGATAGAGGTATCAAAAAATAGTAGTGCTAAGTTAACTTGATAATAAATAATTTTAACAGTGAGGACCTACTTGGCCATTACAAAATGCTGAAGTTTAGTAGTGTGGCATATCGTTTCCTAAACAAATATAGAGAGAAATTTAAGAAGAAAATGTTTATTTAATCAAGAGGGGTAATAGTCAAATAGCTGATGATGTATGGTGGAGTGTGAAATATAGAATTGTAACAGCAAACTACCAAATGTTGCTCAACTGGATTATCTGTTTCTGTTGTGGATTGGCAAAGTGGATGGCAGACCCCATTACACATGGGTTAGTTTGCCCACACTGAAGTTATCAGGTTTGGTTAGTTCTTCAACAAATGTCAAAGCATCTCAGACTTCTACCTCAGCCAGGGAGCTGACGAGTACAATAGAATGATTGGGAGGTGTTGTGAAAATCTGAATGTTCTGAATGTGATGTCTTAGGGTTTTCAAAATCTATTCAATCTCTCAATCGGACAGCTGAGTGTCCGTGGTGGGGACAAAAATATCCCTTGGGGAATCATATTGTCACCGATTTTTTCCAAGTTGAGGTAATGGTGAACATCTGGAGATATGCAAACAAAACCAAGGAATCTCTAGTCATTGCTCCTTTGGTTATTCCGGATAGGTTTTTGTTTTATTACAAATTCTCACTCTGAGTCTATGGAAAATAGAAAATAATATGCAGAATGTTGGGAATATGCAACTAAACAAGGTCAAGTAGAGGACCCTAGCCTTTTCCCTCTAAAGCAGAGGAGAGATATAAAATGGTTCCTTAAAATAGAAGAGTATAAGGAAGCCAATTTATAGTACAGCGAAACGTGGGGGTTGTGTCTCGTATTCTGCGGAGTCTACACAGTTAATTGGGCTTGTATATGCTAAATTGGATTGATTTTGGGTCCATTACATTTATAGGGTAAAATTGTAATTATGTGGGGATTAAAGTTTCATAGAGTGCCTATACATTATCTTTGACGAAAATGAGATCACATTGTGAGGTGGAGAGAGGTCTAGAGTCTTTCTCTTGATGATAAGAAAAATTCTCAGAGTCTCTTGGATGGATGTGACATTCGTGGTTTGAAGTACGCATGCGTGCCAAACCATGATAAATCTCATGTTTATGTGATTGTTGCCTGGTTTCTTTCTCTTGTTTTGCTCATTTGTCCCAACAGAATATGAAATATTGATAGAATCACAACTACAATTTATTTTGCACCTAGCTCAAAAAAATGGGAACACAAGGCAATCACAGAAGGAAAAAGGGAAGAAATAAAGTAAATATTCTCAGAGACAAATATTATACTATAAGGAAGCCAAGTCATGATGCACACCTCTAATTCTCTTATATCATATTGGTCCGTCCGCTTCAAAACTTTAAACTTCACCGTTTCGAGATTGGGAACTACAGATGAGTCAAAAACCACCACAAAATACATACCCACAAAAGATGAAACTCCAAAACCGTCACACGCATATGAAAACCAGGGAAATTTTTAGGGATATTCAATCAACGAAAATAACTACCTGACATGAGAGCTTCCTCCAAGTTCCGGCTTTCAAATCTCTTCGGGAAAACATACTTCGCGGTTTCAGACGCGAAATCCATCAAGACTGACAGAAAACCAAAGAAAACAGAGGACCTATTCAGTGTCCAACACAAATTCTTCCCGAAATTCATTCAATACATGGTAAGAGTAAATGGGTTTATGAAATAAGAACATTTACGGCGCTGAGAAAGAGAAGAGGCCTGGGAAGCAAGAGCTTGAATGAGAGAAAGACGAGTTTCGAACGGTGACACTGTTCTCTTCTGCCGAGTTGCGACGCTTCTCTCAGTTGCCATCATCACTATAGTAGCACGAGCACGAGCAATAACAGTTGAAACTTTCTTAGCTTTAGGAATAGTTGAACTCGGAAACGTGGCAGAACAACACCGCAGAGGATGAGGATGGCACTGTCCGTTACAGGCAAGCATCTTTGATTTTTGTGCCGAACAGCGAAGGAGAAAACAGGAATTACAGATTTACAGCTGCCTCCCTGACAGATATACTGTTGTAGCGGGAAGCTTATCAGATTGCAGGACCAAGTGGCAAGTACGTCCGTTTTCCACGTGGCACAATCTAAAATTTTCTTTTTTTATTTAAGAAAAGGATTCAAATCGATATCTGCAGGAGATGCGATTGTATCTAGCCGATGCCAAACACTTGGGTGTCGACTAAATTCGAGTCGTCCAGCCAGTATTGGTGCTTAAGCCAATACTCTACGTTCCACCTTCTCAAATGATTGAACGGTTTGGATTCAACCGATGTTCATGTGTCGGGCATCAGTTGGATGCAACTGAGTCTCCTGTGGACCCCTTGACAAGAGACAATTTGAATCCCAAAAAAAATACAAACAAATGTGCAAGGCGTGTAACCAAAGCTGGAACCCAATATGGCTAGTAGTACACTCTTATGTGGGTGTGTGGGGTTTAACCCATCGGCATCATTTTAACATCCTGCATTGTAATGGTTTGTTTAGTTAATGGGTCTCTCTTCAACGTCGACAAGGAATGAACATATTTTTATATTCAGTCTGATTAGTCTTAGTTCATAATCAGTCTTATGTTAATTACACTAATCGGTCCGTAAATCGACTATAATGGGTTCATGTCAAAGTATAAATAATAATAGAGAGAGATGTTGGTTTTCAAATTCATATTTGTTCTATTGGATACATTCTTGTAGGATTGCTAAAAAGCTCTTATTAAGTATGTGATCACCCATGTAAATGAAGATGAGGACGAGTGGAAGATTCAAAAATGAAAAAGTAAGAAACGATTTAATGTTTTAAGATTTTAGCTTTTAGGGTTATATCTGTTTGGTTTAAACCAAGATCCCGTTTGGTTTAAAGATATATTCATTTCATTCAATCGATTTGATCGGACTACACCCTTGCATCGTGAATGCACGTTTAATAATAGGTCTAGGTGTAAGCTAGCACATCTAATAATCAGGCTAATCGGTTTCAATCCATAATTGATTAGACACAATCGAGCAACACAGTTCAAGCCTCAAATGGACAACCCTACACTTATGTAAAGGTGCTAAAAACAAACCTAAACCATTTAAATCGGAATTGTACACTGATAAATAAATGATTTGATTCTAGTTTTGAAAATTAGATCTTATAATTAAATGGTTGAGTACAATTTTGGGCCCTTTAATGTTAAACAACTTAAATTGATATTTGATGTCGTGAGGGAAATTTATTTATAATTTTATATTGAAATGAGAAATGAATATTTTACCCTTTTTTTATTTTATAAATTTATATTGAAATGAAAGAATGAGTATGTTGCTCACTTACCTCCTCTTTTGAAACTTCATTTTTATTCCTCTCACCTTTCTACCGGGGTCTTGATTCTTGACAGTTAAAACCATCAAGTAAGAGAGGAAACCGTTAAGAATCATTAAACCAAAAACCATTAAAAATCAATAAACTAAAATCAATTTATAATCAGTTTTGGAAAAACAATTTAAAACCTTAAGTGGTTCGATTTTGATATTACTCCTTTAGGCATACTAGACCGTATCATTAAACCGAAATTGTACCATTTAACATTGTCATGTCATGGTCCAAGGAAACAGAATAGTCTGATTCCGATACCCATTTTTTTGTTGGATTCGGTCAAAAGTCAACATAATTGGTCTGAACTATGAACTCCAAATGGTTCTTTAAATCCAATGTGGTCTGAAATGAGAATCAGATCACCCCAATTCGAATCCAATTCCAATTCTATGGGCCCAGATTTAGCTTTCAGCAAATTTTCTCGGCTCAGTTTTATCACATGGCAAGCTTGTATGACATGAAATTTTGAAAGGTGAATATAAAGAATGTCACCAATTTCCCATATTATAGTAATTGAGTGTAAATGTGCAATTTTCTAAGGGTGTCAAACGGTCGGTTCAGTTCAGTTTCGATAGGTTTCAGTTTCTTCATATATTGATTCGGTCCGGTTTAGGGTCATTAAAGAGTTGGTTCACTTACAAAAAGCTCAAACAAAAACTGATAGCTACGGTCGAGTAGGTTTTCTGTTGGTTTCTTTCCACAGTCCCTTATGGATAGGGCTCGGTATCTTTACATTCTTATAGATAAAAATGAAAGATTGAAAAAAAATTCTTGATTTCAGACAGTTATATCAATCGGTCTGGTTGGTTTCAGTCTATTTTTCTGTTTCTACAAACCAAAACCAATACCAATCCGATTAGGGTCCAGTTTGGTACAGTTGGTTTCCATCAGTTCAACTTGTCTAGTCTCATTTTTGACACCCCTTCATTCTTAATCATAGTTGTCAAAGTACCAAGGTGAACCAAAGAAATGGAGGCCTGACGCTTGACTGAACGCCCAGATGACCAAAGCACCCGATTTTCCATGGGATCACACGGGCGCCTTGGCGCCTATGCGATGCCATGACAACCATGTTCTTACTTCTTAGTTGGCCTAAACAAATATCAAGCACATGGAAGGTCAGTCGCTGAACTTGATCCAAGCCCTTTTGCAACAAAAGGGCAAGATGGCAAGACCGTTCTCAGCCAATATACAGTGGGCCCAAGTTTTCAACAGGAATGATGAATCTTCATCAGAAAGGCAATGGCCCTATGGCATCATTAAATAACAAAAATGGTATTCACTGTTCACAAAAGAAAAAAACCTTTCGCCAAATGAAATTACAACTCAATGCTACTAAAACAGTTTTGGGAGCAACATACATGCCCGTTATGAAGGCACAGATCAGTGATGAAGAGCATTGGCACACATTCGAATTCGGAACAGGGCCACATCCAAAGATGTTCTGATAATAAAAATGCAGTTGCCAGCCATGTTGCGAAAACGATTTTCTGGGCATGTTTACCAACAGGCCCTAACCTGTCAAGGCCTCCTGCTCTTTATGCCAAGCAACAACATCTTTGTAAGCCAAGTTGCCACCAAAAATATCCAAGGCACTCCCCACAGTAACATCTACTCGTCCCATCCCAGCCACCTTTATCGATTCTAAATCATCCATTGTTATAACACCACCAGCATAAGTCACTGGAATCTGAACCAAAGTAGAATGAATTAATAACTTCCATATATAAAATACGTGGCATTGTGATGCACGTGAGTGCAATATATAAATTTAGATATTATGGAACACTTAAGTTTTAGAAAGGAAGACCAAGAAGATTAAAGGATTCTTATGTTTATTCCATTCACTGTGATTGGGTTGTACTCTAGACCAGTGTTAAGAAGTTTCATACAAAGTTCTTCATACCATACCAAGAATTAGACTAGGCTTTTAACATTCATGTGCCTTGTTGTGATAAAATTCCAATCTACTGCATTACATGCATGATGCATGTCACTATGAGGATGATCTAGAAGTTACTATCCATGACACAGGAATGCTGCTTGGACATTCCTCAACTTGTTAATTCTAGGTTAGGAGTAAACTCATCACCTAATGTAGTCACTCTGCCATTGAAACCAATTGAGGCACTTCTGCTACCATGAAGATAGTTGTAATTAGGTAACTAACACATTAACAAGAGAAGGAATGATATCCCTTCAGGTATGCTCTTCTGTGTTCTTAAAAGTGGGATGGAGCACGAAATGGCCAGGCTTACCAACCAGAGCATCCCAGACAGCATTCCACTAGAAAAAGAACTTAGGAAACGGTAGAGAGGTTAGAAGTTTGCAAGATGATATAAGAAACAAGAGGTATATTAACAAAATCAAGGAGACCGAATAAAAAATTACATACCGGTGAGTGCTGGCCAAGAAAGGCCACAAGTTCTTCATCAATGCCTAGCCTGTAATAAGCATGTAGCTGCAATCAAATCCCTTTGAAAAGGAGAAAAGGTAGTGGAGCAATCCATTTAAAAGGGGAAAAAAACATTGAACTAGGTTTTGGGCCACCAGGGTTAAGAAATATGTTGAAAGTCAATTACACAAGTTGCATTGATTGAGGCATTTAAAGTAAAAAAAGTTCTGTGGGAAACTCTCTGATTCTTATCACATAATTTCTTAAATGGAATAGATGCATGGGTGGATATAGATACAGTGGCTCACCACAGAAGTTTTTTAATCATAATATAATTAGAGCTTTGCACCTAACACTAGTAATGTATCCTCACAGGGAATTAGATCCTTAACATTGTTAGAACATTCATATTCTGTAGTTCACATAACTACACCTTTTTTTTTTTTTAATAATTGGGTACATAACTACACCAAGGACAATATTTTATGCAATGGCATTACAAATTCATTAACAAAGTTATCAGTTATATTTGACAAGTCAGTAGTCATACAACTTGTATTGAACAAAGCAATTGAAAATACAGTTTACTTGGACATTCTATGGCCTTATCACATGATCATGGGTACAGACAGTCCAGTCACTCATTGCAGAAATTCCTCAAGGGATACCCTATCACAAGAGGATTGTCATTTATAGTTGTTATCGTATTTAATATAATCACCTGCTTTGACTAAGTCAAAGAAGGTTGTCGATAGAGTACCAGTCAAAGCAGGTTGTCGATAGAGTACCATTTTAGATTACGTTTTAGATCAGTTGTGACTTGGTCAAACAGTGTGGGCTTGACTAGTTTCCTTTTCATTTCCTAATTTCTTCTTTTAGTTAGATTGTAACTAGGACATTCTATTTAGTTTGTTACTATGACTCTAACTTGTAGAGTCCTAGATCTCATCTAGTAGTTGTTTTCTATTTTCTATAAATACAAGCTACAAGGAGCTCTCTCTCTCTCTCTCTCTCTCTCTCTCTCTCTCTCTCTCTCTCTGTGATGCAGTAGCAGTGTCATGGATGGATCAACACGAGCCAATTTGATTACCCAAGCCAAACCTGAAACGGCTTAAACCCAAACCAACCTTTTGGTCTGGAAAGGGTTGGTAGATGATTAATTAGAATAGGAAGTTTCAGTATTAGGTTTTCCTTATTTATTATTTCTGTTTTATGCCATAGAGATTAGATTTTATTTCATAAAGATGTTAGTTACTTTCTAAGTTTACTTCAAATTAGTTAGGAATGTTATTTCCTTTATAAAGAGGTATGTAATAGAATAATGGATAGTGAAGATTTGAAGAATAGAATTGAAGAAGAAATTTATGAATAACTTGGAGTTTGTCTCGTGAGTGGCTGCTAAAGTGCTCTTCCATTTCTCTTTATCTCCTTTCTCTCTATTTCGTCTCTGTGCACTGACAGACCCAACCAGATCTGTCTTCCTTTCTTCCCCTTCTTCTCTTCCTCTCCCTTTCTCTCTGTTTCCTCTTTCCTCTTCCTACCTCTTCTTCCTTCTTCCTTCTTTCTTCATTATAACCCTCCCCTGTTTTGGGTGACAATCCCAGCCCAACCGAAAGTCTCCCATCTCCCTCATCCCTTCTTCTTTTCCCTTGAAATTCTGGGTGAGTGTTCCCCTTCCATAGGTGACCTAGAACCACCAAACCTATGACCAGAAATACCTCCTATAGTGAAAACTGAGACCTGCAATTTGGCTGCTACAGTAATCTCCGCCCAGATCTCTTTCAGGTAGTTCTTATAGCTTGAATCCTTGCTACTTGAAGTGCTTGTCATGTGGATTTAAAAGATCTATCGGTTAGCACCCTTAGTCTGAAATTTGGGGTTGAACTGATTTGTTTTGAGTAAGTTCTCTCCATTGGAAGAGGACTGGTTTACCGTATCCTGTTTCTATCGAAGGTTGAAGAAGAAAGTCTGATTTAGAATTTCTTTTATTCCACTTCTCATTCTCCTCAATGAATACCCTTCAATTTCCTAGTTATTACAATTTTACCATTCCTTATTGTTTGCCTCCTAATTAACCACTATCTTTAATTCTAATTCCTCCCATGTCCTAAGGTCTTGTTTGGGTCTCTACAAATTATTAGAAAAGTCTGATTTATTACCAAATCCGTCATTACTGGTTGAGTTTTTGTGTTATTTACGATTCTGTCATTACATCATTGTTTGAATTGATTATTGTTTTGGGTGGACCTACTAGCGGATCTAATTAGGGTTTTCTCAACCCGGATCCTGCATCACTCTCTCTCTCTCTCTCTCTCTCTCTCTCTCTTTATTTCTTCTCTTATTTTCTATTTCGTTACAATAGTTTTATACTAGAGGATGAAACAAGGAATTCCATCCTTGACAATTTTGATGCATTCATGGTCAGTACATTTAATCCCTTGAGTGTCTAAGTATGCCAAAAACAACATTTCAAGCAATGACACACCCAAGGTCAGTAAGTTGCTCCACAAATAAACAGCACCGTCCATTTGTGGAATAAAAATTGGGAGGAGTGCATTTTGGCCTTGATAAAATGTCAGGTCCTGGGCAAGTTGACTCACAAATCATGAAATTAACCAACCACAATTGCTGGGAGAAAAGTCATATGACAAGAAATACGTCTTTGTGATTCTTAAGTTACTTCAACAATCAAAGAAATGAAAATCACTGAGCAATACTTTCACTCTCGAAAGTGTATGTTTACTTTTTCCCTTCAGCATCAACCCCATGAACAAGAAACTCATCAGCATAGGCAACAAGAAATTCCAGAGTTTTTAAGTTGCTGGGAAAAAAGTTATATGAGAAGAATACGTCTTTGTGATTCTTAAGTTACTTCAACAATCAAAGAAATGAAGATCATTGAGCAATATTTTCACTCTCAATAGTGTATGTTTCTTAATTGACTTACTTTTTCCCTTCAACATCAACCCCATGAACAAGAAACTCATCGGCATAGGCAGCAAGAAATTCCAAAGTTCTCAGATCTAGATATACATTGCTGAACTTCTGCCATCTATCAGTGACAATTGCATATTTACCATCCTGCAGAAAAAAAGGCATGTCAAACTGAAAGCAATTGAAAAATAAATAAAACTTAAATCCTTCGTCCACACAGTTCCCACAGAACCACCAGAGGTCATATACTGACATTGCCTAGTAAGAAACCTCTCAATCCTCTAATGCACACCTTGTATGTTGTGTATGACATGCAAATGAGTTTAGACCGCTTACCAACTAGAGTCTGCTAATTGCACTGACCATTTGCTGTAACCCACAAATCAGTGAGTCAATTGACCATAATCTTCGAAGTCATTTCCACTCAACTACCCAAGATAAGAGACCAAATATCAGATGGTTAGGAGTACCGGGTGTCGCTGATGTTGAGTTTAGCTGATATCATACAAGAGGTATTTTGTCTGGCTGATAAGAATTATCTGGCACCTTGTCCTATACCAATGTATGAGTAATAAAAAGTGATGTTTCATGGTGCACCAATACCAGATTCTGGTTCAACATTGTATAGATATATTGCTCCATGAAAGAGTAGTAATAGGTTAGTCCCAAGGACCAGCTCTAAGGTCATTCCCTAGTAACAAAATATGATGTGTATCAAGGACAGAGGATGGGAACCCACCAATGGATTGGCCCCATTGTAGAGATTATTCATATCAATCAAACATCTTTGAATATCTTTTCCATTCAACCATCAACCTTATTTTATGGTAAGAAAAAGGTGAATGAAAAAAAAAATCGAAAAGGTTCAAGACAAAAAGGTCGTATGCAGTGCACGAGGCCCCCGTCACTGTGGGCTTTGGGGAGGGGTAGATGTACGCAGCCTTACCCCTGCTATGCAGAGAGGCTGTTTCCCGATTCGAACCCACAATCACCAAGTCGCAATGGAGCAACCTTACCATAAGTTCAAGACAGAAGCTGAAAAATCAAGTGGTTAAACATTGTTGGATCATGATTTTTGGCAATATTTCAACTGGGACACATTTATTGACAGGTCTCCATCCTTCATGAATATATGTCTCAATTTGGAGCTGGAAGCTGGTCCTTGGAACTGGCGTAGCACAACTGATAGATTTCATGTGTGTCTGTCTGTGGGCTTACGTGTATGCACATGTGTATGAGAGAGCGAAGAGAGTTTAAAGCATTTTTCTGCTAATTGAAATAGTAATACTGTCGTATTAATAGTAATACTGTCCTAGGCAGGCTCAGCTGTTTTTAATTACTGGCACTTGTATAGCTAGAACCCCCCCGCCCCCCAAAAAAAAAAAACAAAAAGCAAGGAAACTTAGCGATGGAGCTATAATTTTTCAGATTTTCAATTTATTCATTTGCTTCAATTGTAGTGGAATAAGCTCCAGAGCCAAGTTAAAGTTTAACTTGCTTCTGACACAGTTTCACCCCTACTTAATCATGCAGAACTGGATGTTTAGCATATATATTTGGAAAAGTTGTATGCTAGTGCAGTACAAAACTTGCATCAAGCTTTATTTGATTGTTGAAGAAGCTCATACTATAATGTATTTACAGCATGGTGCCAATGGTGCCAATATTACCCAGTTTCATAAGCGGGGCCTTTTTGCTTTCTGTGGACCAAGACTCTCTTTGGTATAGTTTATATTTATATTTATAAGTAACGTATAATAAATCATTTATGAGAATAAATTATGAGTCATAAATAATAACTGTTTGGTACCAGTAGATGTAAAGAAGTAATAATAGATTATCACAATAATGATAAACACCTTCTATTCTATTTGTAGATTTTAGATTATATTAATTTATTTTAAATATAAATAAATACCATAAATCATACCAAATGACTATATATGTCATAATGTATTATATAATTAATTCTATAATACATACCAAAGAGAGCCTAAGTCACTTTATTTATCACCAAAAAAATAAAGAAAGAAACCATTTAGAAAAGAATATTAGCATTTCCTCCAGTTCCAAAAGCCTTGCATGTGGGTGTAGGTGTGTTGCTACATTATAACTTACATACCTTCTTTCTGCAGCTTAGATCCAACACAAGCCTCTGCTTTCCAACAATACTGACGAGATATTTGAGCCTTTCAATGTCCATTTTCCCATTGTTAAAAACATACTGTGACAAAATTCAAAGAAAAAATGTATAAATTTAAGTTCTTGCAAAGGATGTCAAGATCCACAGCATAACAACAATTATCATCAATCACTTCCTTTTGTAGCTGTATGTATGTTTCAAAACTTTCCACTGTAATTTTTTTTTTTTTTTTTGGGTAAGTACTTTCCACTGTAATTTGTTTCCATGTTGTGTTGCAGAATCTTGACAATAGTTGCATCAATCCCTTTTTATTTAGGACAGTGGAAACTAGCAGGTCAAAGTATGGTTTGATCCTGTAAATTATAGAGAGAAGGAAGAAGAAAAATAAAGGAGGAAGAGAAAGAGAAGTAGTTGTAACCTAGGGAGTCACAACATTATGTTGAGGCACCCTATTCTATTCCAATAAATAATGAGAATATCCCTTTAAGGTTACAAACAAAAAACCCAACAAAATAAATTGAGGAAGAGAGCTAGCACTTGGCGCTAATCCTAAGACTCCCCCTATCTACCACAATTCAAAGACCCAAATAAGAAATTCCCAGACAGGAGAAAAGCAGCTGTACAGTAAAGATGAAAACAGATAGCCGAAAGAATTCGATTTGAATCCGGATCCATTTAATGGAATCTGAATCCAAACAATCAGATTCGGACGCGAATTCGGATAGATAAGAACGGAGGCAGAGGTGGATGCTGATGTCACATAAAAGTAGCAGATAAAATCCGCTCCGATCCATGTGTGTATATGTATTTATTTATTTCATTAAATAATATATTATCATAATCGTGTATAAGGGAAGAGAATGGAATGTCGTGGGATAACCGAGAATGATGGGGATGGGATACAGTTGGACAACCTTTATTTATATTTTTTATTTTATTTTATTTTGATGTATCATACGATTCATACCTGTTTGTCTTCTTCTCTTAACGAGTTATTGTGAATGGAGCCGCTAGAACCATCCAGAGACTCATGGGAAGTTCGACGGACACGCTATCAAAGGGAAGTTCGATGGAAATTTCGATGGAGATGCTTAGAACCACACCAGAGATGAACTTACAGCAGCAGCTATGGTTTCTTGAGAGGGAAAGATATTGGGGTTTCTCGATTTCTAAAAAACGTAAGAGCAGCAGATGGGAAGCGGAGGGACCTTGTCGAGGGGCAAGAATGAAGAGAATCCTGTCATCGGAAATCGGCAGCATCACTCTTCTCCGGTGGTGTTTCTTCTTCTCGCAACTGTTATTTTTTTTTTTTTTATCCTTCTTCGTTTCTGGCAGCTTTTTTCTTCTTCGTTTCTGGCAGCTTTTTTCTTCTTCGTTTCCGGCAGCTTCTTCTTCTTCATTTCTGACAGCTCTGTTTCTTACAATTTTCCTTTTCCCTTTCCATTTGCTTATCACTTGTTTCACCGCTGAAATGGTGTTTTTCTGCGTTTCAGCAAGGACTTAAGCCCCCTGTATTACAGATTTCATATTCGAATCAGTTATTTGTTTCACCGCTGAATGATGTTTTCTTTTTGCATAATGTTCTGCGTTTCAGCAAGGACTTGAGCCCCTGTATTACAGATTTCAGATTCGAATGGAATTTTAACCGAAAATCCTGTGAAAACTCGAATTCGAATTTGAATTTGTTGTTTTTGAAATCCGCCAGATTTCAGATCGAATTCAGATGGGTATTTGATAAACGGATTCGAATTCGGATAGTGGTATATTCGATTTGAATTTGATCCATTTACATCTCTAGTGTACAGAGGTAGGTAATCTTTTTTACTTCAAACTGTTTCCATGTGTTTTTCCTGATGCCCCTCCGATCCTTCTTAACCCACATCAACATTTCCACAGCTCAAAGCCCAGCCCCTGCAGCCAACCTCGTTGAGGTTTCTTTGACTTTGACAGCAATCTTGCTGTCTGTGGCCTTGAAATTTCCCAACCTACATCCACATATTGAATTCTGAAGGACTTGACAACATGGACTAAACATAGTTTGGAAGGAAAGAAAGAACTATGCTCTTACCATATGAAAAAAGCAGTTCTTATGTTTCTGAGTCCCTAAAATGGTTCCCAGTGTTTAACATTTTTCTATTAATTCTACAAAATTGACTACCTTGACATACAGTACATACCGATGTAACAATGACATGGCTGGCCCCCTCCGCAAGATAACTGAAAGCATTTTCTGATGTGATCCCACCTCCAACTTGCAAACCACCTAGAAGTGATCATCCCCTCACAGTAAATTCAGTAGACATAATAGTTTGTATGAAGGTTTTTCAAGCATAAAGATCTGATATGGAACAAACAATGCTTTAGTCTTTAAGAAGATTCTTGCAAGTCCTCGATGTCAATAACAGCAGTGAAAACTCAAGGTTCGTATGGAAGTAAAAAAAGAAAATATTACTTACTTACCCAAAAAAAAAAAAAAAAATGAAAATACTACTCCCCTTTGCTACATAACTCAACTGAAAAGAATTCAAGACACGAAGGCTGAAGTAGAGTTGACAACTTAACATGCTAAATAATATTAATGAATTTGGAATAGGATTCACTTTTATACACAAATATAAAAGGACAAGCGTAAAAACAGTTATTACCATGCCAATTCATTGTCCAAAGAAGGTGCCTGCTATTTACAATTGAAAAAGGTTCATAATACTTTTAAATCGCTAACAAGATAACATGAAAGAATTCCTAATGCACTATGTTAGACAAGATCAAGAAATATCCTTACAAATTATCAAGCCAAGTGTTCCTACAACAACAACAACAACAACAACAAAGCCTTATCCCAACACTAAATGGGGTCGGCCCAAGTGCTCCTTGTATCACAAAATTTCATTTACAGGCAGAGTTTACAATGTATTCTAACTCAGGTTACAGATTAATCCATAAACATACCATACACCATAGACTACATCTCTAAACCAATGGATCCATCAACATCAAGAGTTTGAAACTAAAGATGTTCTGGAGCCAAAGAGCAAACATAGAGCCATCAAGTAGAACTTCAATTATGAAACAATCCATGGATTGAGAGGTAAACAAGTAGATCTGTCAAAAAACCTACCTGGATAGGAATTTAAGGCCTTAATAGCTGCAGACCTACTAAATGAATCAGCGCCAAGCATTATTACATGACCGCCTTTAAGTCCATCCTCTTTATACATATTTGCAAACTCTGCAGCTGATTTATCTGATTCAAAGTTGGTTATGAGCATTGAGCCCCCGTCCTTTGAATCCTGGAGTGTAGAACCAACAATTTGTTTCACCATACCCTGAATTCAAGTTTCAACCAAGAATAATAAGGCTTGTGTGTATTACTGCCCCGAAATTGTTAGGCCTGGCTTAAATGTATAGAGGGTAAAACCAGATTGTTCAACTGATCAGCCCTACTAAAACTACATGATGCCAAGAACTGGTCCAAATTGATCAAACAAATTAAGCTTCTTCAATACACGTGTCAGAAAACAAACGACGGAGCAAAAGTATAAGATTGCTCCATATAAGATAGGTCGATTTAATGGTCAGATTGATCCAGAATGATTTGGAAGGGGAAAAGTAATGAACTACAAAGGGAGTACTGAATAATTACAGGAATATATATTTCATCACAGCTAAAGCACACTCACCTTGTGAATATCAATACAAGGTCGGAAATGAACAAAACATCGGATAGATAGTCCAGAACCTACAGAACACGATAGTTTAAAATGTCACATCTACTTCAGACAGACACTGATCAACCTGAAAGAGAAAGCAGACATACTTGGTAACTTTGACGGCACAACTGTGATAAATCTTCTCTTCTTCACACCATACAATGCAGAATGTGACGTCTGACTAAGTGAAGAAAGGTCATTCACAGAAAAAGTAGCATGCCAAGAATTTGAAGAAGAATGAAGATTATGAATCCCCATTTTGCTACTGACACAATATTGGATTGAAATCCTGCAATAAGAAGAAATACGTAAGATGGATCCAAAGGAATTCATATCACAAGCCCAATCCACAACTGTTCTGGTTCCTTCATACATGCTAGTTAATTCACTACCATCAAGGATTTTATCTATGATTTAAATCTATTATGATGCATTTTCCATTTCAGGGAGATTGTCACAAAGTCGTTAAATTTTGGAAGTATATTACTGTTTAATGAGAAACTATCATGGGAACCTAACTAAGACAAAGGAAAGGAGAGGGGGGGGGGAGGAATAGTCTAGAAATCTATTGCCCTACAGAATTTGGTATAGGATCTTTTTATACTGAATTAAATATATGGAGGAGATGGAGTCGTCTAAGTAATTGAGTTAACCCTGGAGGCAAGAAAATGAGAAATGAGATGAGCTTCAAAATTCATCTTCTACCTCAATAGGCTTCCTCCTTGAAACCATTGTCTTGCTTCAAATAATTTTGATATGAGATTTTGTGCTTGTTGCCAACCCCATTTAGTTAGGATAAGGCTTTGTTGTTGTTGTTGTTGTTGTTGTTGTTGTATGAGATTGTGTGCTTGCAAGTGAAGACCTTTGGATCCAGACAGTCAAATAAGGACACGAACACGAACACTAAACTTAATGCATTCATCAACCAACACCCTCATCCATCCTTTCCATTAGCCCTAGAGGACCCTTGATGCAGTCCAGGTCACAAAACACTCCTCTAGGATCTCTATGGACCCACCCAAAAAATAAACTCAATTAGGAAGATAGTGGCAATTTTGTAATATTTTGATAAGCTCTACACCCTTTAAGACGATGTAATCAGTATCAGGGACAGGATGGTAATTAAACTAAAAAGGAAAGGACAATCATGAGAATTCAGGATAGCGTAATAGAAGTTGTCCTCCTTCAACCTCATGATTACTCAAACATTGGGAACAGAAACTCGATTCAAAACTTTTGATTGAACTTTCCCATCTTGAGTCCAAATCCCACAAGATTTTTTGACAAGGCTTGCAATCCCTTACCTTATGGATCCAAACCATAAAAACCCAAAACCCAAGTGATATCCTGAAAAATAAATTTTATAAATTGAATGTAGTGGAAGAGGAAGAACCAGGTTCAGTTTCCAAACAGTACCTCAAAGTTCCACCAGGGTTTCCGCCTAGGACTTTGCAGGAGGAATCGCCCAAAGGTAATGACTACAATGCACGAGTCCGACAAAGAAAGGAGGAAACCTGAGAGAGACCGATACCCAACAATTGGGCTGCAAGCATAGTTCATAATCTTTGTCGCAACCTGCACTTTTGACTGGGATATCTCGATTTCGACCTTGTCTGAGACGAAACTCCTTGTACTGGATTTCGACAGGTTTTCGTTGTGGTCGGCAATCGCCTAAGCTTCCTTTGGCTGGTCGGTCTTGTTGCCAAGGAGGAAGCAAAAGGCAAGTGAGGGCGGGTTCAGAAACCCTAAGGCCACTCCGATGCCTAAGTTAAAGAACCGAACGCAAACAATTATGAAGCTCGATATGAGAATACGAGCACCGAGTAGTGGGTTTAGCAAAGAGAGTTTGTGCATAAAGAATTGGATCCGTTTATCTTAAGAGTGTGTTGTATTTATAGAAGAGGTATCAGGTGGCGTAAGTTCGGATTTGTCTCTGAGGGATTGGGCACGATTATCTGCTATCTTGCCGTAATTGTCATCCATATCTCGAACCTTTTGCCCAGCCAAGTGAGCTGCTGTGAGCTTTTGTGTGGGCTAGAGATATGGAACAGATAAGGAAAGTTGGAACAAACCCACATCTCAATCCCGGATATCTCACGGTCGGTTGCAAGTGCGTGGGTTGACAACTATTGGATGAAGATCTTTAAGGAGTCCTCTAATCGTGACCCTAAGATCTTTGCGGTCGGATGATGACGCCAGCTGGCATTGTAAGGCCCCGTTTGATAACACTCCAGCTCCTTACTTCTTAGCTCCGGAGCTAATTCGGAGTAGAATGGCGATTGATAAACATGGTTCAAGTTTTGACTCCCATGGAGTGAACCGTTTCAAAAATGTCTCTGGGAGCTAAAAAACTGAAGCTAAAAAAACTTATTTCTCTTGCTCCGGAGCTATTACCACTATCGATTGCCATCACCACCACCACTGGCACTGCCATCATCACCACCACCACTGACACTGCCATCATCACCACCACCCCTCCACCGCCACCATCCACCACCCACAGCCGCCGCTACCACCACCACGACCACCGCCACCACCACCCCCATGCCGCCACCACCACCACCGTAGCGGCCACCGCGGCCACCACCACCACCCACCACTTACCACTGATGCCGCCACCACCACCCACCACTTACCACCACCGCCGCCACCACCATCACCCACCACCTACCACTACCACCGCCACCACCACCTACCACCACTGCCGCCACCACCACCATCACCACCACCGCCACCACCCACCACCCACCACCCACCACCCACCACCCACCACCCTTGCCTCTACCACCACCACCGTCACCACCACTACCCCCCACCAGCACCGCCACCGCCACCACCCACCAGCACCGCCACCAGCACCGCCACCAGCACCGCCACCACTACCACCACCCTCCCCCCCCAACCGCCACCAATACCACCACCACCAAACAGCATTCTGGAAGCATAGTCTTTTGATTTTGGAGCAGCATTATCAAACAGCATTCTATTCCAAAAATCCCGACTCTGGAGAATAAGTAGAAAACAACTCTGGATCAGAAGTAACTTCATGGGAGCGGAAGTGTTATCAAACGGGGCCTAAGTGAGGGGATGAGGGAAATCTCGACGGACCCTAATTGCTATCCCAAAACCTTCACGATCGGATCCTGACGTATCCGACCTCTAAAGTAGTAGTCTCTTCTGCTTGCACATGGCTGGCCACATGTCTGGCCACGTGTCTTCTTGCAGTTGAGACATGCAGTTGAGACATATGTCTTGACACGTGTCCTTCTTTGACTGGTGGGGTCATTTTGCCCATAACTAGGGCTACAACAGGGCCAGGTTGGGCCAGGTATTTACAAACCCTACCCTTGGTCCCTTAAAGTTAGCCCAAACCTGGCCCGGCCCTACCAAGGTCGGACAAATCTTCAACCCTGTCAGATTTTAGCCTAACCTAGCCCGGCCCTGATTGACCATGACTAGGCCGGGTGGACCCTAATTGACCTTGATTCAAGGTCAGGTTGGCCCTGATTGATTACCTGAACAACAATAGAAGAATTTCATTAGATTAAATTCTACCCATTCGATGGGAATGAAACATAGGTCCAGTGAACGGTATAACTTAAACTTTCCAACTCCTGGAATGGATCAAATTATCTGATTTTTAATGTGGTCAAATAGATAGCAGATGCTGCCATGTCTCTATAAGAAAATTTAATAAAACCACATCCTTCAAATTATATAAATAATCACATCAGTCCAAAAAACGCACACTTTAAATAATGATGCATTCAGATAAATGTTTAGATGTAAATTGACAAGAAATACTCGTGACAGTGCGATATGATGGGCTGGCTCCATTGTCTCCTTTACAATGTTACATGGAAGATATACATAGCACCATGGAATTGTTAGAATTTTTAAAGAATTAGTCAACAGTACACATAAGCCAGGAAACTGTTAGAACTTTTAAAGAAGACATCCATCTCTTTGGAAATCCTCTTCAACCTCCCATTGAACCCATTCAAAGTATCCATCCAACCCAGTAAGGGAAAGAAATCTTTCACACTAAACTTTCCAAATAAGGTTGAAACATCCCTTGTCAAACGCCAAAGCTTGCTGTTATTATCATCTTCTCCATGGTGATCCCTACCCAAAGCAACCCTATAGATCAAGTTGTTGGACACAGAAAGTAGCAGATCGGTTATATTAACAGTGGTTCCCTCTTCCCATGCACCAAACCTGGCTGTAAAAAAATTGCACTACATGTACCCTGAATTAACAACAGAAGGCTCACCAACTATTCAACAAAGGCTTGAAAGCAAACCCGTAAGAGGTTCTACTATAATTGCATCAATAGTTTTAAAAACTGGAAGATCTAGAATTAGAGGACTGAGAATGACGAATGATCTAACCCCAGAACATGAAAAATGATTCATAAAATCACATATCACTAGTTGAAAATAGGAAAAATGTACAATATGACCACTGCTGGAGATTAGTGCATTCTCTTCATGCTAAATCAATTAGAAAATTAGCTTGGACAAGCAAACAGTGATATTAAGGCAACTTAGGAAGATCGAAATCTCAAAATGCACAAGTAGAAGCTTCTGTAGAAACCTTCAGATAGTTAAAAAAAAACCCTACATGAACTGAATAGCATGCTCAGATATCATGATCTACAAATATTGCCATCATACAAAAAAAATAAAGGGGAGGAGGGGGGGGGGGTTGGCGAAGCAAAAAAAACAAATTTTGAAATGAAAAGAAAAGAAAAGATTGTAGGGGACTTCGTATAGACCACAGTACGAGACAGTTAATGAATAAGATGTAGAAGGCAAGCTCTGTTCACATGGCAGAAAGAAGAGTGAAGTTCACAAATTAGAACAGAGCAGTAATTAGTATAAGAATTCCCTCCCCTCCCCAACAAAAAAGGTCACTCAGAGCGACAAATATATGCAATGCAGTTTCAATCAAAATTTCTCAAACTCCACCCTTGCAGTTCAGGTTAATATTTGTTCTGACCTAATGATGAAAAGCAAACTAAAATACAGATAAAAACAGTTTCTGATATGCAGGAGCATCCACATGCCTTATCCAGCATCACTGCACATTTTTTGGTAAGACTTTTTAGGATTTGTTTTGGATCAGTACAATGGAAGATCTTTTTGCAAATTGTAATGGGCTGTAAATGTCTACCTCACTCTCAAAATTATTCCAGACGGCAATACATACATACCCACTTAATGTCATTCCTATTTTAAAACGAAACAAAGAATTTTAACTGATTGTCTCTTTCATAAAACTTGGGGTTAAGTCGTTAAGAGATTCAAAGGCTGGATTCACATAATTCTGCCATGAAACTGCACGTTGTTCCTTCCAGCGGGAGAAGACAAAGAAAAAAATTTCGTAGTAAATATTAGAAGTCGGAAATGAGTTACACAAACCGCCATAATGCATAACATCCGACATCCAAGTGAAACACGATTTCAGAACAAAAATTTCCTCACGGCTCCACATCATCTCTATAAAACCGGAGACAAGTAAAAAAAAAAAGTTACTCCCTTCTGGTTGATCTGGGTTGGGAAGTGGGTGCCGGGAGGTGATTGATGAGATGAGCTATGGAATCTGAGCAGATTGTAACTGTTACAAGTGGAGAAAAAAAGAGAGAGAGAGAGAGATAGAGAGGAGAGTCGAAGAAAACTCACCATTGTCATAATTACCTTCTTCCTTGCTGTACAGAAGTAAAGCTCGAAATTGGAGAATGCGAGACTGAGGAGAGTCGGAGAAGGAGGGGAAGAGGAGGCGTCGCCGTGAGCTTAAGGTTGAGCAGTGAGCACCGTCGAGGACTTCAGGAGAAGAGAGAGAGGAGAAAATAGATTAAAAATAAGGTTTACGAATTACTTCTTTACCATTTTTTATTTTTTTTATTTTTTTTATTTTTTTATTTTTTTATTTTTTAATATTTTGATTATTTATTGCGAAAAGAAAAAAAAAAAAAAAAAAAAAAACATGCACCCTCAAAGAAGGAACAAGGGTCGAAATTATTAATTTTAATTATTAAAATAAAAAAACCCACAAGGAAGTAGCCCGCCCCGGCCCACCACAATCAAACTCATCTTAACAAGATGTTCGGATCACCTCCATGTACATCTACTTTTCATGGTATCCCATCACTGTCGATGGGAATCTTGAAAAACCGATGCCCTGGAAGAATGTGTGAGGCTGGGGGCCAAAGTCAAGGCCACACCCGAGCTCCTCACAATGGTAGGCCGTTCAACAACGACCGCCTCAGAAGCAGCCTTAGGACCCTCTAGCGCTCCGGCATACTCTGGGTCATCCGAATCAAACCCAAACGCAGAGGTAGATTTCGAAGGTTTCTCAGACTTCTCATTCTCAATGCTCATACCCATGCCCCACTTCAAAACCTTAGCCTCCTCAAAGTCAGCCATAATGAAAAGCAGAATCGGCAAAAAACTTACTAGGGATAGTAATGAGATAAACGGGTCAAAAACTACTGTAATACGGTCACCGAACACACTCACACACCAAGCTACTACTTGAACAGAAGAAAGCCGAGTTGCAGAGCGACAATGTGGCAGGATAACAGATCACTGACTTAGAGTGAAGAAAATGAAGAATGAAGAGGGTATTTATAGGCCCTCTACCTAGCCTCCGACGTCATTCTAGACTCCACCCCGAACGATGCCATGTGGCAAGACTAGACGGGCTGCAAATAGTGTCCATTTAATGCCAGAATGATATCGACGCCATTGTCTTGGATCCTACCTCTGACAGTGCTATGCGGCAACCTAGGACGGGCTACAGGTCTCTTATCGCCTCAAATTCCTAATATGACAACAATAAGTGGCGGGACAAGATTGACTGCAAGTCTAATCCATTTAATGAAAGTGCAATGTTCGGGATCTCCAAGATATTTCAAAGATTTCCTCATATGTTTTCTGACCCGATATCAGTTCACGTACGAACCAGGATAGCCCATAGGAGCAAGATCGGCAGTTGTTCGTTACCATGCAACCAAAGAGAAGCGAACAAGTGTTGAACACAACTTAGTGGGTTTCAACCTCCGCAACTCGGCTAAAACAACAAAAACAACCATGATCATTGCTCTATCCGATCCTACAGACCTGAAAGAGCAAGGGGCAACTGTTATGGGCAAAATGACACCACCAATCAGAGAATGACAAGTGACAAGACACATGTCCCAACATTAAGTAGACACGTGGCCAGCCACATCCAAGTAGAAGAAACTACCACCTCAGAGGTCAGGGTACATCAGGATCTGATCATGAAGATCTCGGGATAGCGACGGGCTCCGCCTAGATAGCCCGCATCCCCTCACTCATAGCTCACAGCCACCTGGCGTCGTCATCCGACTGTGAAGATCTCGAGGTCACGGTCAGAGGACCCCCCCAGAGATTTTCATCCCACAGCTGTCCGACTGCACACCCACAATCGATTGCAAGATATTCGAGATTGAGGTGTTGGTGCACTCCGACTTCCTGATATGTTCCGTATCTTCAGCCCACACGGCAGTTCACTCTATTGGATGAAAGAATTGGGATAGGGATGGTAATTACGACAATATAGCAGATCATGCCAAATCCCCCGGAGGCAAATATGAACTTAGACCACCCGATGCCTCTTCTATAAATATAGCATGCTCTAAAGGTAAACAGATCCAATTCTTTACCCATAAACTCTCTCTGCTAAACCTATTACTCTGAGCTCATATTCCCATATCAAGCTCCATAACTGCTTATTCTCAGTTCTAACTTAGGCATCAGAGTGGCCTTAGGGTTTTCGAACACATCCTCACTTGCCTTTTTGTTTCCTCCATCGCAAGTCTGACCAGCTGAAGAAAGCTCAGACAATTACCAACCGCAATAGGTTTCAACGTAGGTTTCAATTTCAGCCCAGAAAAACCCCAAATTTTTATAGAGTTATCTTGGTTTCAAGGTTAATCCAAAACCGGCCTTGAAACCAAGATTTAAGAATCTTGGCTGCAAGTACCACCTAGGGAAAGCAAGGGAAGGAAAAAAGAAAAAAAGAATAGGAGAATTATAGAAGAAGGAAGGAGGGGAACACACCAAGGAGGGAGTTCTGAATCATTAGGAAGAAGGAGAAAAGAGAGAGAGAGAGAGAGAGAGAGAGAGGGAACCAACAAAACACAGGTTACCAGGCCATGTAGGCACACCTAAAGCGAAACTCTATTTCATTCCATTAATATCTAAATACTTACAAGTTTCATGATGTATTTAAACTTCAAAGGAGACAAAATGAAGACTCCTAATCTAATACTAAGACTAAACTGAAGATAAAACCCAAATTTTAATCTAAAAGAAGTCAAAAGCAACTTAAACTCGACCATAGAGGATAATTGTCACAACCCATTTCTGGATGCGATCATAATACCGGGTCGCCTCATAGGAGACCCGAACCACCCAGGATCCATACATCTATTGTGATTTACCAACCACACTAAAAAGTTTACATATGCATTATCTAGGATAATCAAGTAAAGAATCAGAGATAAATAGCAACAGAAGCATAACTCAAAAGTAACTGGATGTCATCTAAGTTGTATCAATATCATAAATAAACTGTTGTTATGCCATAAACCAACATTTGTTTACAAAACATACCCAATAGTGTATCCATATACAAGTATACCAAAAAGTAGCAAATCTGAATCCTATCTAATATAGATAGACTACAATTTACCAATCTAAAATTTGGGGAGAGAGAGGGTGCATCGCATCAGGTCCCATAGATGCAGTCACTATAGACGCAACCCTCACTGTGATCCTCCAAGGGGTCCTTGCCAGCAGAGACGTCCTCCACTAGTGGAGATTCTATGAAGTCGACCACAGAAGTACTTGCATCAAAATTCGAAAATAATTTCGATATTAAGGGGTGTTCTCATCCCAGCTCAGTGAGGAGTCAAGTATCAATGCCCATGCATGCTGGAGAACAATATTAAATGCAAATGTTTAATCAATATCAAATGCACATGCTTATGTATGCCACTATTATCGTACCCCAACAGAGATTTGTCTATGCTCCCACACCTGACTAGTTCGTGCTCCTACGTATGAACATGTTCATTCTCCCAGTCCTGAACACACGTTCTCCCACGCCTGGTTAGTTCCCCCCACTAGGGTACTGGAGATGCAGGCCATGACCAATGAATTATGCGTACATGTATGCACAATGTAATGGGGGGTGCACCCCAACAAAGATCCTTGGTCCTGGTACCATTGGGCTGCCATGTTGCTAGGATGCTAGCTATGTAAAGCAGTGTCCATATGGCCATGCGCCACCAGTCCCTTCGGCGTCCGCATGCCACACAGACTAAACAAACACATTCATCACATCATACATACTTATTGTTTGTATGCAAATGCATGCTCAGATATTTACAGTTAAGTATGACATGTTATAGTTTAAACACAAGCAATCATACATAAATGACCTAATAAAATATGGACCCAACTCCTCACCTGATGGCATAAGCTATGCTATTGAACTTGAAGTCGGCAATAAACTTTGCTCTAAGCCCTACGCCGGTTTACCTAACTATGTGCATAAGTTTTTTATATGTTGGTTAGATAGCTTTTAAACCAATGTGGACACGTCCACAACATCGTTATGTGGGTCCCAAGACAAGCTAGGAACACTACGGTCGATCCCCAAAGGAACATGTATCCTAGTTGGGCATCTGGTGTCAAGGTAGCAGATGGGAGCCCTCGATGGACGCATCCGTTAGTTCATTCGCTGATTTTGTTATACATAGTCCGGAAGAATGATCATGCCTAACAGTAGAAAGGAGCGCCAGCGGGAGTATCCCTTAGTTCATCCACCGGTTCGCATCCGTTGATTTAGGCTTAAGTCTTTAAGGGCTACTAAATCATTTGATTGGTATTAGCCGGCTGACCTTCAAACGACTCTGTATCCGCCGGTTGGTTACCATGGGTACAAGCCTAACCGAGGGTAAACCGGTGGATATCAACCTGGCGGAAGGTGCCACCGGCTTAGCCCAAATCCAAAAATATATGAGTGTGGGGCTTACCGGTGAATGGTAGCCTAGTAGACAGATCCGTCGGTTACATCCGCCGGTATGAGCCCCATGCTCAACCAAAGCCGAGTGGCAAGGGCTTGCCCCTACCGCCGACTCGGGTTCGCCGCTTCAGTCCCAGAACTAGGGCTTGACTTAAGAAAGGGACATGGGAGGTGGGGGATAGTCTCACCAACCTCATTCTCATGGGTTTTACATGGTGGGGATCGTTTCCCCACCACTATTGGTGGTTGTAAACCAAGAAACACCTCATATGGAGTGTGCACAACCTAGGTCGTAAACTCTAGGGTTTTGTAAGCTTTATTAATGATAGTAGGCTACCAGCATTAATGGAGTCTTGTAAACATAAAAGTGGAGGGGAAAAGGGTGTACTTACTTGGGAGAGGGTAGGAAGTTAAGGGATGAGTGATTGAGCTCCCAAGAATCCTCCAAGCATTTTCCCTCAAGATCTTCCCCATAGCTGTAACTCTCCTATTGACCAAAACACTTAAATGAAGTGTTTACCTAGTATCTGGACGTAACCATCGGGCCCGTGTCGGGTTCACCAGTTGACGGCATGGTAAAACCCAGCACACAAGGTCCAAATTGGTAGGGAAATTTGGGGGCGGGTCATACAATAATCAACACTACTCGCTCGACATCCATGATCAGTCATCTTGATTTGTCGATTTGTAGCTCCTCATGAACAACACAAATACACACAAAAATCAGTAACTGTTGGAATTTTGTTGTCAAATAACCATTGGAGAATGAAATTAAAGCTTTCAATCTCTCTAGGTATCTCAATTTGCTCTTATTCAAAAAAATTCTCCTTAAGAGGCTTTTTATCTTTGATTCTGATCAAGGGCTCCTCTTAAAGGTCTTCTTCATCAAAGGCTTCCCCAATTAACTCAGCTTCAGATTGTGGTTGTAGAATGTCAAGTATAACTTCAATTTTCTGATCGAACTCTAGAGCGGCCATTTTATGATACCCTCTAAACTCCATATTAGTAGCTCTTTGGTCGTCCGTACACTCTTAGATTGTATGGAGATCATCTTTCATCAAAAGTAATAAGTCGTAGATATATCGATCAACCTCCATGATGAAAAGCTTCAAGTTCGGCTTTAATACCAATTGATGCAAACCCGGATAATAAACTCACTTAGGAAGATAGTGGCAAATTCATTATCTTTTGATAAGCTCGGGAGTCTTTAAGGAAATGCAATTAGATTCAGGGACAGGATCATAACTAAACTAAAAAAGAAAGACAATCGTGAGAATTCAGGATGGCTATGACAAATCTAAAACAATTTATAAAACAAAGGGCATCTTTTGTAATGTCATCCATTCATGGTCTTATTTATAAATAATAGTTGTCCTTCAACCTCATGATTACTTAAACATTGCGCACGGAAACAAGATTCATAATTTTAGATTAAACTATCCCACCTTGAGTTTAAACTCATGAGACATTTGGACAAGGCTCACAATCCCTTACCCTATAGAATATAAACCATAGAAAATCAATACCCAAGTGATATTTTAAAAAATAAATTAAGATGAAGAACCAGATTCAGTTTCCAAACAATACCTCAAAGTTCCAACAAGGTTTTGGCCTAGGACTTTGCCGGGCCCAAAGGAAACGACTACAATGCCTGAGTTTGACAGAGGAAGAACGAGACACAAAAGATATTGATACCCAAGTATGGGGCTGCAAGTACCGTGACACACCCCAATTCCGTACTATTCAGAATGGTGTGATGAACCGCTAATAAATCAACGGTTCAACCAGGATCTCAAATAGGCTATCCCCGAGTTATCCAAACTCACGCACATCCATAATCATAATCAGAGTAAATACACAATAGCGGAAGTCTTATAATAACATGAACTGAGAAACTAAAATGATATTAATAATTTAATAGCAAATTATTCTGTTTTCCACTAAGACATAATTAATTATCAAATACATGTCTTAATAAATCTAATAAAGAAACCTATAAAATATCTAATCAAATACACACGAGTTGCATTCGCAAGAGGAGTCGTGTGTATCTACTTCAGCTTCAGCTTCCATCGCCGCTACGTTCCCGTATGCAGACGCATTCATATAATCTTCAACGGTATAACCTGCATCATCAACTAAAAATATTCGACGTCGAGGGGTGAGCACACATCACGGCTCAGTGAGTAGCCAAAACAATGCAACAATACATATGCATGCAAAAATCAATTTATATCTTTGGTCTGGTATGTAAGTTTGCAGTATGCAATAGAAAGGTTTAGGTAGTCAAATGTCGCGTTTATTGACTCCGCCTCTATACACGAGTGTGTGACGTTACCCGAAGATCACGTTTATCGTCAACTCACATGCACCCAATCATGAATATTATATAACAAAGATTACGTTTATTGTTATATAGTGCCATACCAACACGTAAGCCCCTGTTAGCGAGGGCTGCAAACTGGGTTCGCAACTAACCAATCCTAATGCCAAAAAGTGTATCCAAGGCCTCACCCCAGCATCCCTCAGAATGCACATAGAGATAGAGCTAAGGCCCCCCGGTAGAGTCAGAGACTACAAGGACCGAGACCACCTCCCCTGATACTCTACGACATAATAATTCTGCTAAAGTAATGGCGATACGACGATGCTAATGCACAAGACTTGAGTTAGAGATAGAGCTAAAGTGCTGAGACCCGCCAAAGGTTAACGTTTATTGACGTTTTCATCACACCTCCCCTGATACTCGCTCGCATCAAGCACATCAACCACACACATACAAGCATATGCCTATTCCTATCATCATCATCATCATCATGTTATAAACAATAAAGTAAGTATGCATGAACAAGTAATAGAAATATTGGATGGCATGCTGTATGCACATTACAAACATATTCGCATAGAATCAAGCATGACATAGGACTCAAGAAAATAGAAAATAGTTTGTTATTAACCAATTTAATTTGGAGTTCTGGTTCCTCACCTTAGCTTGCTAATGGATACTTTTCCAAGCTTAGAATCACCTTTACAGTGTTATTATATTGCTAGAAGACCTAACAAAGTCGATAGAATTTAATTAGAATTTATTCGAAATTTAAAAACTACTCTGTTAACTGAGGGTCGGAAGTAGGGTCGGAGTCAGGATCGACCCTGGGTGCGACCCCCCCCAGATTCTGAACTTCCCGAACACTGAGGGTCGATGGTCAGGAACACCTAGGGTCGGATGGTCATCGACCCTCGGTGCGACCCTCGGTACACTTTGGTCCAATTCCCTCTTTTAATCCATTCTTCATGTTTGGAATCCTATGACTTGCTCCTACATTCCATTCTACATTCATTCCATAGTCTGAAACCTTGTATAATCCATCTAAATAGTTTTCATGCATTCTCCTATGGTTTTCCATGAAAACCTAACCATAGATTGATGGTTTGGGTTTCTCCGAAATCACACTCTCAACATTAACTAACCTAAGGTCTGTAGAAACTCATGGAATTAGTATCCATACCTGAGAAGATTACTTTTTCTCTGAAATTCTTCTCCTTTTTTCTAAGTTCTCTTCCTTGCCTTTCTTCTTCCTCTTTTCCTTCTCTTCTCTTTCTCTCAATTCGATTAGGGTTGTGAAAGGAGTGAAAGTGGCTTAGGGACATCCTTTAAATAGAGTAGGAACATCCTAAATAAGTCCCTCTAAGATTAGGAAAGAATCCCAATCGAAAAATATAGAAATTTCCTAATTTCTATATTCGGCAGAATCCGAGGGTCGATGGGAGGGTCGATGATCCCGTCGACCCTAGGGTCTTAAGCTGTCCGACCCTCCCTTCAAAACTGAGGGTCTGACTTTCTGTTTTGGGAGGTCCGACCCTGCTTAGCTGGGTATGCGACCCTTCCCCTATTTTAAGTATTTTTGGGTCGATTTGATACCTGGGATCTCGATCTCCTTCACGCCCTTGGTCCATTTGACTCGACCATAATGGGTAAACCTGGTTCAAAGTGGTAAGACCGGGTTAGATTGGCACGGGTCTTACATACCGCCCTGGGAAAGCAGGGAAAGGAAAAAGAAAAGAAGAACAAGGGAATAATAGAATATGGGAAGAACACACCTGAGGGAAGGAGGTTCTAAATCATCGGGAAGAAAAAGAAGACAGGAGGGAAAACGCTATGTAGGCCCACCCAAAATGAAACACTATTTCTTTCCATTAATCTTCGAATAATCATTTTTTTACATGATGTATTTTATAAAAACAAAATAAAGACTCCTAATCCAATACTAAAAGAAAAAATATAATTTAAATCCTAATCTAAAGTAGAAGTCAAAAGCAACTTAAACTCAACTAACTTGGACATGAACACTGTTAACTATAGTGAATGGATCCATTCACGTGGGGTTCATTCCTCTCTCTCTGTTCTAGTATTATCGACAAGAGGAGAGCCGACTTGTTGACTTAATCAAACCATCATTGATAAGTTGTAAAACAAGTTGGCTATGTGCCTTTTTTCCAATCTGATTATAAGTCTAATCCTTCTATTCTTCTTATCTTCTTATGTAATTGGGACTTCCTCTCATGTTGGGATGTGGAATCTCTCTCCTATCCTACTATCTATGATAATCTCTATTTCATAATATTTAATTAGGAGACTAGGATTCTTGTGTAACTAGGATTCATTACTAGTCTAGGATTCCTTGTCATGTTGACATATGGAACTCTTATTCCCATAACTAGTACTCGTTCTCATGTAGAGTCCTAGACCTATCTTATTTCCCTTATTTAAATATCTATAAATATTGACTGCTAGGGGAGAGGATTATATACAGTTTTATCTCCTTTCCCTAAAATATTATTCATGAGTTATTGTTCACGATATTGTTTATAGTCCTGAAATAGTCTTATATTTCTCCATCTTCTCTCATTCTCTTTTTCTTTATATTTTATTACATGGTACTAGAGCGATAAACTGATATGCCATTATGACAATCGTTTAAGTTCATTGCTCTAGTGTGCAGCCACCATTGTTGCTCTACCTAATCTTCCTTTTCGTATTGTACTTACTACTGTTGCAAATCTATTGCTGAAATCTACTAACTATTGTTTCTTATTCAATGGCTGAATACAACCCTTTATCTAGATGAGGGAAGGATCCACTCTATTCCCATTAGATCTGATCTATTCTAGATCTGATCTGCTGTTACTACTACTATTATAATCTGCTTCTAATGTACTGCTACTGATCTACTACTGTCGACATGCTTCCTATCTGATCAGAAGTTATTATGTTATCATGATGTGCTACTGATCCACTATCTACTACATTGCTACTATTGATCTGTTCTAGTGATCAGATTTGATTTGCTATTACTGTTCTCGATCTATTAAGGTGTTCTTATCACAAATTACTACTCAACCTACTGGAATGATCAATTGATCTGTTACTACAGATCTGATCACTGTTCTAGATCTGCTAAGGTGTTCTTATCACAAATTACTACTCAACCTGCTGGAGTGATCTATTAATCTGTTACTACAGATCTGATCATTGTTCTCGATCTGCTAAGGTGTTCTTACCACAAATTACTACTCAACCTGCTGGAGTGATATTGATCTGTTACTACAGATCTGATCCAATGTCTATTTTTATGCTATTGGTTATACTTTTTGTTATCGCTGGATAATGCCAGGTGTTTTTATAGGACGACACCTGTCAATAGGGATCAAAACACGCAGTGAGGTAGACAGGTTATAACCCTGTGGGCAGTCCGATGCTTAAGTCAGTATAGCTGGAACAACAGATGGAATTCGTGGATCAGATGCCCAAATTCTGGTAGAGTGAGGTTAAAGTGAGATGGTAAGTGAAATGAATAAGGGAGATAATGAAATATTTGTAGATAGTAAAGTGAATGAGTGTGTAGAAATGATGTTTAAGCACAATGTTGAAGGTACCCTTGATTCATCCGGGCTTCTATTTATAGTAGTTGATCCATCCGAGAGTAGCCATTTTCTTAACCTCTCGGGCTATATTGTTGTAGTAGGCCTCCATTTCGCCACAGGTTCTGTTGTAATAGGTCGAGGGGGTCAACCCCGCAAAGAGATGCGACCTCTTACTTGACTATCTGGCTTTAGGCCTATGATAAGAGGGCTACGAGGAGGGATCGATCTTGGATCTGACCTTGTCCCTGTCATTTCATATGAATGGCGGTTACCGATTGCTTAAAAGTGAACATTGTCCCCTGTCAGGGCTACGTGTCTTCGTCCGATTGATGCCCCCATCGGCATTAGTCATTGTTGGACCCCAAAGTCTTCTTTTGTACTCATTGGATATGATTGACCTTTCAACCAATCAGATAAGAGCACATGTCAATCCTTAATTGGCTCAGGGAGCAGTGAACCCTTCTTATTAGTAGGAGGGTTGGTGCTGCAATAGTTGGTAAGTTTCCACTTTTAGTTGCCAAGTGTCCTCCTTTGATGCCTGCCAAGTGGAAGATCTTAACTCAGATTCTTGATTAAGCCACATGTTCACTCAGAATTGGTCACGACTTACTTTGCCCATATCAGATGCCCTTTAACCCTTCGGTTTTTCTCGAACCGATGGGTCAATATAAACATTTTCCTCATACTTTCATTGCCGTGGTCCCTGTTGTTTCTTCTCAGGGTCAATGTTTAAGTGGTCCGCTCCATCATTGAATTTCTGAAAATATATTTTCTGGGATTTCCAAAGATTTAAATCTTAATCCGGTTTACGTCATAAGAAACCGCAAAACGGTAACTTTTAAAAAAATGACCCGTTGCTTCCCAAGAAGGTGCCAGGTGGAAGTTTGATTACTATTTTCCTTCGAATTGTCAGAGATAAGCACACTTTATGATCATTACTCCTGATTCTGCTTGATTTTATGTTGCATTTCCTACTACTTATCTGACGCCTGTTGTGCTTTTTATATTGCGAATCGTCAGGCATTAACTGACCTCGATCCCATGCCGAGGTTGTCAAATAATCAACCTCTACGTGGTGAGCTAATGCACACTGTCATTTTATGTTTCATGATGATGCCTCAATCCCCCATGCGAATTTCAAAAATACACAAATCAGAGAGAGGCTTATAAATACCTTCCTTCATCTTATTCCCGCATTCGATGAAGCACTAAGTTCTGCAAATCCTCTGTCCTTCTGCGTTCTTTTGTTGTTGCAGCAAGTTCTCTAGTATCCTACTAAGTAAGTTCTTCATCCTTCTTTCCTTTCTTCTTTTCTACTTCTCAATATGGGTCATAAAACGATTCACATATCAAGACCTAGCTGGACCACTCCAGCCCGTGAACTTCAAGAAACCCTTGCCCGCGAACAATTAGAAACCCAAGAACCCGAGATACAAAATCCACCGTTGGAACAGATGGGAGTGACTGGCTCTAGAGACCATTTTGGCACCACTTCTTCTCTCCCCATGTACGGTCCTCTCTGCGTCACATCTTTCTTGGGGTAAAAAATGACTCTGGCCAAGATTGCTGCTCTGAGGATCTGATTCCTTATCCCTGAATCCATTCAGCTTGATGTCCCCGATAAAAATGACCAAGCCAGCTATCCTTTTCTTCTAAGGATGGTGGTCTATGAGGAAATGTTTTCCTCAGGTTCTTTCTTGGTCATTACCTTGTATACAAAATACTAGGCCATTATAGCCTTGTCCCTACACAGCTAACCCCGAATGGCTAGACATACATTATTGCCTTTATAATCTTCTTCTCAAAGCTCAAGACATTACCCACTCTCTCCATGTTTTAGGAGCTCTTTTATTTAACTCCCATGAAATAGAAACATCCCTGAACTAAAGTCTAAGAGCCTGACGGGACTTATTATTTCATGAGCTGACACTTGGCTCGGCCAAAAGTCATAAAGGGGATTCCTTCCTCCAACCATGGTTGGAAATACAATTTCTTTCTAGCTTTAATAAATAAGGGTGAGACCTTGATAGGAAAAATTGAACTCCCCATTGGCAATTAATGGAAGTTTATCAATACTATCCGAGTGAATCTTCTGCTTGTGCTGACTCCCAAGGAGAAAACAATCCACGAGATGATGAATCAAATAAAGCCAGTGAAGTACCAGAATTTGAAGTACGATGTATATCTGTACAAATATGGTCTTGGTAAGCCTTCCTTTTTGTGGTTTAGACCTAACTTTTGCTTTTTCTTGCTTCCTAACCTTTCTCATTTTTATTCCAATGGAGGGCATCGATGATGATTCTTGGGAGAATTTCTTGGGGTGGATGAGTACTTCAACATCCAAACTGCTAGGAGCAAGGTCATTTCCAAGTATGCACTTGATATAGTGGAGGCATCAGACGACCCCCCTTATATGAGCCCCAATGATGCCGCATCCACAACAGAGATTCCCGAACCTCAAACTTCCGTGGGGGTAGAAATTCCCGACCCCCAGCCTTTCGAGGGGTTCAAGAGAAAAAGATATTCTCCCTCAGCGACTTCAGATGATGGTTAGACTTTGTCTCTGTTATAGTAATGTTTATTTTTCTTTGACTTTGGCTAACTTTCATTCCACTATATTTGTAGCTGATCCTGCTTAGGCAGGAGAGGAGCTCAACGTGCTGTAGGGCAGAAAATGGGCAAAGGCTGCCCCTCACTCAACAGAACCTCCCAAAAAAGTACCTGAGGTCTCAAGAAGGTACTTGATGTCACACCCTAATTCTGGTTGAACCAGAAATGTGATTGAACTGCTAACAAACTACAGTTCAAGCCAGGATCACAAAGAACCGTGCCAACATCTAAACCACACTTGTAACCAATAGTCAGAGTATATAAATAAAAGCGAAAATCTTTATTAATGAACTGAGAATTTAAATGATAATTAATAATTAATCTAATTATCTCAAATGACCCAAAACATAAATAACATCTTAATACAATCTTATAACTCCGTACAAAATAACAAGTAACTTAAAGGTATACACAGTAGAGGCACTCGCATGATGCGTTATGCTCGTTCTCCACTGGCTGCACATCAAGAGCAGCCATTGGTCCATAAGAAGGCACATTGATGCAATCCTCTACAGTAACACCTGCATCATCAACTAAAAAGAAAATGACGTTGTGGGGTGAGCTCATAACTTAGCTCAGTGAGAAACAAAATAATGCAATAAGCAATATGCATGAGAACATTCAATCATTTGGTCTGGTAAGTTTGCAATGTGCTAGGTAAGGATAGACTACAACCAGACCTCCATACACGAGAGCGTGAGCATACCCAACAGTCAGGCTCCAACTAAATCCCACCAGTCAATTCTCTAAGACTTCCCGAACATGACCTGTGGCATCACCAGTGACACTATATGTCCCACTGGTC
Organism: Protea cynaroides; assembly: GCA_028583415.1. NCBI lineage: Eukaryota > Viridiplantae > Streptophyta > Magnoliopsida > Proteales > Proteaceae > Protea > Protea cynaroides. The sequence goes on along the minus strand of CM053267.1, from coordinate 16,960,639 downwards.
AACTCACTGGTGTAACTATGAGTCCCACCGAAGAACACACTGGACATTGTCCAGGTTGTTTCTCCATCTGTCTTTTCTTCAGAGTCAATCCCTCTACTCGTTTTAGGGTTCATCCTACATTGTTCTAAGGTCAGAAATACATTAGGGTTAGGTTTTCCATCGAAACACCCTAGTCTATCACAATGTTCTTGTTAATGGATCCTTGTGAACCATTCAAACAATATGATCCTTAACGTATTGGGATCAGTCAATTGATGTTAATGGTATTGATCCCAGTCCATACATATTCCCTTATTTCCACCAAGTTTGAGGACTTACCGTAGGTTTTGTGAAGGTGTTAAAGGAAACCGACAGTGAGCTCTTACAGGAAAATCCTCCACAGAACCTTCTTCTCCTTCGCAGCTTCTCTTTCAGATCTCTCTCTCAACTCTAAGGTTTCAAAATAGTAACTAGAGAGATCTAATTAAGGGAAGAAGTTCTTATATGGAGAAGAGTTTCCTTTTAGGAGACTTTCCTACTTATGGAAGGACTCCAGGCAAAGGTTTTGGAAAGTGGGTCCCACCAAATCCCATTCTCGGATTGGGATTTAGGTTGTCTGGTGACACTGACCGATGGCACTGCCTGTGAGATCGGATAAGCTCATCTAGTCAGACTGGACAAAGTTAAAGATGTCAATTTTGTACCTTGATGCATGACTTTGTCATCTGGTTGCTTCGTCTGACCCGGTTATGATGGAAAGGCCTGTCACGACACTATAAACCATGTTAGACCTGGTTCGTGGAGTGCAGGTCTAACAACTCCCCCCTCTTAAAAGAAATTTTATCCTCAAAATTTGAATGTATCTTCTAAATCTAACAAATGAAGATATTCCTTTTGCATTGTAGCTTCTTCTTCCTAGGTGATCTCTTCCTTGTCTTGGCTTCTCAAGTTACCTTGACATTAAAGATATCCCAATTTCGGAGTTATTGTACCTTCTAACTTATGATCTCAACTGGCACAACTTCGAATGTCAGTTCCTCTGTCAGGTCTGGAGGATCTGCAGTCAATATGTGAGATGGATCCTCGATGTACTTCTTCAATAAAAAAACATGAAAAACATCATGCACAATTGACATCAATGATGGCATTGCAAGTGGTATGCCACTTTGTCGCATCTGGCTAAAATTTCGTAAGGTCCCACATACCTAGGGCCTATTTCCCTTTCTTACTGAAATGTTTCAAGCCCCTCATAGGTGATATCCTTTAGAAACACTTTGTCACCTACAGCTAACTCATGGTCTCGACGTCTGTTATCCACATAGTTTTCTAACGAACTTGAGCTATCTTTACTCTCTCTTTGATTTTATCCACCACTAGACAAGTTTCTTCAACAAATTCTGACCCCATAATTCTTCTTTCACCAACCTCATTCCAAAATAGAGGTGTCTGACACTTTCTACCGTATAATGCTTTATACGGGGACATCTGAATGGTAGCTTGATAGCTGTTATTGTAGGCAAACTTAATCAGTGGTAACTTGTCATCCCATACTCCTTTGAAATCAATTGCACAAGCTCAGAGCATATCCTCTAAGATTTGAATAGTTTTCTTCGACTAACCATCTGTCTGAGGATGAAAGATTGTGCTAAATTTCAGCTTTGTTCCCATATCTATCTGTGGTCCTTGCCAAAACTTAGAGGTAAAGCGAGGATCTCTATCTGACACTATGCTCTCAGGTACACCATGGAGTCTGACGATATTGTCTACATACAGTCTTGCCAATCTGTCCAAGGTGTACTGAGGACTTATCGCGATGAAATGAGCTATCTTTGTAAGACGATCTACAATCACCCAGACTACATCAACTGATCTGGGAGTCAACGGTAGTCCAATGACGAATTCCATAGTGATGCAGTCCCATTTCCATACTGGCTCAAGCAATGGTTGCAGTAACCCTGTGGGTCTCTATCTTTTGGCCTTTACTTACTGACAGTCTAAACATTAAAACACGTGCTTGGCCACATCTGCTTTCATTCCCCTCTACCAGTATAATTTTTTTAGATCATGGTACATCTTGGTGCTTCTGGGATATACCGAACATGGAGTAGAATGAGCTTCCCTCATAATTATGTCTCTGAGGTTTGTGTCTTCACTTTCTGTCATACACAACCTGCCTCTGTATCTGAGTACCTTCTCCATATCCAGGGTAAAGTCAGCGTTGGGTTTATCTTTCTCCAAGTCCTCTTGTACGGTTCTTAGGTACGGGTCCTATAGAATTGCTAGTTTTACCTCATTTGTCAAATTTGGTAAAATCTTCAGTGCAACGAACATAAGTGAAAACTTGTGAATTAACCCTTGCTCTATTGGGTCTTTTGGAGATTGTAGTACATGTTGTAATATATTCCTTTCAGAAGCTGATACCGTAGAGCACAAAACGGCATTTGTGTTGGGTCTTCCTTCCAGCTTCAATATTCTTTTTTTGCTCAACTCATTTGCCACCACATTGGCTTTTCTTGGATGATACTGAATATCGCAGTCATAATCCTTTAGCAATTCTAACCACCTTCTCTATCTTATGTTCAATTCTTTCTGGGTAAAGAGATAGGTAAGGCTCTTATGATCTGACTTGATTTGAAATTTCTCTCTGTACAGGTAATGTCTCTAAGTCTTGATGGCATAAATTATCACAGCTAACTCTAGGTCATGTGTGGGGTAATTCTTCTCGTACTCTTTGAACTATCATGAGGCATAAGCAATCACCTGTTCACCTTGCATTAATACACATCCCAGACCCAATCTGGAGGCATTTTTGTAAAGAGTGAATGGTTGCCCTGGTGCCGAAATGGTCAAGATGGGAGCCGATATCAACTTTGACTTCAAAGTCTGGAAACACTCATCATACTTGTCGGTCCAGACGAACTTTTCCCCTTTATTGGTCAGCTTGGTAAGAGGAACTGCGATCCTGGAGTAATCCTCTACGAATCGTCTGTAGTAACCAGCTAATCCCAAGAAATTTTTTATTTTTGTAACAGTTTTAGGTGCTTTCCATCCTATAATTGCTACGATCTTGTTGGAGTCTACTTTCATCCCTTTTGATGAAATATGTGACCCAAGAAAGTCACTTTGTTTAGCTAGAATTAACATTTCTTGAACTTGGCGTAGAGATTCTCCCTTTTCAGCCATTGTAAGGCTGCTCAGAGATGTGTTGCATGAGTCTCGTCATCCTTGGAGTAAACCAAAATATCGTCTATAAAGACTATGACCAAGGTATCCAACATGTCATGAAACACTCAATTCATAAGCTCCATAAATGATGTAGGGCATTGGTTAATCCAAACGACATCACCAGGAACTCATAGTGTCCATACTTGGTCCTAAATACAGTCTTAGGGATGTTGTCATCCTTGATCTTCAATTAATGATACCCTGACCGAAGGTTGATCTTAGAGAACACCTTTGCACCTTGCAACTAATCGAATAGGTCATTGATCCAAGGCAATGGATATAGATTCTTGATAGTGAGCTTGTTTAATTCCCAATAATCTATGCATAAGTGAACACTACCATTGTAAGACCCGCACTCCGTAAATCCGGTCTAAATCTTGGTTTTGTGTCATAGCAGGTCTTCCGATCATCACCGGGCCAGACGGGTCGAGCGGATGACGAACAGGTACAAAATCGGACCAAAGATGATCAAATCAACATGATTTTATGTTGACCGGTCGATGGTACCGGTCTTGGTACCGGTCGACCGGTCAGCTCTGCACAACTGAGTGCTGAGATCGAGAAATTGACTTCTGAGGGTCCCACTTTCCTGATTTTGAATCCTAAGACTTTCCTAATCCTATTAGGGTTACTAAACCCTAATTTTAGACTATAAATACACCCTTAAACCTCCTCAAATCCTTTCCATTGTCTCTCACAAACTCTAGAGAAGAGAAGGAGGTTGGAAAGGAGAAGGAGCTAGGAAGAAGAAGGAGGTGCCGCCATTGCCGTTCGACGACGCCAGTCGACGGTAAGTGTTTTAATCATTCTTCTTACCCTATGACTCTAGGATAGTTGTGTGGGTGGATCAATACCATGCAAGTAGGTATTGATCTAAAACCCTAAATTGGCCAATAAACCCTAAGTTGCCGTCAAACCCTAGATTCGAGTTTCGAGATGATATTCATCGAAACTAGACTTGAATGAGTTGGAGATAACTCTAACTCAAAGCTCAAACTTAGAATGGATAGGTGAAACCCTGGAAATCCATGGAGGATGATCGACGACAGTTGAAAAACCCAAGTATGGTCTTCCAGAGACATACCGGTCGACTATACCGGTTGCACACAGTGCGGCCGGTATGTTGCCACCGGTATCTTTCGGGAGGCTGGTCTGTGGGGACCGGCTGACCATACCGGTCGCCAGTCTTCCCCACAGAGCTGCGACCGGTACATGCCACCGGTCAGCTCTGTGAGGGTATTTTGTAACCTTGTTGGTTTTCGACCAACGTGAAACTATTCTAATGAAACCCTAATATTATGTAAGACATTGTGATAGCACGTTTGGATCTTGCGACGTGGAGCAAGCTAACAAACGAGCGTCAGGTAAGGGAATCTGACCCAAACCTAATAAATAATGGACAGTAAATCGTTGTTAATAACCTGAATATATATGATGTGTTGTTTGTGCATATTCACATGCCATCCTTTACTTTCAGTTATTATTATTGTTCATGCATGATAGGATGTGATTGTTAGGTATGTGATTGTTTTCGTTAGTGTGTGGAGTGGGGCATGGGCCTGGGATCGCTCCTCACACTAGTACTTTTGTAGTATTCAATTTCAACATGCTTGGCACGGGTGGGGCATCAGGGGAAGGTCGTGGTACGGTGGTCTCTAATGTTGATGCTGGCCTGGCCATGGTTATGTGGCACTGTGGTCTCCGAGGTCGACGCTGGCTTGTCCACGATGCTTTAGCTCTATCTCTATACCGTAGGGAGTTATGTTGTGATAGGGTCTACCTGCGTTATGTTTCTATCCTAGTGGGTTAGTTGCGGATAGGGCATCAGGGGAGGTGTGGGAATGCCTTAGCTCTATCTCTATGCCGTAGACGGCTGTGCTGGGATAGAGCATACATTGATGACATATAGGATTGGTTAGTTGCGAGCCCAGTTTGCGAGCCCTGGCCAGTAGGGGCTTAGGTACTGGTATGGGTAGAGCATCAGGGGAGGTACGGGGATATCTTAGCTCTATCTCTATTCCATGATAGGTGCATGTGGGCAGGTGGGGGTGTGATCCATGCTGTGCCACACACTCGTGTATAGAGGTGCGGGGGCCACCAAACCTTTCTATAGCACATTGCAAACTTAAACCAGACCACAACATAAAATTGATTGTTACTCATGCATAATATTGTGAAACTGTCTGATTGTCTTACTGAGCTAAGTTGTGAGCTCACCCTTTGTACATATACATGTTTTTAGATGTTAATGCAGGTTATACGGTGGATGACTACATGAACGCTCCGGCGTATAGTGATGTTGCTGCTTTGGGTGTACAGGTAGGAGAGGACGAGCATGACGCTTCATGCGAATGCCCTTTCTGCGTGTACCTTTGATTGGATTTTTATTTATTTGTTCCAGTTATTTTCAGTTGGATTAAGTGGATGTAAGGATATGATATTTTATGTTTGGATTTGAATAATTGGATATTCTATTTAATTTATCAATAGATTCTCAGTTCATTTATTTGAAGACTTCCGCTGTATTATTTATATTCTGATTGTGGTTGCGTGCAATGGGTTTGTATGAGTGGACACGGTCTATTCAAGGTCCTGGTGTGAACCGTTGGTTCAATGGCGGTAGACTCACACCATTCTGGTTGGATCAGAATTGGGGTGTGACAACTTGGTATCAGAGCTCTCGGGCTCTGTCCAACAGACCATATTGCACTTAACTAAGTCGATGAACTGAGTTAGGAAAAATTTAAAAATCTTAATACAAACACACCCTAAGCATTGTTTGATACCTGAGATGGATTAAGAAAGAGAATAATGTACAATATTAAATGTGGAACTTAACATTTACACATGCACTAGTTAGGAAAAACCATGAAAACTTTCATTAAATAGAAAATGAGTATCAGATAAAATAGTGCTACAGGGTACAGTCCACAAACCGGACAGTTACCCTGTTATTTAAACAGTCATAAGGAAAGAAAATAAAGAGGGACAATCATGGGGAAGGGGGCCTAGGAGGAATAGGGTCCGCTATGTCATAGTCTCGCTCGTATGCGACCCTAAGCCAGTGCACCTGGTCCTGAGTCACCCGTAGGCTACGAGCCAGACGTCCCAACTCCTGACCCATCTCTCGCTGAGACTCTAGGATGACCCTCTGGGTGTCCCTGATCTCAGTGAACATACTCAACACCGGGTCTGGGGAGGGATGAGACGGTCCAGCTGTAGAGGTAGATGGTGGTGCTGCAGGTGTAGGCTGGGGAGCTGGCGCTGGTACACCCTCTGCCCTATCCTCATCATCATCACGCTCGACCTCGACTGCATAGGCCGCATTGGCTGCTGCTGCTGCTGCTGCTGCGGCTGCTACCCTCCCGAGTGGGCGAGGGCGAGCCTCCAACTCGTCATCACTAACGGGTAGATCGACCATCTGCATCCTCTGAATAGCATCCCAGTCAATGTCGGATGTCATTGTATCCTCAACAGTCACCTCACCTCTCATGCTCACACCCAAGCGACGTAGAAGGAAGGTGATGAGACGACCGTATGGAAGGTTACTGGCCTGATCGGCCAGGGTCGCCTGATGCATGGTCCGAATGATGAGGTAAGGGAGAGAAACCCGCTCCCCAGTGCAGACGCAGTAGGTGATGTACTGAGTGAGTTGAGATAACTCACTGTAATGGCCGCTCTGGGGCACAATGTCGTGCTGGATAATGCGGTTATAGACTCGAGCTAGGGGCTTCAGACTAGCCGCCTTCATAGGAGCCCCAGGATTTAGGATCTGCTCTGCGATCTCTCGGCATAAGTCCTCGCTCAGATAGCCCTTCACCTTTGGAGGGCAGTATACCAAGTCTCCATCATTGGGTACCCCCAGCATGTCAGCTAATTGGTGGGTGTTGAAGGAGATAGGTACACCCTTGACGTAGCTGAAGATGCGCAAGTCCCTACCCTGGTTGGGATCGTTGACATCCCCATGAAGCTCCAGGTTAGCATAAAAATGCTTAACCAGGTTGGGACGAGTGGTATCTGTGTAGGAGATTACAGGCAACCACCCAAGAACGTCAAAAGCTGCTCGCACATCGAACCTCTCCAACTGATCCAAGTTGCCTAGATTCGATGTTTTTGCTATCGAACCAGGGGAAACAAGCTTGTGCCTCCAAGGAACGGAACCAATGCTCGTCGAGTTGTGGAGCGGGTGGCTGAGAAGCGCTCACGCTCGAGCCATGAGGACGTTTGCCAAGAGCACGTCGTGGAGCCATTAAACTGCAAAACAAAAGAAAATAAGAAGAAAATGTTAGATTTTGTCAAAATTTCGGTAGCATAATGACTGTAATTTGGGAAAAAGCCTCGAACTCACCCAAAAACTTGGGGAGGAGGACTTACGTAACCCCCACACTCTTCAACAAACCAATCACAGACAATTACAATAAGAATTTCAGAAAATTTAAGAAAAATAAGAAATTTCCAATTTTTTTGAAAACATAGGTTAAAAAGTGTAAAAATTCGATTTTTATGAAAACCGTTCGGTGGAACCTCAAATTGGTTGAGGGATTTTTCTCTTAGGGGTCCCTAAACCCTTTCTAAGCCGAAGGAAGAGAGTTCCTACGGTTAGAATCTCTCAATCAAAGAAAAATAGGAAATTTCTAGGTAAAGACGATATGAAAAGTTAAAAAAACTTGAAAGAGAAGGAAGAGACCTACCTGGAGACGATGTACTAAGCGTTAAACGGAAGAAATCGGCTTCTAAGGTCACCGGCCGGACTGTAGCAACTCGGAATGGCAGAGAGGAATCGCCACCGGAGAGAAAAGAGAAAGAAAAGTGAGAAAATTTCTCACTTTTCGTGATTTTAAAGCCCATTCTTGGCATACCGGTCGACTATACCGGTCGACCGGTACCCCTACAGGGCTGCGACGCTATGTCTCGGTCAGAATTTTAATTCTGACCGGTCGACTATACCGGTCGCAGCATATTCTACAGGGGTGCGACCGGTATGTTGCGACCGGTCAGCACCAGAATAGCCAGAAAAAAATCTCAGAAAATTTTTAAATATTTTGTAAAATTAAATATATTTTTCCGACTGTTTCACCTTATATTGTTCAAGACTAACACCACTATTGCTTCATTCTCATGTGTTATGTCTTCTTCTCAGATCCAAACAGAATAGTCTGAGATGGTGGACGGAAACGGTCGTAGGGGTCGAAAGCGTCACCAGGCTAGGATGCGCCTCGAGGAAGAAGAACAGGTTGAACCAGGCCATGTTAGAGAGCCAAGCCCGGAAGTTGAGGAAGAACAGGTTCCAGAGGTACCGATAAATTTACCTGGCCCACCTCAAAGGAATTCAGAGACCATTGTTACAAACCTGGTCTATCAGATGCAAGCTCAGCAGAAAGAATTCCTGAGTGAGATACTGAAGATGTTCAGGCCACCGGGTTCTATTCCCACTGGAGGTACGCCCGAGTCTGGAGGGAATAATACTACACAACCAACGCATGGTAGTCCAGGGCCGATGGGCCAACCCCAAAATGTACCACCACCGCACCAGTTTCCGTCATCTTCTGCTTATCAGGGAGCATATCCGTATCCACCACCATGGTACGGAATGAATACACAGGGACAGCACGATCTGAGTCGGGCGGTGGACAGATTCCTAAAGTTGAAGCCTTCATCATTCACAGGTAAGACGGGGAAACCATTGTGGCCAGCAATGTGGGTTACAGAGATAGAGAAGAATTTCCGTCTGATGACTTGTACTGAGGATGAAAATGTCCTATTTGCCACTCACATGCTGAAAGAAGATGCAAATGCTTGGTGGAATTCTACACGGGCATATCTGGAGACGAAGCATGCACAGGTGGATTGGGAAGTGTTTAAGGTTGCCTTCTTCGATAAGTATTTTCTGAAGAGCTTCAGAGATCAGATGGAGAAGGAGTTCCTTAATCTACAGCAGTCTCAGTCGACTGTGGATGCTTATCAGCAGAGGTACGAGGAGTTATTTTTCTTCGCACCGACAAGTATGCAAGAAGAAGAGACCAAGACACGCAGGTTCACCATGGGACTGCGTGGAGGCATCAGAGAGCACATATTGGGACTGGACAAGAAAATTTACAATGAGGCTGTGCAGGTTGCGAGAGTGATAGAATCTAGTCAGGGGGACAGCTTCTTTGCACAGAACAGGGGAGTGAAGAGACCCGCTATTGAGAGTTCGGGTGGCGGTAACAATAGGCCTTTCTGCCCATACAGGGCTCAGACCGCTACAGTGCCTGCAAGGAACAATACGGCACCACCTGTGCCACAGTTCGCTGGACACAATCCGAACATTTAATGTTTCAACTGTCAGCAAGTGGGTCATATTGCAAAGACCTGCACTTTACCTAGGAAACAACCTCCCCAGCAAGGAAAAGTATATGCGGTCACTACCGAAGAGGCAGCCGCATCACCCGATGTGGTCACTGGTATGACTCTATTCTTTACTATTTAGCTTACTATTTCATTGTGTGTATGCGCATGTAGAACTAAGGGATAATAAAATTTCAAGAATTGTAAATGTAGCTGGTATACCTGCCAGAGTACTATTTAACTCTGGGGCCACGCACTCCTTTGTTTCTATTTCCTTTGGGAAGCGAATGGAGTTACCAATTAAGCACTTGAACCCAAGCTTGATTGTTCGCTCTCCACTAGGAGTCGAAGTGGCTTTGACTGAATATTATGGACCATGTACTGTATGTATTGAGGGCCGAGACTTAGAAACAAGTTTGGTGCTACTCGAGATGGCAGACTTTGATGTCATCTTGGGAATGGATTGGCTAGGCCATCATTCAGCAATCCTATTATGTGGTGAAAGGAAGCTTGTGCTTACAGACAAAAAGGGAAAGGAGTCTAGCTTCACTGGGATCAAGCTACCTAGGAAGCGGAAGCTGATCCTCTCCGCCCTAAAAGCTAAGCGATGCTTAGAGAAAGGGGGAGTGGGGTATCTAGTATTTGTAGTCAACATCACGACGGAGTCACACAAGATGGAAGATATAGATGTGGTTCGAGAGTTCCCAGATGTATTTCCAGAGGAGCTTCCAGGTCTACCATCGGACAGGGCTACAGAGTTTGTAATAGACCTGATGCCAGGTTCGGCGCCGGTGTCTAAAGCACCATACAGGATGGCCCCTACCGAGTTAAAGGAGTTGAAGACCCAATTACAAGAATTGTTAGATAAGGATTTCATACGACCTAACATATCGCCTTGGGGAGCACCTGTATTATTTGTCAAGAAGAAAGACGGAAGTGTAAGACTATGCATTGACTACCGTGAACTGAACAAGTTGACGATCAAGACTCGGTATCCTTTGCCTAGAATTGATGATCTGTTCGATCAATTGTAGGGTGCAAAGGTTTTCTCGAAGATTGATCTTCGATCGGGGTATCACCAACTGAAGATCAAGGCCGGAGATATTCTGAAGACTGCTTTCAGGACGAGGTATGGGCATTATGAGTTTCTAGTTATATCGTTCGGTTTGACCAACGCCCCAGCGTCATTCATGGAACTGATGAACCGAGTGTTTCATGATACATTGGACACTTCGGTCATCGTATTCATCGATGACATATTGGTCTACTCAAAGGACATGGAGACTCATACAACGCATTTGAGGGCAGCCCTACAATGGCTAAGACAAGAGAAGCTTTATGCTAAGTTCAAGAAGTGCGAGTTTTGGCTGAAGGAAGTGGCTTTCTTGGGCCATGTAGTATCTAAAGACGGTATCAAGGTTGATCCAAGTAAGATAGCTGCTATAGTAGGTTGGGAAGCACCAAAATCTGTTGCGGAGATTCGTAGTTTCCTTGGGTTGGCTGGTTATTATAGAAGATTCGTAGAAGATTACTCCAGGATCACTGTTCCACTCACCAGATTGACCAAGAAGGGAGAGAAATTCATATGGACAGATGAGTGCGAGAAGTGCTTTCAGACTTTGAAGTCAAGACTAGTCTCTGCACCTATCTTGACCATCCCAGAACCAAGCGTACCGTTTACCTTATATACAGATACATCAGGGTTGGGTATTGGGTGTGTATTGATGCAAGGAGAACAGGTTATTGCTTACGCATCAAGACAGTTAAAGGAGCATGAAAAGAACTATCCTACGCATGATTTGGAGTTAGCAGCGGTTATACATGCAATCAAGACTTGGAGACACTACTTGTACGGTGAGAAGTTTCAGATTAAGTCAGATCACAAGAGCTTAACTTATCTTTTCACTCAGAAGGATCTGAATATGAGACAGAGGAGATGGCTGGAATTGTTGAAAGATTATGATTGTGACATCCAGTATCATCCGGGCAAAGCAAATGTTGTGGCTGACGCCTTAACCAGAAAGTGGGCATCAAAACCTGAGGCCGGGCCAAGTACAAATGCTGCATTGTGTGCTGCAGCCACAAGTTCAATGGAAATTGATGAAGAACATATTATAGAGACTGCAGAGGATCCAGTTGAGCAAGGCTTAATTCATAAGTTCACCATGATGTTCGCCGCTTTGAAGATCTCACCGGATCTAGTTGATGAAGTCAAAATAGCAATCCTACAGGATCCACATCTCAAGACAGTACAAGAAGACCTAGAGAAGGGTACGAGCAATCCTGACTTTACCTTGGATTCAGACAAGGTACTCAGGTATCATGGACGGTTATGTATACCTGAGAGTGAAGACTGCAATATCAGAGATCGAGTTATGACTGAAGCTCATTACACTCCAAATTCGGTACATCCAGGAAGTACCAAAATGTACCATGATTTAAGAAGACTTTATTGGTGGAGGGGTATGAAAGCAGATATAGCTTGTTTCGTGTTCCAATGTCTGAATTGTCAACAAGTTAAAGCAGAAAGGCAGAAACCCACAGGTTTATTACAGCCATTATCGGAACCTGCATGGAAGTGGGATTGCATTACCATGGATTTCGTCACGGCCTACCTTTGACACCAAGGTCAATGGATGCAGTTTGGGTAATAGTAGATCGACTCACCAAGACAGCTCGATTTATTGCGGTCAGACCTCAGTATACCATGGATAAACTGGCCAAGTTATATGTTGATAATATAGTCAGACTTCATGGCATCCCAGAGAGTATAGTGTCTGACAGAGATCCCCGTTTCACATCAAAGTTTTGGGAAGGGTTACAGAAAGCTATGGGAAGAAAGTTGAAGTTTAGTACAACTTTTCACCCTCAGACGGATGGACAGTCAGAACGAACTATTCAAATTTTATAAGATATGCTCCGAGCCTGTGCATTAGACTTCAAGGGAGCTTGGGATGAGAAACTATCACTCATTGAGTTCGCTTATAACAACAGCTATCAGGCTACGATTCAGATGGCCCCATATGAAGCACTCTATGGGAAGAAGTGTCGTACACCTCTGTTATGGAACGAGGTGGGAGAAAGAAGAATTGTAGGACCAGAGTTTGTTGAAGAGACTTGTCGAGTGATTGATCAGATCAAAGAGAGAGTAAAGACAGCTCAAGTTTGACCGAAGCACTATGCGGATAATCGACGTCGAGATCTGGAGTTTGTAGTGGGTGACAAAGTATTCTTGAAGATATCACTGGTGCGAGGTCTGAAAAGGTTTGGTAAGAAGGGGAAGCTATGCCCCAGGTATGTGTGACCATACGAGATATTGGCTAGATGTGGTAACGTAGCATATCAATTGGCTCTACCACCATCTATGTCAAGTGTCCATGATGTGTTTCATGTATCATTATTGAAAAAGTATGTCAGAGATCCATCACACATCTTGACAGCAGAACCCCCAGACTTGACTGAAGACTTAACATTTGAAGTGGTCCTGTGACGCTCTCAAGCTGAAAGGTACAGAAACTTTGAACCAAGGATATTCATTATGTGAAGGTGCATTGGAGAAGCCAAAAGGTCGAAGAAATTACTTGGGAAGAGGAGAGCGCAATGAGGAAGGAGTATCCTAATCTTTTCGACGATCAAGGTACGTTCAAATTTCAAGGCCAAAATTTCTTTTAAGGGTGGGGGAGTTGTGAGATCTACATGCAAATTTCGGGACGAAATTTCTTTTAAGGGTGGGGGAGTTGTAAGACCCGCACTCCGTAAACCCGGTCTAAATCTTGGTTTTGTGTCGTAGCAAGTCTTTCGATCATCACCGGGCCAGACGGGTCGAGCGGATGACGAACAGGTATGAAATCAGACCAAAGACGATCAAATCAACATGATTTTATGTTGACCGGTCGATGGTACCGGTCTTGGTACCGGTCGACCGGCCAGCTCTGCGCAGCTGAGTGCTGAGATCCAGAAATTGACTTCTGAGGGTCCCACTTTTCTGATTTCGAATCCTAAGACTTTCCTAATCCTATTAGGGTTACTAAACCCTAATTTTAGCCTATAAATACACCCTTAAACCTCCTCAAATCCTTTCCATTGTCTCTCACAAACTCTAGAGAAGAGAAGGAGGTTGGAAAGGAGAAGGAGCTAGGAAGAAGAAGGAGGTGCCGCCATTGCCATTCGACGATGCCAGTCGACGGTAAGTGTTTTAATCATTCTTCTTACCCTATGACTCTAGGATAGTTGTGTGGGTGGATCAATACCATGCAAGTAGGTATTGATCTAAAACCCTAAATTGGCCAATAAACCTTAAGTTGCCGTCAAACACTAGATTCGAGTTTCGAGATGATATTCATCGAAACTAGACTTGAATGAGTTGGAGATAACTCTAACTCAAAGTTCAGACTTAGAATGGATAGGTGAAACCCTGGAAATCCATGAAGGATGATCGACAACAGTCGAAAAACCCAAATATGGTCTTCCGGAGACATACCGGTCGACTATACCGGTTGCACACAGTGTGGCCGGTATGTTGCCACCGGTATCTTCCGGGAGGCTGGTCTGTGGGGACCGGCTGACCATACCGGTCGCCAGTCTACCCCACAGATCTGGGACCGGTACATGCCACCGGTCAGCTCTGTGAGGGTATTTTGTAACCTTGTTGGTTTCTGACCAACGTGAAACTATTCTAATGAAATCCTAATATTATATAGGACCTTGTGATAGCATGTTTGGATCTTGTGACGTGGAGCAAGCTAAAAAACGAGCGTCAGGTAAGGGAATCTGACCCAAACCTAATAAATAATGGACAGTAAATCGTTATTAATAACCTGAATATATATGATGTGTTGTTTGTGCATATTCACATGCCATCCTTTACTTTCAGTTATTATTATTGTTCATGCATGATAGGATGTGATTGTTAGGTATGTGATTGTTTTCGTTAGTGTGTGGAGTGGGGCATGGGCCTGGGATCGCTCCTCACACTAGCACTTTTGTAGTATTCTATTTCAACATGCTTGGTACGGGTGGGGCATCAGGGGAAGGTCGTGGTATGGTGGTCTCCGATGTTGATGCTGGCCTGGCCATGGTTATGTGGCACTGTGGTCTCCGAGGTCGACGCTGGCTTGTCCACGATGCTTTAGCTCTATCTCTATGCCGTAGGGAGTTATGTTGTGATAGGGTCTACCTGCGTTGTTTCTATCCTAGTGGGTTAGTTGCGGATAGGGCATTAGGGTAGGTGTGGGAATGCATTAGCTCTATCTCTATGCCGTAGACGGCTGTGCTGGGATAGAGCATACATTGATGACATATAGGATTGGTTATTTGCGAGCCCAGTTTACGAGCCCTGGCCAGTAGGGGCTTAGGTACTGGTATGGGTAGAGCATCAGGGGAGGTACGGGGATATCTTAGCTCTATCTCTATTCCATGATGGGTGCATGTGGCCAGGTGGGGGTGTGATCCATGCTGTGCCACACACTCGTGTATAGAGGTGCGGGGGCCACCAAACCTTTCTATAGCACATTGCAAACTTAAACCAGATCACAGCATAAAATTGATTGTTACTCATACATAATATTGTGAAACTGTCTGATTGTCTTACTGAGCTAAGTTGTGAGCTCACCCTTTGTATATATACATGTTTTTAGATGTTGATGCAGGTTATATGGTGGATGACTACATGAACGCTCCGGCGTATAGTGATGTTGCTGCTTTGGGTGTACATGCAGGAGAGGACGAGCATGATGCTTCATGCGAGTGCCCTTTCTGCGTATACCTTTAATTGGATTTTTATTTATTTGTTCCAGTTATTTTCAGTTGGATTAAGTGGATGTAAAGATATGATATTTTATGTTTGGATTTGAATAATTGGATATTCTATTTAATTTATCAATAGATTCTCAGTTCATTTATTTAAAAACTTTCACTGTATTATTTATATTCTGATTGTGGTTACGTGCAATGGGTTTGTATGAGTGGACACGGTCTATTCGAGATCCTGGTGTGAACCGTTGGTTCAATGGCGGTTCACTCACACCATTCTGGTTGGATCAGAATTGGGGTGTGACAACTATCCTTCTTCTTTATGAACAACATTGGTGCTCTCCATGGTGATATATTCAGTTGTATAAAACTGTTATCCAACAACTCCTGCAGTTGAGTCTTCAGTTCCTTCAGTTTGTAGGGGCTACTCTATAGGGTGCCTCAGACACTAGTGCTAACCTTGGTAGAAGGTCTATCACGAACTCGGTTGCTCGGTTTGGTGGCAACTAAGGTAAGTCTTCTGAAAACATGTCCAAAAATTCTTATACTACTTCGATGTCTTCCATTCGTGGCGTCTCTGTGGTAACCTCAACCATGGATACGAGATTACCAACCCCTCCCTTCTTCAGACAGCTCTTTGCCTTGAGCACAAAAAGAATAAGCTTTCGCTTCCTAGACAATTGCTTCTAGCAAAACAAAATTCATTATCATCCTTGCCCTTAAACGACAACTTCTTCTCCACACATAGCAATTTTGTTGAGTGTTGAGCTAACCAGTCCATTCCTAAGATGACGTCAAAGTCTGCCATCTTGAGTCAAACTACGTTCGCTTTCAAATACTGTCCATCATTACGAACCGAACACGGCCATTAACATTCATCTAACACCACCTCTAGTCCCAAAGGGGATCGTACTAATAAGCTCTGGTTTAAAAGTCTGACGGAGATGTCACACCCCAATTCTGATCCAACCAGAATGGTGTGAGTGAACCGTCATTGAACCAACGATTCACACCAGGATCTCGAATAGGCCGTGTCAACTCATACAAACCATTACACATAACCGCAATCAGAATATAAATATACAGCGGAAGACTTTAAATAAAACGAACTGAGTATCTATTGATAACTTAAATAAATATCCAATTATCAAATTTCAAACACATAAAATAATATCATTACATCCCTTTAATCCAATAAAAAATAAGGAAATTAAATAAAGAAAACAAATCAAAGGTACACGCAGAAAGGGCACTCGCATGAAGCGTCATGCTCGTCCTCTCCTGCCTGTACACCCAAAGCAGCAACATCACTATACGCCGGAGCGTTCATGTAGTCATCCACCATATAACCTGCATCAACATCTAAAAACATGTATATATACAAAGGGTGAGCTCACAACTTAGCTCAGTAAGACAATCAGACAGTTTCACAATATTATGTATGAGTAACAATCAATTTTATGCTGTGATCTGGTTTAAGTTTGCAATGTGCTATAGAAAGGTTTGGTGGCCCCCGCACCTCTATACACGAGTGTGTGGCACAGCATGGATCACACCCCCACCTGGCCACATGCACCCATCATGGAATAGAGATAGAGCTAAGATATCCCCGTACCTCCCCTGATGCTCTACCCATACCAGTACCTAAGCCCCTACTGGCCAGGGCTCATAAACTGGGCTCGCAAATAACCAATCCTATATGTCATCAATGTATGCTCTATCCCAGCACAGCCGTCTACGGCATAGAGATAGAGCTAATGCATTCCCACACCTACCCTAATGCCCTATCCGCAACTAACCCACTAGGATAGAAACAACGCAGGTAGACCCTATCACAACATAACTCCCTACGGCATAGAGATAGAGCTAAAGCATCGTGGACAAGCCAGCGTCGACTCGGAGACCACAGTACCACATAACAGTGGCCGGGACAACATCAATATCGGAGACCACCGTACCACGACCTTCCCCTGATGCCCCACCCGTACCAAGCATGTTAAGACAGAATACTACAAAAAGGTGCTAATGTAAAGAGCGATCCCAGGCCCTTGCCCCACTCCACACACTAACGAAAACAATCATATGCCTAACAATCACATCCTATAAATGCATGAACAGTAATAATAACCGAAAGTAAAGGATGGCATGTGAATATGCACAAACAACACATCTCATATAATCAGGTGATTAACAACAATTTACTGTCCATTAATTATTAGGTTTAGGACAGATTACCTTACCTGACGCTCGTTTGTTAGCTTGCTCCACGTCGCAAGATCCAAATGATAAGTCACAAAGTCCTACAATATTATTAGGGTTTCATTAGAATAGTTTTCTTAGGGTTTCATGTTGGTCGAAAACCAACAGGGTTACAAAATACCCTCACAGAGCTGACCGGTGGCATGTACCGGTCGCAGCTCTGTGGGGAAGACTGGCGACCGGTATGGTCAGCCGGTCCCCACTGACCAGCCTCCCAAGGGATACCGGTGGCAACATACCGGTCGCACTATGTGCAACTGGTATAGTCGACCGGTATGTCTCCGGAAGACCATACATGGGTTTTTCGACTGCCATCGATCATCCTCCATGGATTTCCAAGGTTTCTCCTATCCATTCTAAGTCTAAACTTGGAGTTAGAGTCATCCCCAACTCATTCAAGTCTCGTTTCGATGAATATCATCTCGAAACTCGAATCTAGGGTTTGACGACAACTTAGGGTTTATTGGCCAATTTAGGGTTTTAGATCAATACCTACTTTACATGGTATTGATCCACCCACACAACTAACATCGGTTAAGAAGATTGATTCAAACACTTACCGTTGACTGGCATAGCGTGAGCGTCGTCGAACGGTAATGGCGGCACCTTCTTCTTCTTCCTAGCTCCTTCTCCTTTCCAACCTCTTTCTTTTCTCTAGGGTTTGCAAGAGACAATGGAAAGGATTTGAGGAGGCTTAATGGTGTATTTATAGGCTAAAAATAGGGTTTAGTAACCCTACTAGGATTAGGAAACTTCTAGGATTCGAAATCAGGAAAATGGGACCCACAGAGACCAATTTCTAGATCCCCGTACTTAGCTGCGCAAGCCATACCGGTCGACCGGTACCAAGACCGGTACCATCGACCGGTCAACATAAAATGATGACTATTTGGTCGTCTTTGGTCCGATTTCATACCTGTTTGTCATCCGCTCGTCCCGTCTGGCCCGGTGATGATCGGAAGACCTGTCACGACACAAAACCAAGGTTTAGACCAGGTTCACGGAGTACGGGTCTTACAACTCCACCACCCTTAAAAGAAATTTCGTCCCCGAAATTTGCATGTAGGTTCTACAACTCCCCCACCCTTAAAAGAAATTTTGGCCTCGAAATTTGAACGTACCTTGATCGTCGAAAAGGTTAGGATACTCCTTCCTCATCGCGCTCTCCTCTTCCCAAGTAATTTCCTCAACATTTTGGCTTCTCCAATGCACCTTCACATAATGGATATCCTTGGTTCGAAGTTGCTGAACTTTTCGACTCGAGAGCATCACAGGCACCACTTCGAATGTTAAGTCTTCAGTCAAGTCTGGGGGATCAGCGGTCAAAATGTGCGATGGATCTCTGACATACTTCTTCAGCAATGATACATGGAACACATTATGAACACTAGACACAGATGGTGGTAGAGCCAATTGATATGCTACATTACCACGTCGGTACAATATCTCATATGGTCCCACATACCTGGGGCAAAGCTTCCCCTTCTTACCAAACTGTTTTAAACCTCACACCGGTGATACCTTCAAGAACACTTTGTCACCCACTGCAAACTCCAGATCTCGACGTCGATTATCCGCATAGTGCTTCTGTCGAACTTGAGCTGTCTTTACTCTCTCCTTGATCTGATCAATCACTCGACAAGTTTCTTCAACAAACTCTGGTCCTACAATTCTTCTTTCCCCCACTTCGTTCCATAACAGAGGTGTACGACACTTCTTCCCATAGAGTGCTTCATATGGGGCCATCTGAATTGTAGCCTGATAACTGTTGTTATAAGCAAACTCGATAAGTGATAGCTTCTCATCCCAAGCTCCCTTGAAATCTATTGCACAAGATCGGAGCATATCTTCCAAAATTTGAATAGTTCGCTCTGACTGTCCGTCCGTCTGAGGGTGAAAAACTGTACTGAACTTCAACTTCGTTCCCATAGCTTTCTGTAATCCTTCCCAGAACTTTGATGTAAAACGGGGGTCTCTGTCAGATACTATACTCTCTGGAACGCCATGAAGTCTGACTATATTATCAACATATAACTTGGCCAGTTTCTCCATGGTATACTGAGGTCTGACCGCAATAAATCGAGCTGTCTTGGTGAGTCGATCCACTATAACCCAAACTGCATCCACTGACCTTGGTGTCAAAGGTAAGCCAGTGATAAAATCCATGGTAATGTAATCCCACTTCCATGTAGGTTCCGGTAATGGCTGTAGTAAACCTACGGGTCTCTGCCTTTCTGCTTTAACTTGTTGACAATTCAGGCACTGGAACACGAAACGAGCTATATCAGCTTTCATACCCCTCCACCAATATAGTCTTCTTAAATCATGGTACATTTTGGTACTTCCTAGATGTACCGAATATGGAGTGTAATGAGCTTCAGTCATAACTCGGTCTCTGATATCGCAGTCTTTGCTCTCAGGTATACATAACCGTCCACGATACCTGAGTACCTTGTCTGAATCCAAGGTAAAGTCAGGATTGCTCGTACCCTTCTCTAAGTCTTCTTGCACTATCTTGAGATGAGGATCCTGTAGGATTGCTACCTTGACTTCATCAACTAGATCCGGTGAGATCTTCAAAGCTGCGAACATCATGGTGAACTTATGAATTAAGCCTTGCTCAACTGGATCTTCTGTAGTCTCTATAATATACTCTTCATCACATTCGATTGAACTTGAAGCTACGGCACATAATGCAGCATTTGTACTTGGTCCTGCCTCAGGTTTCGATGCCCACTTCCTGCTTAAGGCGTCAGCCACCACATTTGCTTTACCCGGATGATACCAAGTTGTCACACCTCAATTCTGATCCAACCAGAATGGTGTGAGTGAACCGTCATTGAACCAACGGTTCACACCAGGATCTCGAATAGGCCGTGTCCACTCATACAAACCATTACACATAACCACAATCAGAATATAAATATACAGTGGAAGACTTTAAATAAAACGAACTGAGTATCTATTGATAACTTAAATAAATATCCAATTATCAAATTTCAAACACATAAAATAATATCATTACATCCCTTTAATCCAATCAAAAATAAGGAAATTAAATAAAGAAAACAAATCAAAGGTACACGCAGAAAGGGCACTCGCATGAAGCGTCATGCTCGTCCTCTCCTGCCTGTACATCCAACGCTGCAACACCACCATACACAGGAGCATTCATGTAGTCATCCACAGTGTAACCTGCATCAACATCTAAAATAATGTACGTATAAAGGGTGAGCTCACAACACAGCTCAGTAAGACAATCAGACAGTTTCACAATATTATGCATGAGTAACAATCAGTTTTATGCTGTGGTCTGGTTTTAAGTTTGCAATTGTGCTATAGAAAGGTTTGGTGGCCCCCGCACCTCTATACACGAGTGTGTGGCACCTCATGGTTCACACCCCCATTGGACCACATGCACCCATCATGGAATAGAGATAGAGCTAAGATACCCACGTACCTCCCCTGATACTCTACCCATACCAGTACCTAAGCCCCTACTGGCCAGGGCTCACAAACTGGGCTCGCAACTAACCAATCCTATATGTCATCAATGTATGCTCTATCCCAGCACAGCCGTCTACGGCATAGAGATAGAGCTAAGGCATTCCCACACCTCCCCTGATGCCCTATCCGCAACTAACCCACTAGGATAGAAACAATACACAGGTAGACCCTGTCCCAACATAACTCCCTACGGCATAGAGATAGAGCTAAAGCATCGTGGACAAGCCAGCGTCGACTCGGAGACCACAGTACCACATAACAGTGGCCGGGATAACATCAATATCAGAGACCACCGTACCACGGCCTTCCCCTGATGCCCCACCCATACCAAGCATGTTAAGATAGAATACTACAAAAAGGTGCTAATGTGAAGAGCGATCCCAGGCCCATGCCCCACTCCACACACTAACGAAAACAATCATATGCCTAACAATCACATCCTATAAATGCATGAATAGTAATAATAACCGAAAGTAAAGGATGGCATGTGAATATGCACAAACAACACATCTCATATAATCAGGTGATTAACAACAATTTATTGTCCATTAATTATTAGGTTTAGGTCAGATTCCCTTACCTGACGCTCGTTTGTTAGCTTGCTCCACGTCGCAAGATCCAAACAATAAGTCACAAAGTCCTACAATATTATTAGGGTTTCATTAGAATAGTTTTCTTAGGGTTTCATGTTGGTCGGAATCCAACAGGGTTACAAAATACCCTCACAGAGCTGACTGGTGGCATGTACCGGTCGCAGCTCTGTGGGGAAGACTGGCGACCGGTATGGTCAGCCGGTCCCCACAGACCATCCTCCCGAGGGATACCGGTGGCAACATACCGGTCGCACTATGTGCAACCGGTATAGTCGATCGATATGTCTCCGGAAGACCATACATGGGTTTTTCGACTGCCGTCGATCATCCTCCATGGATTTCCAAGGTTTCTCCTATCCATTCTAAGTCTAAACTTAGAGTTAGAGTCATCCCCAACTCATTCAAGTCTCGTTTCGATGAATATCATCTCGAAACTCGAATCCAGGGTTTGACGGCAACTTAGGGTTTATTGGCCAATTTAGGGTTTTAGATCAATACCTACTTTGCATGGTATTGATCCACCCACACAACTAACATCGGGTAAGAAGATTGATTCAAACACTTACCGTTGACTGGCGTAGCGTGAGCGTCGTCGAACGGTAATGGCGGCACCTTCTTCTTCTTCCTAGCTCCTTCTCCTTTCCAACCTCTTTCTTTTCTCTAGGGTTTGCAAGAGACAATGGAAAGGATTTGAGGAGGCTTAATGGTGTATTTATAGGCTAAAAATAGGGTTTAGTAACCCTACTAGGATTAGAAAACTTCTAGGATTCGAAATCAGGAAAATGGGACCCGCAGAGACCAATTTCCAGATCCCCGCACTTAGTTGCGCAAGCCATACCGGTCGATCGGTACCAAGACCGGTACCATCGACCGGTCAACATAAAATGATGACTATTTGGTCGTCTTTGGTCCGATTTCATACCTGTTTGTCATCCGCTCGTCCCGTCTGGCCCGGTGATGATCGGAAGACCTGTCACGACACAAAACCAAGGTTTAGACCGGGTTCACGGAGTACGGGTCTTACAGGTACATTCAATCTCTTTCCAAATAAAATAGATACAAAAGAATGGGTGGCCCTAGAGTCGAAGAGAGCTTTGGCGGGTACACCGTCTACACTTATAATACCTGTAGTTATATAACTAATATTTAGTCTATATGCTCATACAAGTATGCTGTAAGTAATATTAATTCATACCTGTAACCACATCAGGCGATGCGACTGCATCCTCTGAGGTCATGGCATATACCTTTCCCTGCTGCAACTGCTTCTTGGGCACGTCTTTGCATAATGCCCCATTTGGTTGCAGTTGTAGCATTTGGTATTGCTAGCCTGACCGCCTTCTTGTTGTGCCATTGTTGGAGCAGTTTTAGCTGGCCTGGTCATTGTTTGTGGCCTAAATGGTCGGAAAGGCTTCAAAACTTGCCCCAATTGACGTCTCAGTAGTAGGCCTTTTCAGTCCCCGATCTTGAGCGAAGAAGATCTCTTTTTGACTGGACTCCAAAACTCAGGTAATCTGTACTATCTCGTTGTATATATTATTCTTCAAACCCAGTATGTGCTCACAGATGTTCCCTCTAAGCCCCATAGTGAATAGCTAGGTCTTAGTAGCCTCTTCTTGCATGCTTGCAGGGGCAAAGAAAAACAATTCCTTGACCTCTGCTGGTAAGCATCAACTGTCATCTGTGACTGGTATAGGTTGAGGAACTCTCTTTCCATCTGATCTCAGAGGCTTCTCGAAAATTACTTATAGAAGAATGCTTCCTTGAATATTGCCCAAGTAACCTGAGCATGTTTGGTCAGCAGATATGTACGGGTGGAGTTCTACCAATTGTTTGCACCTTCTCTCAGCATTTAGGTGGCGCATAGTACCTTATCTTCCTCCGTTCACACCATCATATGAAAGATTTTCTCCAACTTTTCTATCCATTGTGCTGGCCACAACGGATTTGCTCTTTTTCTTGAGAAGGTTTGTAGCTTCATCTTTAGAAACCTCTCCAAAGTCCTTATGAAATCATTTTACCATGGTGCAGCCATCCCATACATCTATGGCTGGTATTAGTACCCTCCCTGGTATCACCTTGATATCCGTACTGGTATGCCCCTTGGTACAATCCTAGCGTGTTTGCAACTGGAATCTATTATTGTTGCTGACTTGTTGGGGTGGAGTTACTACCAACTGGTGCCTTGTTATCTTGGCCTAGAGGCACTGGTGTGGTGTGGACAGTGGTTGGTACGGTTGTTCCTAGTACAGCCTGCAACTCTGTCAACTCCCTTTGCTATTCCTGCACTTGATGGACTAGGTTGGTCATGATCGTGGCCATATCTCCTAGAGGTAGCCCAGGTAAAGGGTTTTGGGTGTCTTGGATATGCACCCCTTGGTTGTCTGTAGGTGGCACCTGGTTAGTCCGGTTGTCAGTTCCAGTCTCCATTTCGACAGGCTATATGACCGGGTTACGGACATTGCAATTGCCTCTACGGGTTTGGCCTGCCATTTCAGCTTAGTAATACTGAGAGAATCTGGAAAATATAGCCACAATGCATGAGACTCTTTGCACATAATAAGTAGATAAGATACAACATTAGTCCCATACAATGCATAAGAGATAAAAATCCCAACTAGAGCTGAGTAGTAAAATTTTCCAGACAAAACAACACAAGTAACAAAAATTTATCCGGTTGTAGGTTTGGAATATTTAGTCCCGCCAGACATCCCACCGCACAAATCTAGGAGGTCTCGAAAACCTTGTCCGGTCGGACTGTCCAGTGTGGCTTGACTGTAGGTTTGTTCCACCGGTCATCCCACCAGACATCATACCCGAGAGGACCATAACTTGTCCGATCGGGTGTTTGATCGTATGTTTGACATCACCTAAGTGTAGAAAAGTACGACCAGTCAACTAGAAATCGCTTTAAAACATGCCATTTGGGTCATTTTCCTCATTTCTTTCACCTTGTTTTCTCTTCGGCTACGATTCCACTTGCCATCTGTGCTTTCCTACAGTCCCTCCAGAGACGCGAGTAAGCATTCCATTCCATTAGAAGTCTCCATCTTCCTTCCTACGGTAAGTTCCTCCTCTTAAACTTCTCTTTTGGGAATTTTATAGGTTTCTCTTGCCCATTTAGTGATTTTTCTTTGATTAGAAGGATTCCAACTGTGGAAAACTTTGTTTCTCGGCTTAGGAATGGTTTTAGAGCCCCAATACATCAAACCCCTCAACCAATTTGATGTGGGGTTGAGTATTTCACTCAAATCCCCAAAATTTTAAATTTTTAATCTAAGGATTCATGGAGAAACCCTAAAATTCAAAATTTTCATTAAATTCCTTATGTTTATCAAATTTTATTCTTGGGTTTGATTCTTTGGATGTGTGCCCTCTTATGTAAGTCCTCCTGCCCTCATATTAGGGCCAGTTCGAGGCTTTTGTCCAATTTACAACCGTTATGCTATTAAAATTTTGAATTTTTCTAACTCTTTATCTTCCTTTACTTGGTTTGTACAAGTTAATCATGTCTCGGCGGAGTGCTCTTGCCAAGAATGCTGCATCAGGGTCTCAAGGTCCACCACCACCTACACGGCTATTTGACCATCGATCTGTTCAGTGGAGGCAGTGGCATAGTATTTTTGGTTCCAAGCCAAGAGCATAGAGGTTGGCCACTATGTGAACCTGGCACAATTAGACCAGTTTGATGTGCAGGCGACGTTCGGCAATCTTGGTTGGTTGCCTGCCATCCAGTACAATGCAGTCATCCGCCCAAGTTTGGTGAAGCAGTTCTATTGCAACATGCAGCTTGAGGGCAATCCAAATGACTTCACTCGGAATAGAGAGCTATGCATCACCAGTAGGGTGAAGGGGGTGTACATCTCTTTTGATACTAAGGAGTTGGCTGAGCTCTTGGATATATCCAACGCTAGTGAGTTGGTTTTGTAAGACCCGTGTCAATCTAACCCGGTCTTACCACCTTGAACTAGGTTTACCCATCATGGTCGAGTCAAATGGACCAAGGGCGTGAAGGAGATCGAGATCCCAGGTATCAAATCGACCCAAAAACACTTAATTTAAGGGGAGGGTCGCATACCCAGCCAAGGAGGGTCGGACCCCCCAAAACAGAAAGTCAGACCCTCAGTTTTGAAGGGAGGGTCGGACAACTTAGAGAACCTAGGGTCGACGGGATCATCGACCCTCCCATCGACCCTCAGTTGCCTCCGAAACTGAAATTATGAAATTTCCTAATTTTCGATTTGGATTCTTTCCTAATCTCAAAGGGACTTATTTTAGGATGTTCCTACTCTATTTAAAGGACATCCCTAAGCCTCTTTCACTCCTTTCACAACCCTAATTGAATTGAGAGAAAGAGAAGAGAAGGAAAAGAAGAAGAAGAGAAGCAAGGAAGAGAATTTAGCCAAAAGAGAAGAGTTGCAGAGAAGGAGTATTCTTCTCAGGTATGGATACTAATTCCAT
The DNA here is from genome assembly GCA_028583415.1 of Protea cynaroides. Taxonomy (NCBI): domain Eukaryota; kingdom Viridiplantae; phylum Streptophyta; class Magnoliopsida; order Proteales; family Proteaceae; genus Protea; species Protea cynaroides. Next base: position 16,934,537 of record CM053267.1, on the reverse strand, counting down.
GAGTTTCTACAGCTCTTAGGTTAGATATTGATGAGAGTGTGATCTTGGAGAAATCCAAACCATCAACCCATGGTTAGGTTTTCATGGGAAACCATAGGAGAATGCATGAAAGCTATTTAGGTGGATGATTCATGGTTCCAGACCATGGAATGAATGTTGAATGGAATGTAGGAGCAAGCCATAGGATCCCAAGCACGGAGAATGGACTAAAAGAGGAAAATTGACCAAAGTACACCGAGGGTCGCACCGAGGGTCGATGACCATCCGACCCTAGGTGATCCTAACTATCGACCCTCAGTGTTCGGGAAGTTCAGAGTTTGGGGAGGGTCGCACCCAGGGTCGATCAGGACTCCGACCCTACCTCCGACCCTCAGTTAACAGAATGGTTTTTAAATTCAGAATTAATTCTAATTAAATTTTATCGACTTTGTTAGGTCTTTTAGCAATATAATAACATTATAAAGGTGATTCTAAAGCTTGGAAAAATATCTATTAGCAAGCTAAGGTGAGGAAACAGAACTCTAAACTAATTGGTTAATAACAAACTGTTTTCCTTTTCTTGAGTCCAATGCCATGCTTGATTTTATGCGAAAATGTTTATAATGTGCATACAACATGTCATCCAATATTTCTATTATTTGTTCATGCATATTTACTTTATTGTTTATAACATGATGATGATGATGATGATAGGAATAGGCATGTGATTGTATGTGTGTGGTTGGTGTACTTGATGCGAGCGAGTATCAGGGGAGGTGTGATGAGAACGTCAATAAACGTTAACCTTTGGCGGGTCTCAGCACTTTAGCTCTATCTCTAACTCAATTCTTGTGCATTAGCATCGTCGTATCGCCATTACTTTAGCAGAACTATTATGTCATAGAGTATCAGGGGAGGTGGTCTCGGTCTTTGTAGTCTCTAACTCTACCGGGGGGCCTTAGCTCTATCTCTATGGATATTCTGAGGGATGCTAGGGTGAGGCCTTGGATACACTGTTTGGCATTAGGATTGGTTAGGTGCGAGCCCAGTTTGCAAGCCCTCGCTAACAGGGGCTTACGTGTTGGTATGACACTATATAGTAATAAACGTTAACCTTTGTTATATAATGTTCATGATTAGGGTGGATGGGGACGACGATAAACGTTAACCCTCGGGCGGACTTCCACACCCTGTGTATAGAGGCGGGGTCCATAAACGTTAACCTTTGACCACCTAACCTTTTTATTGCGCATTGCAAACTATAAATCAGACCAAAAATATGAATTGATTGCATGCATATGTACTGTTGCATTGTTTTGTTTACTCACTGAGCCGTGATGTGTGCTCACCCCTTCGACGTCGAATATTTTTAGTTGATGATGCAGGTTATACCGTTGAAGATTATATGAATGCTCCAGCATATGGGAACGTAGCAGCGATGGAAGCTGAAGCTGAAGTAGATACACATGACTCCTCTTGCGAGTGCAACTCATGTGTATTCGATTAGATATTTTCTAGATTTTCTTTATTTGGATTTAATAAAGACATGTATTTGATTATTATTTATGTCTCAGTTGATACAGAATAATTTACTATTTAAATATTAATATCACAGTAGATTCTCAGTTCATTTTATTATAAGACTTCCGCTATTGTATATTTACTCTGATTATGATTATGAATGTATGGGGGTTTAGATAACACGGATATAGCCTACTCGAGATCCTGGTTGAACCATAGGTTTGCTAGCGGTTCATCACACCATTCTGAATAGTGCGGAATTGTGGCGTGACAACTTGGTATCAGAGCATCTCAGGCCTTGTCCGCTGAACTAACATACATTCGAGAAAATTGTGAACTGAGATAGGATAAAAGTAAAAACCGTAATATTAACACACTATAAGCACCAGTGATGGTTGAGACCAAATTTAAAAAGAGAATAATGCATCTATTAAAGGGGAAACAAGATACATACAATGAGAGAGAGAAACAAAACGTATATACATAACTAAAGCAGAGTACAACCCATAACCCGGACAGTTACTCTGTAGTACAAGGAGAATAAAGTACAATCAAGAAGCTGGAGGTGAAGGAGGAGGCGGGGCCTCACGATCTCTGTCATAGTCCTCAACATAGACTCTAGTCAACCAGGCTATCTGAGTCTGGGTCGTCTGTAGACTAGCTGTGAGATCGGCTACCCTCCGATCAGTCGCACGCTGAACCTCTATGAGCTCTCCCATCCATGTGTCTGATATGTGCTGGGTGGCTAACAGCTCATCCACTCTCATACGCTGAGCATCTAGCAACTCCTCCATCCTCAGATCAGATCTGCACTGAGCCTCCCTGATCTCCTGCAACATCTCCATCAGGTCAGGAGGTGGGCGTGAAGGACTAGCTGCATGAGAAGGACCAGTCTCAGGTACAGGATCCACCGCAGAAGAAGTACCAACTCCAGCCGCATGTGTAGGTGAAGGCGGTGGTATCGAGTCGACATCCATATACATACGATCGTCATCATCGACAGGATCCACATGAGCTCTAGCAGCGGCAGCAGCAGCCTCAGCGTCAGCCATCTCAATGCGAGTGTGAGGGCATACCATCTCGTTCATCTCCTCGTCACTAACTTGGGCATCCCGCATACCCATCTTGCAGATAGCCTCCCAATCTAGAGGTGACGAGAAGGTCTTCTCCTGAATCTTCTCATCCGCTAAGTCAACCCCCCGGGTCGGGTCAGTAGAACAGTAATCATGCGTCCATAGGGTAGATTACCCCTATGACCGGACAATGTAGCACTAATCATGGTCCGCATGATGATGTAGGGAAGGCAGACGGGCTGTCTGGTGCAGATACTATATATCAGGAACTAGGTCAGCTGAGAAACCCTCTCATAGTGCCCACTCTGTGAAATCAGATTATGCTGGATAATCTTGCAGAAGACCCGTGGAGCTAGACGCAGGTAACAAGCTCTCATCTGCCGATCAGGTCGTAGCAACTGATTGTCGATCTCTGCCCTCATCTCCATGGAAACAAACTGGGGCTCTCCAGGTGCACAGTACACCATGGGGCCATCATAAGGAATGCCCAGTAGATCGGCCAGTTGCCGATAGTCAAATGAAATGTGCACCCCTTTAACATAGCTGGTGATGCGCAACTCTTGACCACGCTCAACGTCATTGTAATTTTCCACCACCTGGAGATTACAATTGAACTGGCGCACCAAATCCGGACATATGCACGCATCGTAAGTGATGACAGGGAGCCACCCCATCTCACCGAATGCTCTCTCTACGTTGAACAAGGCTAGCTCAGCCAAGTTCACCATACGACCACCCTCCACTCTCTTACGAGCATAGTCGGCATACTGTGCCTCGGCTTCGTTGGAGCGGAAACGAAGCGGATCACGAACTCTGGGTATCTTGATACGAGCCATGGTATCTGCAAACAAGAAAGAAAAAAAAAACAGATAAGGAGTTAGTAGGATAAAACTCTGAAATTTAGCATTAACGGCGTAAGTTAGCCAAAAACCTCACTTTTCACCATACACGTGGGCAGGAGGACTTACGTAGGTTCCAACATATCCTACAATACTCACGCAATGGGAAATTGGAACTAATGAAGTCCAATTTGAAGGAATTTCAAGAAATCGAAAAAATTTCAACAAATTAGGGCAAACGAGCAAAAATCCAAGTTTCTCGATAACCAACCGTTAAAACTCAAAAAATTTTGAGGGCTTTCGTTCCTTGAGACACCAGTAACAAAAGCCCCCAATAAAAATCGAATTTTTACGGTTGGAAAAAGTTTAATTTGAAAAACACAATGTAAATGGGTAAAAACCTAGGAATGGAAACCTAAAAACAGGGAAAAATGGGAGAACATACCTGTATGGATGACGTGGACGTCGAAACCCGGACTCAAACCGACCAAAAACAGTGGAGTGGCACTGTAGCAACTCAGAGGGGAGAGACGAGTCGAAACGGGAGGGAAATAATAAGAAATGACCCAATATCGGATCTTAAAAATCTGATTTTTGGTCTGAGGGTCGGACAATTCGACCAGAACCATCGACCCTCGGATCGACCCTCCCATCGACCCTCGGCTCTCGGGAATCTGACAAAAAACTAAGGGTCGGAACTGAGGGTCGGACACCCATCGACCCTCAGCTCTCGGGAAGAACAGGTTATTCCCAGGGTCGGATACTAAGGGTCGGACATACCATCAACCCTCACCATCGACCCTGCATAGAAAAGACAGTATTTTTTTCATAAAATGAATTGAAATTTGAAAGTTTACAACGGTTTTTAAGCACCACCCATCTCAGAAGGAAAATATGTCTGGAAGAAGAGTAACCAGACAGAGCCGAAATGCAGTTCCACCACCACACCTGTGGAGGAAACTAGCCAGGAGAATGTATATGTCCCAGGAAATCCAGATCAGGAAAATCCTACAAATTTGCCACCTCCACCACCGGAACTAGCAACCGTAGTTATGAACCTAGCTCAGCAGCTGCAACAGATGCAACACGCACAGGCTCAAATGCAGGTTGCAATGGGAATCATGTTCCAGGCTGCTCATGCTACACCCATGCAGACGGGACAAGCCAGTGCAGCACCGGTGGGTAACCACCCAGCACCTCAAACACCTCAACAACCTGCTGCACAAATTCCAGTACCCGGTCTGGAAGTAGCTCAGGTTAATTATCAGTATCCACCCCCTATGTTTGGGGCATACCCCCAAAATCAGATGGATCACTCTCGACTGGTTGAGAGATTTTTGAAGATGAAGCCCAGGGAATTTAACGGCAAACCGTCTGATCCATTATGGCCAGCACACTGGATAGACGAGATGGAGAGAAATTTCCTCATGATGACTATTACAGAGGAAGAAAAAGTATTATGTGCCACCTTCATGCTAAAGGGTGACGCACATCATTGGTGGAAATCAGCTAGGGCTTACTTATTGACCAAGCACGCCCTACTGACTTGGGCTGTTTATAAAGAAGCTTTCTTTGAGAAATATTTTCCACGAAGCTTCAGAGATTCTATGGAGAAGGAGTTCCTGAGTCTATATCAGGGACAGATGTCAGTGGATGCATATCAACAGCGTTATGAAGAGCTGTTTTTCTTCGCACCACTTAGTATGCAGGAAGAAGACACCAAAACCCGTAGGTTCGTCACGGGACTGAGAGGAAGCATCAGAGAGCACGTTCTGGGCTTAGAAAAGAAGATTTATAATGAAGCTGTCCAAATCGCTCGAGTTATTGAATCGAGCCAGAAGGAGAGTTATTTCACACAGAATCGGGGTGTCAAAAGGCCAGCAGGAAATTCTTACAACGGAGGCAATAACAGGACATATAAGCCTTTCCACCCTCAGAATTTTACTGCTGCAACCAAGACTACTCCAGTAGCTCAACTTCAGCCAAAGCCAAATTCTGAAAGCCCGAAGTGTTATAACTGCAACCAACCGGGACATATGGCAAGGGAGTGCCCTAAGCCCAAGAAGCAGTTCCATCAGGGACGGGTATATGCTGTTACATCCGAGGATGCTGCCGCATCACCCGATGTGGTCACAGGTATCGTATTGATAAATGGCTTACCCACCAGAGTACTCTTTGATTCAGGAGCTACTCATTCATTTATATCTGTGTCATTCGGAAAGAAGATAAACTTACCCATCAAAACGTTAGACTACAAATTACTCGTACGGTCACCGGTGGGGTTAGAAGTGGAATTAGAGAAAGGTTATGGACCATGTCCAGTTCTCATTGGCGAGAAAACCTTAGATGCAACCTTGATACAACTTGAGATGGCAGACTTTGACGTCATCTTGGGAATGGACTGGTTAGCTCGGCATTCTGCAAACCTATTTTGGGCCGAAAAGAAGCTAACATTTAAAGACAAAGAAGGAATAGAATTTAGTTTTTCGGGAACCCAACTTCCCTGTAGACGCAAGCTCATACTCTCAGCACTAAAGGCTAGGAAGTGCCTTGATAAGGGGGCAGTCGGGTATCTAGTATCAGTGGTCGACCTAACCAAAGAAGCACCACAAATGGAAGATATTGAAGTCGTGCAGGACTATCCCGACGTATTTCCGGAGGAACTACCAGGATTACCACCCGACCGAGCCACAGAGTTTGTGATAGACCTTGTACCTGGAGCCGCACCAGTATCAAAAGCACCTTATAGAATGGCTCCTACGGAACTGAAGGAACTGAAAGTGCAACTACAGGAACTGCTGGACAAGGGTTATATTCGACCCAGTATATCACCATGGGGAGCGCCGGTGTTATTTGTGAAGAAGAAGGACAGTAGCGTTCGATTATGCATCGACTATCGGGAGCTAAATAAACTGACAATCAAGAATCGATATCCACTACCTCGGATCGATGACTTATTCGATCAATTACAAGGAGCAAAGGTATTTTCTAAGATTGATCTTCGATCGGGCTATCATCAATTGAAGATTAAAGAGGGTGATATTCCTAAGACAGCTTTCAGGACCAGATACGAACATTATGAGTTCTTGGTCATGTCTTTTGGATTAACAAACGCACCAGCAACTTTTATGGAACTAATGAACCGGGTCTTCCATGATATGTTGGATACGTCGGTTATAGTATTTATTGATGATATATTGGTATACTCCAAGGACGAAGAAACTCATATCAAGAACCTAAACGCCGCCCTACAGCGTTTAAGAAAAGAGAAGCTATATGCCAAATTTTCAAAGTGTGAGTTTTGGCTAAGTGAAGTCGCCTTCTTAGGCCATGTAGTATCCGCTGAAGGAATCAAAGTGGACCCCAGCAAGATCGAGGCTATTGTAAAGTGGGAAGCACCAAAGAGCGTTTCAGAAATTAGAAGTTTTCTGGGTCTAGCTGGTTATTATCGGAGATTCGTAGAAGACTATTCCCGGATTGCTGAACCTCTCACCAGTTTAACTAAGAAAGGTGAAAAGTTTGTGTGGACGGATAAATGTGAGAAGAGCTTCCAAATGTTGAAGACCAGATTGATATTCGCTCCGATTTTGACTATTCCCGTTCCAGGATAGACATTTACTTTATACACTGATGCGTCGGGACTGGGACTAGGATGTGTGCTTATGCAAGGAGAGCAAGTAATTGCTTATGCCTCGAGACAATTGAAGATACATGAGAAAAATTACCCCACCTATGATTTGGAGTTAGCGGCAGTAGTACATGCTGTGAAGATATGGAGACATTACCTATACGGAGAGAAATTTCAGATTAAGTCGGACCATAAAAATCTTACTTATTTATTTAATCAGAAGGAGTTGGATATGAGACAAAGAAGATGGCTGGAACTATTGAAAGACTATGATTGTAATATCCAGTATCATCTGGGAAAAGCAAACGTAGTAGCGGATGCGTTAAGCAGAAAAACAATGATAAAGTCGCAAGGAGAGGTTAGCACAACTGCAGCAATGTGTACTACCGGAATGGTATTCAATCACGGAAACGAGCAATATGTGATAGACACAACGGATGGATCAGCCAACTAAGGGTTTGTTCATCGGTTTACGAACATGTTCGCTGCATTGAAGATTATACCGGACATAATGGATAAAGTGAAGACAGCTATCAAATCAGATCCTTATCTGAGAACAGTACAAGAAGATATCGAGAAAGGTGGGACTAATCCTGAGTTCACCTTGGACGAAGAGAGAGTACTGAAATACAAAGGAAGAATATGTGTACCTGAAACAGAAAGTATGGACATTAGACACCGACTGATGAAAGAAACCCATACCACCATCTATTCGATACATCCTGGAAGTACAAAAATGTATCATGATCTAAAGAAACTATATTGGTGGAGGGGAATGAAAGCAGATGTAGCCAAGTTCGTGTCTCAATGCCTAAATTGTCAGAAAGTAAAGGATGAACGACAAAGACCCGCAGGACTGTTACAGCCATTACCGGAACCAGCATGGAAATGGGACTGCATCACTATGGACTTCGTCATGGGACTATCACTGACTCCTCGAGTAGTTGATGCAGTTTGGGTGATTGTAAACCGTCTGACTAAAATAGCTCCCTTCATACCTATACGACCTCAGTATACACTGGAAAGGTTAGCAAAGCTGTATGTGGATAATATTGTTCGATTACATGGTGTTCCAGAAAGCATTGTGTCTGATAGAGATCCACGATTTACTTCCAAGTTCTGGGAAGGATTGCAAAAGGCTATGGGTACAACGTTGAAGTTCGATCGCATTCCACCCACGGACGCACGGACAGATGAGCGCATACAATCCAGATTCTAGAAGATATGCTACGAGCATGTGTAATTGATTTTAAAGGATCATGGGATGAAAAGTTACCATTGATCGAGTTCGCTTATAACAATAGCTATCAGGCTACTATACAGATGTCACCTTATGAAGCACTGTATGGTAGGAAGTGCAGAACTCCTTTGTTTTGGAATGAAGTCGGAGAACGTACTATTGTTGGGCCAGAATTTGTTGAAGAGACTTGCCGAGTGGTCGACATTATCAAGGAAAGAGTGAGAACAGCTCAGAATCGTCAGAAGCAATATGTAGATACTCGACGCAGAGATCTGGAGTTCGTCATAGGTGATAAAGTATTTTTGAAGGTATCACCTATGCGAGGATTGAAAAGATTCGGACAGAAAGGGAAACTAAGTCCAAGATATGTCGGGCCGTATGAAATTCTAGCTAAGCATGGTAAAGTGGCTTATCAGTTAGCACTACCACCATCTATGTCGAGTGTGCATGACGTATTTCACATTTCCCTATTGAAGAAGTATGTCAAGGATCCAACGCACGTGTTGACAGTAGATTTACCAGATTTGACTGATGATTTGACATTTGAAGTAACACCAATAGAAATCACCAGCCGAAAGGTTCAACGTCTACGCAACCGAGATATCTATTATGTTAAGGTCACATGGAAAAGTAGAGACATGGAAGAAATTACATGGGAAGAAGAAAATGCTATGCGAAAGCAATACCCTCACTTATTTGATTTAGAAGGTACGTATAATTTCGAGGACGAAATTTTTATAAGTAGGGGGGAGTTGTAAGACCCGTGTCAATCTAACCCGGTCTTACCACCTTGAACCAGGTTTACCCATCATGGTCGAGTCAAATGGACCAAGGGCGTGAAGGAGATCGAGATCCCAGGTATCAAATCGACCCAAAAACACTTAATTTAAGGGGAGGGTCGCATACCCAGCCAAGGAGGGTCGGACCCCCCAAAACAGAAAGTCAGACCCTCAGTTTTGAAGGGAGGGTTGGACAACTTAGAGAACCTAGGGTCGACGGGATCATCGACCCTCCCATCGACCCTCAGTTGCCTCCGAAATTGAAATTAGGAAATTTCCTAATTTTTTATTTGGATTCTTTCCTAATCTCAAAGGGACTTATTTTAGGATGTTCCTACTCTATTTAAAGGACATCCCTAAGCCTCTTTCACTCCTTTCACAACCCTAATTGAATTGAGAGAAAGAGAAGAGAAGGAAAAGAAGAAGAAGAGAAGCAAGGAAGAGAATTTAGCCAAAAGAGAAGAGTTGCAGAGAAGGAGTATTCTTCTCAGGTATGGATACTAATTCCATGAGTTTCTACAGCTCTTAGGTTAGATATTGATGAGAGTGTGATCTTGGAGAAATCCAAACCATCAACCCATGGTTAGGTTTTCATGGGAAACCATAGGAGAATGCATGAAAGCTATTTAGGTGGATGATTCATGGTTCCAGACCATGGAATGAATGTTGAATGGAATGTAGGAGCAAGCCATAGGATCCCAAGCACGGAGAATGGACTAAAAGAGGGAAATTGACCAAAGTACACCGAGGGTCGCACCGAGGGTCGATGACCATCCGACCCTAGGTGATCCTAACTATCGACCCTCAGTGTTCGGGAAGTTCAGAGTTTGGGGAGGGTCGCACCCAGGGTCGATCAGGACTCCGACCCTACCTCCGACCCTCAGTTAACAGAATGGTTTTTAAATTCAGAATTAATTCTAAATAAAATTTTATCGACTTTGTTAGGTCTTTTAGCAATATAATAACATTATAAAGGTGATTCTAAAGCTTGGAAAAATATCTATTAGCAAGCTAAGGTGAGGAAACAGAACTCTAAACTAATTGGTTAATAACAAACTGTTTTCCTTTTCTTGAGTCCAATGCCATGCTTGATTTTATGCGAAAATGTTTATAATGTGCATACAACATGTCATCCAATATTTCTATTATTTGTTCATGCATATTTACTTTATTGTTTATAACATGATGATGATGATGATGATAGGAATAGGCATGTGATTGTATGTGTGTGGTTGGTGTACTTGATGCGAGCGAGTATCAGGGGAGGTGTGATGAGAACGTCAATAAACGTTAACCTTTGGCGGGTCTCAGCACTTTAGCTCTATCTCTAACTCAATTCTTGTGCATTAGCATCGTCGTATCGCCATTACTTTAGCAGAACTATTATGTCATAGAGTATCAGGGGAGGTGGTCTCGGTTTTTGTAGTCTCTAACTCTACCGGGGGGCCTTAGCTCTATCTCTATGGATATTCTGAGGGATGCTAGGGTGAGGCCTTGGATACACTGTTTGGCATTAGGATTGGTTAGGTGCGAGCCCAGTTTGCAAGCCCTCGCTAACAGGGGCTTACGTGTTGGTATGACACTATATAGTAATAAACGTTAACCTTTGTTATATAATGTTCATGATTAGGGTGGATGGGGACGACGATAAACGTTAACCCTCGGGCGGACTTCCACACCCTGTGTATAGAGGCGGGGTCCATAAACGTTAACCTTTGACCACCCAACCTTTCTATTGCGCATTGCAAACTATAAATCAGACCAAAGATATGAATTGATTGCATGCATATGTACTGTTGTATTGTTTTGTTTACTCACTGAGCCGTGATGTGTGCTCACCCCCTCGACGTCGAATATTTTTAGTTGATGATGCAGGTTATACCGTTGAAGATTATATGAATGCTCCAGCATACGGGAACGTAGCGGCGATGGAAGCTGAAGCTAAAGTAGATACACATGACTCCTCTTGCGAGTGCAACTCATGTGTATTCGATTAGATATTTTCTAGATTTTCTTTATTTGGATTTAATAAAGACATGTATTTGATTATTATTTATGTCTCAGTTGATACAGAATAATTTGCTATTTAAATATTAATATCACAGTAGATTCTCAGTTCATTTTATTATAAGACTTCCGCTATTGTGTATTTACTCTGATTATGATTATGAATGTATGGGGGTTTAGATAACACGGATATAGCCTACTCGAGATCCTGGTTGAACCGTTGGTTTGCTAGCGGTTCATCACACCATTCTGAATAGTGCGAAATTGGGGTGTGACAGGTTTACTACACGCCTAAGGAGCACAAGTACCTAACTGAGGATTTGCGCCAGGTCATCTGGGACTAGATTCTTTTTCTTGGGCACCATATGAAAGTGGCTAACCTATGGTCTTTGCCTCGTGTCTACTTTTGGATCATTCAATATAACATCCTTCCATAGAGTGGGCACTACAATGATGTTTCCCAATTAGGACAGTACCTTACCTTTTGTATGACCACTAGACAGGAGGTCTGCCTCCCTTACATTATTATTCGGACTATGTACCATGCCACGGCACCTGAGTTAAGGGCCAACCTTCCTTATGGTTAGCTGATCACCATCCTTCTGGCACTTATTGGGGTGGACAAGAGAGATGAGGAGGCCTACAAGGAGACCATGGTGGCAGACTTGGACTAGGAGGCCATCTACAAGATGAGGCTACATGACGTCGTCCTCAGCAACGACGAGCTAGAGGCCCATGTGCTGCCACTGAGAGGAGCAGCAGCTGCAGTAGCACCTGTAGAGGGGGTTGGAGCTGATATGGATATGGATGTGGATGACATTCCTGCCCCTGTACCCTAGCCCATTCTTGAGGCTGCACCTTTACAGTCCGTCATGGAGCAGATTTTGTCACACCTGCAGGCCATTTGAGAGGACCAGAGGGTGCTTCGAGAGGACCAGTAGGCTCTTCGAGAGGGCCAAGAGACTATTCGGGCAGCTCAACGGGTGACGGACCAGCTTGTGACGAAGCTCACTTTGAGCCTCAGGGTCACCCAACAGCAGGTGCATTGGCTCTGGATTGCGTATGAGTAGGACTACGAGCGTGATGAGGAGATACCTGCACCACCTCCCTCAGGATAGATTTTCCTTTATTTTACATTGTTATTGCATGTTTTTCTTTTCTTTTAGGGTAACTGTCCGACTTGTGGACTGTACCCTATTACCTATGTTCGAATACATTTCATTCATTTATATATATAGTTATTTCTTTTAAATTATGCATTATGCTCTTGTTTAGTTCCCTTCCTAATTAAACATGCATTGTTATTACTATGGATTAATATTAAAGCTTTTAGGTTTTCCTATCTCAGTTCATGGACACAAGTTAATGCATGCAATAGGTTTAATTGACAGAGCCCTTTTGCTCTGATACCAAGTTGTCACACCCCAATTCTGATCGAACCAGAAGTGTGATTGAATTGCTAACAAATCATTATTCAAGCCAGGATCACAAAGAACTGTGCTAACATCTAAACCACACATGTAACCAATAATCAGAATATATAAATAATAGCAGAAGTTTTTATTAATGAACTGAGAATTTAAATGATAATTAATAATTAAAATGACCCAAAACATAAATAACATCTTAATACAATCTTATAACTCTGTACAAAATAACAAGTAACCTAAAGATAGACACAGTAGAGGCACTTGCATAACAAGTCATGCTCGTTTTCTATCGACTGTACATCAAGAGCCGCCATTCGTCCCAAAAAAGGCGCATTGATGTAATCCTCTACAGTAATGCCTACATCATCAACTAAAAAGAAAACGACATCATGGGATGAGCTCACAACTTAGCTTAGTGAGAAACAAAACAATGCAACAAGTAATATGCATGAGAAAACATTCAATCATTTGGTCTAGTAAAGTTTGCAATGTGCTATGGTAAGAATAGGCTACAACTACACCTCCATACACGAGAGTGTGAGCACACCCAATGGTCAGGCTCCAATCAAAACTTTTGTTGCCCCACATCACTCACTATGAGAGAGAGATAAAGCTAGAGCCCAACAGCAGGCTACAACCAAACTGCCAGCAGCCCCTGATACTCTGCTTCATATCAATACTTACACCCCTACTGGCGAGGGCTTGCAAACTAGGGACCTATCACTAACCAATCCTACATGTCATTACAAGTGTATCCATGGCCCTATCCTATCACTTTCCACTACCAGATAGAGATAGAGCTAGAGCTTAATGGTAAGGCTATGGCTAACACCGCAAGCATTCCCCCTGATACCCTGTCCCGTACCAAGTTACACTAAGGTAGACGACGATACAAAGTAGTGTCAGTGTAGTGAATGGTCCAAGGCTCCAACTTCTTTCCACCCAACACACCAACTAAATAAATACATGCTTATCTTCAATCTCATCATAATAGAAATAAATATGCATGAACAATAAAATAGCAGTTATTGGATGATAAGTTAAATGTACAGTACACCAAACAATAGCATACAAGGTTCATTGATTATTAACCAGTTAGTTTGGGGTTCTGTCCCTCACTTGTTGAGTGATATTAGACACTCTCTGAGCTACAGAGACTAGCTTTGCTTGCTTACAAGTCCTAAACAACAATAGGATTAAATTAGGTTACATTTCGGTAGTTTTCCCTTCATCGGATTCACTGTCTGGAGTGGCATAAGTCCTACCGGACATTGACCGGTGGCATTGTCTGATCTGATAGTAGCCACGCTGGTCATCCCACCAGTCAATTCTCTAAGACTTCCTAAACATGACCTATGCCGTCACCGGTGACACTATATGTCCCATTGGTCAACTCACTGGTGTGACTATGAGTCCCATCGGAGAACACATAGGACATTGTCCAAGTTGTTTCTCCCCCTGTCTTTTCTTCAGAGTCGATCCCTCGGCTCGTTTTAAGGTTTATCCTACATTGTTTTACGGTTAGAAACACGTTAGGGTTAGGTTTTCTAGCTAACCTTAGTCTATCACGATGTTCTTGTTAATGGATCCTTGTGAACCATTCAAACAATATGATCCTTAATGTATTGGGATCAGTTAATCAGTGTTAATGGTATTGATCCTAGTCCATACATATTCCCTTCTTTCCACCAAGTTTGAGGACTTATCGTAGGTTTCGTGAAGGTGTTGATGGAAACTAACGGTGAGCTCTCACTGGAAAATCCTTTGCAGAGCCTTCTTCTCCTTCATAGCATCTCTCTCAGATCTCTTTCTCAACTCTATGGTTTCAAAGGAGTAACAAGAGAGATCCAATTGAGGGAAGAGGTCCTTATATAGAAAGGAGTTTTCTTTTAGGAGACTCTCCTACGTATGGAAGGACTCCATGCAAAGGTTTTGGAAAGTGGGTCCCACCAAATCCCATTCTCGGATTGGGATTTAGGTTGTCCAGTGGCACTGCCCATGAGACTGGACAAGCTCAACCAGTCAGACCAAACAAAGTTAAAGCTATCAGTTTTGTATCTTAATGTATGGCTTTATAATCTGGCTGCTTCGTCTGACCCGGTTATAATGGGAAGACCTGTCACAACATGATAACTCATGTTAGACCGAGTTCATGGAGTGCGGGTCTTACACTTGAGCCCTTGAAGACAACCTCTACGATACAGAACGAGGTCAAAACTTGAAGGATTGACGTCTAGAGGCAGGTAGAGAGGGCAGGGGAATCCACTTTAGAAGAAAGGAAGACTGCTCTTTCTGTGGTACCTACTACTACAGGCTCAGATGCCTCAACAGTCTCAATACCACCCCAGATAAAATTCCCGATGCTGGAAGGGAAGAAAACGTCATCGCACCCCCGACCTCCACTCTTTGCTCTTTTTCTGGGATGGAACATTACTACTGCTGATGGCGGTATAGCTAACGGTCCAATAGCCGAGTCTTATGTAAACTTTGGGTGTTTACCCAAGGAGATAGTTATGATTAAGAACTTAAGCATGGAGGATTTCTAATATGCCAGCTATTCTAACGCCATAATGTAAGCACCCCATTTTTGCCATCCCCAGCCTAACAAAGCCTTACTGGTATATAGACAGCAAGAGAGGGAAGGTGAATGAAAATTTGGAAAAGTACGGGGGAGGTGAGTGAAACTCTCTTAAACCGACAGTCGATTAGTCCCTGTGGGCTCTCAATGGTGTTCTAAGCCGAGCCAAAGTGTCCCCCAATGTACAGGAGTCTAGGTGAATACATTCGAAAAGGTTGTGGGTCCCAATTCAAGGTTTGGATTTTTAGGAGTGACTTTGAGGCTGATTTCGGAGGGTCCCACAGCAAGGTCATGGGCTATAACCTGCATGGATGCATAGGTTATGGAATTATCTTCGAAATGAGACCATAATTGCTCAATTCAGATGTCAAACGAAGAAGATAATTTTAGTCAGATTGAAAATGGCTTAATTATCCCAGGGGCTATTATGCAAATTATCATAAATTAAGGATTTATTGGGCGAATTATCGTGAATTGGATCGATCGGACTTCATTCGGCCATATCTCGATCATTCGACATCCAAATTAGGTGATTTAAGCTCCAGTGTGCTCCATTTTCAATCCCCTTCAAAGTGAGAGTGAAAAATCTGAGACAGAGGCAGTCGAAAACTTACATAATGCAGATGAAAGCTGAAATGGCTCATAAAATAATAGAAAGAAAGAATGAAAGCCAACTTAGTCCGACCTAGCTTAACCTAAGTCAGTCTAACCCAGTCAACCTCGACCAGTCTAGCCTGACCTAGCCCAGACTGGTCCGGACAGAGTCAGGTCAGCCCATGTGCATGTGCTTTATATAGGTTATATATATGCATTTATATGATATATATAATCAATGGGGGGTTTCATTCGGTCAGTAGGGAGAGAGAGGAGGGAGCGAGAGGAAAAGAGAGAGAGAGAGAGAGGAACCCAAAGAAAGAGAAAAGGTTGAGAGAGAGAGCACCATTCCCCATCACCACCCATGCTACCTAAACTGCCCCCCATCACACCGAACATAACCTCCACCACCCTCTCCCATGCAACCTATAATCGCAACCCCCTTACCTGGTTTGCAAACCCAGCCATGCCACCTATCTCTCACCCACCTCCATGACTGAGACATATATGCTCACCCCAGCCATAGCCACCTCCACCTTGCTCCCTTACCCCATAATTATGAGCCATGCTACACCTCCTCTCCCCTATGTCATACACCTACCCAACTGAAACAACCCTACTGCCCATAACTTGTACCAAGCCCCACCATAACACCCTACATCTCTCACCTCCATTAGCCACCTACCCATGCTGCAAACCACCCTCACCGAGACCACCTTCCTCCATGCTACTACCTCCACCAAAACCCAACCATCCCTACACCTGTTTATCACCTCCTTGAGCCACCTCCACCTTACCTCTTTTTCCATACAACCGAACATAACCTCCATGACCACCTTCCATGCTCACCCCCTAACCTGGCCGACACCCACATGAACCCAGCCGCCACACCTCATCAACCTCTACCGACTCACCTACCCATACCCAAGCACCTCCTTGAGCCACCCAGCACTACCTAATCCTCCACTCACCTAGCTGCCACCTCACCATATCACCAATCGAATAACCCTCCACCTGCTCCCAATATCACCAAGGATATTCACCAATAAAACCCATACCATCCCCCCACCATTTGACACCTATCAGACCAGCTGCTACACCATACTCCCCTACACCCACCTTACCCACATGGTCATGTTGCTACACCCTACTCCCTCTCCCATGTAACTTGTATAGCTACATCACAACCGAGCACCCATGATGCTGCCCATCACATGATACCTCCACCAAAACCTGTCCATGCCCATCCCCTTACCCAAACCAAGAGCACCACCACCTACACCTGCTACAATCACTCTCTCCCTACACATGCACCTACACCCTCACCCCACCTATCAAAACCAGCCCCCACTACACCTATAAAGGGATGGGACCAGAGAGAAAAAGGGACCTTTTGGAGCACTTCCACCAAAACTTACTACCCTCGACTCCTGTAGAACTCACATTCTGCGCTCAGCTCTGAAGTTATTATTTAGATATTCTTCTTATTTTAAAAAAATCTGCTGGTTGTTTTGCTTGTTTGCAAATTTTTGTTTGATTAGTCAAAGTACACTTCTAATTTTTGTTTTTATAACTGATTTTTTTTTTTTTTTTGGAATTTTGGTTTTATTTTTATAGGGTCAATTTTGTTTGGATTGGTTCATTGATTTTGTATTTTTGAGCTTACAAAGTTCATCCCCCATATACGCCCTATCCAATATGTTTTCCTGATTTTATTTTATTTTATTTCTCTTGTGATTGTTCACCCACTTCCTGTCTTATCATTTGTCTTGTTGCAACTTATTGTATAAGCTTATTTCATTTTTTTTCTTGTTGCAACTTACTGTATAAAATCATCTACATATCTCCTTTGTTGTTTCCAAATGTCACATAGTAACCTGTTGTAACCAACCTGTAACCTGCTGCACCGATTTTTAAGACTTGCCATTACTGGTTCGGTTTGGTATTTAAAGTAACTCATGTTTGTTGTATATTTGTTGCAACCCATGATTGTTGTATGCTGGTTACAATCCTTTTCAATTTTAATGTAATCGATTATACCTTATTTTAATGTTTATTGTAACCAGATTTGGTTTAATGTTCAAACCTAGTTTTAGAGTAATGTTTGAGTTAGATCAAGCCCCTAATGCTTGGTCCAGTCCACAGCATGGACCCAAGGTGTTTGAACTTGTCCATATTTGCTTAACCATGCTGATTTAGTTTAATCACTATATTTGGCTTGGTTCAGTCCCATAGTGAGTTGGGTTCATTTGTATTGGGTTGGTTCAGTCCCATTGTGGGATTGATTTATTTGTTGTGGTTTGATTCAATGACAAGCTGTGGGCTGATTTAACATGAGTATTGGTTCAATCCAAATTTAATGTTTGAGCTTAGTCCAATGCATGCTTTGGTTTGGGTTAATTATATGAGTTGGTTTAATCCTATTCTTGGGCCCGTTTTATTACATCTTGGGTTGGTTGGTCTCATTTCTCATGATCAAACTTTTTTTTTTGGTTGGAATTGGTCTCTTTTAAATGGCAGGTCTAGGTTGGGTTGAATTGATTTATATGTTGTCAAACCAGGTCCGATTTAGTTTGGTTAGTTTTAGTAATCAAATCTGGTTTAGTGGATTGAATTGGTTTATTGTTTTCATGATCAAAGCTAGTTTGGTCTAGTGTTTGTAATAGAAATTTAGGCTTATTTCTAAATGCTTGGCCTTTGTCCATGTGCTGAGTTTGATTTCACCCTTGGCTTGCTTGCTTTGATCCAATATTTAATGTGTTATTTAGCTCAATCCTTGGACTCATGATTGATTTTTGCTTTATTATATGCTTGGATTGCTATGTAAGTTGTCACATCCAAATTTATGAAATGTAAAATTTTGGAGTTGACTAAACCAACACATATTTTATGTTTGATCCAACATAGAATCTCAAAAGTGGTGCATACCCAACGTCAACCACATCATGACTAATGTCACAAATAATTAATCAGAGTTATTTAAATCACAGAAATAATAAATCAACTGAGCTTTTATTGATACTTTAAATAAAATAATAATCATTGTATCAAACTTAATCTGGTTTCATCATCCACAACCAATAAAGTAAAATCATTCTTAATCCAGCCCTATAACACTGGGCTATAAAATAAAACTGTAAAGTTAAATGAAATTAAACAACTAAACTAATCCAACAGTCTTCTCCAGCAATAGACACAATGTCCTTGTTTTCTCCTACCCGAATACGAATGCATCACATTCGCAATCAGCATCATGTTCATCTTCCTCCAGAGCTTGTATATCTATGTACGCCATCGAAGTGACCATTAGGGCGTTCATGTAATCAGCTACAGTAGTACCTGCAACATTAACTAAAAAGTTTGCATACACGAGGATGAGCTCTCCAACTTAAGCTCACGAGAAAAAAGACAAGCAAGCAAGCAAGCAAGCAAGCAAAATGCATGATCAGTTTATTACACACAACAATGCAATTTGTCTAGTATAATGTATGCTAGTGCTAAGGTAAGGCCTGATTACACTTACCAAAGCTAACCATAACCTCCATGCACCAGAGAGAATGGACACTCACCAGCCTATATTGATAGCCCTGGTGCTCCCACGCATCTCCTATAAAGACAGTGATAGGGCAAAGGTCTGGCCAATGACACATTGACGAACATTGCCAACACCATCCCCCCTCCCCTATCCGTACCAACACCTGACCCCTTGTTGGCCAAGATTACAAACATGTGTCATTCCACTAACCATCATCCTACATGTCATCTCATGTATTTTCCCCATACTCCCAATAGGAATCCCAGTCCATCCGTTCGCCCCCACCTAAACGCTATCATCCCACTAGGGTACGAGAACCTTGTACATCAAGTTTACCAAGTAGGTTGGATCCCCCGATCCTCGACCGTTTCACTACACCTCACAAGGTATATTCAGTACACATTCACACAATAAGACAATATAGATGCAAATACATGCAAAAGTAGTTATCAATGCAATCATAGGCATAATCAAGTTATAGAAACACTCCATAAAATAACTCAGGATTCTGTTTTCTTACCTGAAATATGAAGATTACTGTTATTTCCAGCCAATGGGTCACTCTTGGTTATGTACAAGTCACCTATTGTATGGGAAATTCGTTAGATACTAAATATATGAAATTTAGCCTAATACAGGGTTTCCTGAAACCAATCGATTACAATCATCCGGTTGTGACTGGTCGGGACTGGTGTCGGAGCCTATTGCTCTCAGAAACCATTTTGTTTCCAACCAGTCGCGTATCCGATTGCTGTAGGTATTGCGACCGGATGTCGAGGCCGGTTACATTCTAGGGGCTTCCCAAATGCATCCGATCGTGAATCAAGTTGCATATATCACGAACGATAGTCGCGACCAGACCTCCTCTGAAGAGTTGGTTTGGAATTCTTGCCCATATGGATTTCCAACAACGGATCTCTTGTTATGGGATTCCATTGTTGAACCCTTGGCCTAACATTAATATGGGATTTCCACTCTTATTCTAGGTCTTGTAAAGTTAATAATCCATAAACCACCAAGACTAAGGTTTCTTATTTGATTTTTGTAAGGTCCATATTAGAGTTGAATTCGATGGATTCGATACTTAGCCATCAATGGATAATATCTCCATTAATGGTTGGTACAACAACGTTTCTATTATTTCTTCTTCACTCTAATCGAATACAAGGTGTGTAGGGTTTACTTATAGCGTTTCGAACTAACTGTTGATGCTATTGAAATACGCCGGTGTTTCCCAAGGTGATTCTTCCTCCCAGCCTCCTTCTTTTCCTTCAACTCTGTGAGATCCACACCCAGAATCCCTTCACTAATCCAAATTCTTCCTGTGTCAGGTCTCAACACATCGACTGATGGAGCACTGGATGTAGACCCTATGATGGTATCTAGACCTTAGGTAAGTCTTCACTATGTATTGTGGGTATTATAAGGGGCCCTAGTAGACCTTGGGTGGAAGGGATACGCATCCCAAAATATTTGGGTCAAAGAGTTGGCTAATAAATTATATTTTAGCCTAACCAGTGGAAAGCACCGGTGTATTGTTCATTCGATTGAGTCTAGCCAGTTGAGCTCAAGCTAGTCACTCTCTCTCTCTCTCTCTCTCTCCTCGATTCCCTATAAAAGGGGGACTAAGCCCTCCTTTTTTCCTTTCCTGAGACCGTGAGAGTGAGAGTGAGGAGAGGAGAAGAGAAGAGAAGAAGTGGAAGAAGGAGGAGAGCCCAAGGATCTCAAGCCCTAGCTCATTCACTTAGAAGTAAGTCTCTACCTCCTTCATTCCTTCTCCTTAGTGAATGAATGCTAGAATCATGGTGGTTGAGCACCATTAATGGTGACCACCATTAATGACCTAAAAAACCTAGGTTTAAACTCACCCATTCCTTTATGGAGTTATGGAAGGTAGGTTTTCCTTCTTTCCTCTTTCCTTTGGGGAATAAATGCAAGAATGATTGGTTGTCGAAGCTCCATTAATGGAGATCTCATTTATGACCTAAAAAGTTAGGTTTTGATTACCAACTCCATTAAGGGAGTATTGGAGCCATAAATGGCTCCCATTGTGCCTAATAATGGTGGGAATGAGTTCCCCACCAACTAAAATGGAAGCCTTGTAAAGAGAACCAAGTTCCCAAGCTTGGAAACCTTGCTCGATTTATGACTTGGTTTTTGGGTCTAAACCGGTGCCACGTATCGGATCCACGAACATGACCGTTCTTCTGATTGGCTTAAACTATGTTACCACCAAGGCAAAAGCCTTAGTTTATGACTGATGAACCAACCGGAGTCTCATACTGGAGGCACGATCCTCTGCATTAGCCCCAACCGTTTGACCGGTTCTCCTCGGTGGATTCGCTTGATTCGGATCTTCCGTTTAGGCTTAATAATTAAGCGGAGTTAGTGCCGGATGGATGACCACCCGACAATGCTTTCGAAAAACCTACTGGAATTTCAAGGTATATAATAGTATAGGAACCAGATGGCTAACCGGATGGTCGAGCATCCACTCATCCTTCTGGTGCTACCTACTTAGAAAATACTCTAAGTGTTTACTGGTTAAACGTAATATTGGAACCCTTTACCGGTTCCATCTGTCGATTCAGTTTGTATTGGCCTATAAGCCTAGTAATGATTAGGAAGACCATCCTTTCGGTTTTTGGCCTTCTGTGGGACCCATGTATGGGCATGTAAGGCATGTCCATAATGATTAAAAGCTATGAAGACCAATCTAGTGAAGACTTATATGTTTAAATAGGTATTTGACTCGATTGATTGTGGAGCCTTCTATTTGGCTTCGGATTACTACTGCACCCTTTGTGTAATCAAGTGAGGGGTCTAGTCCTTAGACATAGGGCATTCTTAATAACATGTCTACTTTACTAGTAATATGCTTAGGTTGTTATTTAATTATATGTTTGCCATGATTGCTAAGTATGAGGATGCATTTGCATTATAACAACTATGAATGTTTATATGATTGTTTGGGTATGGTGGACTTGTAGAGTATGGGAGTACAATACATAGGTCATGTTGTTGATGCTAGGTTCTGATGGGAACACGGTGATCCACAGGAGTGGAGCCAGGGTTCGCCGTTAGGACATAGTTTTATTTATAAGTATGAACAACCATGTATGATGATTCGTGTAATGCATAGGAGTGCGGGTACGCGGATCATGTTGGATTGTAAGTATAACCATGTATGATGGTTCGTGAGACGTATGGGAGTATGGTACACTAATCATGTCGGAATGTAATGAAGATTGGCCGTGTATGGTGGTTCATGTGGCGCATGGGAGTGCAAGCACATGGATCATGTTAGAATATAAGCACGCTAGTGGTAGACACGGTGATCCATGGGAGTGGAGCTGGGGTTCTTTGCTAGTAAATAGCTCGATGGTTATATCGACATGCTAGTGGGGGCATGATGATTCATGGGAGTGGTAATAAGGGGGTTTCTATTGGCTGACAGCCAAAGTAAAATGAATGAACATAATAGACATAGGTGGTGTCATTCCTTGTTTCCTACACCCCTCTAGTAGGGGTAAATATACTGGCATAGCTTTGCACTCCTGAAGGTTGGGCGACCCTAAGAGGAGTCAGTGACGTATGGGTGTATGGTAGTTGGCGTATGCAAGGTCTATGGTGGGAGGTAACGAACCCTATAAGGATGGGTGTCCCCAAGGGGGGAGTTTACCTGTAGAAGTCGTTTAGCGGTTTGGGGTCGTTTAGTCAGCTTCTATCTTCACCCAGGATGTAAAAACACAAACCTGAGATCTAATATAAAATAAATTCCATTTCATATCATTGGATATTGTATGTGCATAACACGTGATACTATATTTCTCATTGAGCTGGGATGTGAGCTCACCCTCATGTCGACACTATTTTTCAAATCCTTATGTAGGTGACTTATCTATTGCTGATTTTATGGAGTATCCTTTGGCTAGTGTGACTGTTGCCCCTGATGATGTTGGTAGAGAGCATGATGAGGGTTGTACCTACAACGACTGCGTCTACGCATGACGTAGCCCTCCCCTTACTTTCTCCCTTCCCTAATATACTCTGGATATTGTGATTATTTTTGTTAGTAAATGAAGATATCTATAAAAAACAATGTAACAGATTTACTCCTTTTTTTATTTAGGTAATTGTATATGGATATTATAGTATTTTGAAAAGGTACAAATGGTTTGTAATTGGATAATTTGATACATAGTATGGGATATGTTATCATTAGTTGTATATGTCTATATTAAATGCTTCCGCTTATATTATTATTGCTTCTTGATTATTGTGGATATTGCATATGTAGACTATGGGATTTATTTTGTAATCATTGTGGTAGCGCTCTTGGATGTATTTGGGTGCCACAAGGGTTGACCTGGATATCACGCTTGATTCTTTAGAATGGGCTGTGACAAACTCTTTCCTTTCTTTGAGAATGCGTCGGAACTTTAGGTTTAGAATAGCACTCTGAGAGAGGGAGAGAGAGAGGGTTTTGAGAAGGCTTATATGAAATTGGAGTCTCCCTCTTGAGGTGGGATTCCTTAGAGACTTGGAGACTGTAAGGGACTTCCAATTAGCAACCTAAGGAGTCCCTTAGGTTCTCCACTTCCTCCACCAACTTTAAATTAGTTAGGAGTAAAGTGGGACCCATTGGGATCTTCCCTAGGTCCAAGGAATATTCTCACTCGATCATGTAACAGAGTTTTGAAACTTACATTCACGGGCAAATATTTTTAGTTTTATCGATCATGGTATCCAGCTTAGACTGTTCGGGACCGGTCGTCGCGACCAGTGCCCAGTTTTCAAGAGCACTCAATCTAAAAGTTTTAACATATTACCAGGTTGGTTCGTACCTGGTTCAAGTTGGTCACCTAGTCAACATTGGGTAGGGTTTATCAGCGGTGGAAAACCTGGCACAATAAGAAAATCTGAGTTAGGGTGGGTCTTCTAGATGTGGATTTTACATAAGTACTGCCATTTTGAGTGCTCACATGATTCTCACATTTGTTTGAAATACTACACTGCCATGTTTAGACTATTTATACTACGATATTTGGATCCAGTATCATGTTTAAATTGCTTACATTCTATCTTTATGAATATTGTCATGTTGGTTTGTTTGCAATATGTCACGCTTGGATGATATCTATTGTTAGCAAGAACTTACTTTTCGCTACACCCAGGTCAAACTACCATGCATGTACACTGTTAGAAGACATCTCTAGGTACGGGGACGTGCATTTGGGCACCCACATTCATGGGAAGGGTAAAAGTAGAAATGATAAAAGTCTTAATCAAGAAACACGAAGCCTAGCCCAACACATTCCAAAATTAAGGTTTTATGTCAAGGGTAGTTCTAGTACGATCCCTACCCCTCAACTCATTTCCTCTATGGTGCAGAAACCTAGATAAGTGTGATGTGAAGCCAACCATAGATCCTTTAAGATCATCTCTCGAACCTACGGGACTATCATTTTTCGACCCAAATGGGTCATCCATTTCGAACTACGCGAATCCTTGGTGGAAACCGACTTGATCGACAACTCGAACCATGCTTATCAATCACTATTTATAGATAAAATAAAAGTGGTAAAGTGATAAATCTAGGACTCACAGGATAAAGAGTCCTAGTTATATTAAAGGTAGAAATTCCACATATCAACATGACAAGGAATCTTATATTAATAGTAAATCCTAGTTAGACAATAATATTAGTTTTCTAATTACATATAATGAATTAAAGATAAGGACTATGTAAGACTTGCAAGCCAAAAACCCAGTCTAATTAAATATTTTGGCTCATAGTAGGTCTTCTAAACTTGAACCAGATCAAACCAATGGTGGAATAAGTCGCGCTAAAGCATACGACATGGAAAATAGGTATGATTTTGAAGATAACCCAAACCGAAACTCTAGACAGGGAAAAACCACTCTGTTTGGTTGCAGGTGCGGTGTTGCAGTCTCCAACTAAGACACTCCAACCGAATAACCTTTGGGTGCGACCCATGTGGGTTGAAACCTACGAAACGAAGCCGATTGGGGTAATAAGCATATTCTCTCCCTCTAGGTACCCACATGGGACAACCCTCCAAACTGCCAAACCTCATACAGAAAGGAGTTGGTTTCCCAAACTCCTCACAAGAGGACACATGACTGGAATATTCCTTAGGAGCCTCAGTATTAGAGTGAGGTTACTAGGACTTTAATTAACGCTAAACAATTCTAGGGTTTGGCTAAAAGAGAGTTAGACAAACCTAATTCCATTCATGGGGAAGGCCACCACAATAAACCATGTTTTTGGGAGAGTTGGGAGAAGATACCACCATTAAAGGAGCTCCCAAGGTATATACCACCATTGGAGATGTCGATTTTGAAGCTAAGGTATGTTCTCACCCATCTTACAGTTTATAATCTTAAATTCTAGAATGCCTTAGAGATTCATCCATCTCTAGAAAAAGAGAATACTCTCCACTAGTAGCCATTAATGGACAAATAAAAAAGTGAGTGAATGTCGTTTGTAACTCAAGGAGGAGGATGAACATCACTCTTGTAGATCTGGACGGTGTTGAAACTCAAATTTGGAATAAAGGTTTGACCAACCCAAATAAGAAATTTGGATCTAAAATTTGAATAGGATATTCTACTGTAAGTCTAGTTGATATTGTAAAAAGAATGAAGCAATTTTGACTCGGGAAGAGGGAGATACCATCTCTGTAAGATGCTGCATATAGATTCGAATCTAAATCTGAATATTCGAATTTGGGTTATTGATTCGTTAGGCTAAACCTACTGGAATGCCTTGATTTTTGGAAGAGATATTATATTTTAAGTCTAGTTTCATAGGAAAGAAAAAAGAGGTGATTTGGATTGGGATCATAGAATTATTGACTTTAGAAGAAGCAAAGCTTGGAATCTGACAGAATTAGGGACCTGTCCAGAGGCAGGACTGGTTGCACAGTAGTGCCTCCGAACACTCCCATAAGGGTCCCTGGCAGGTCCGGATGGAGGATCATTCGCAACTTCCAACCGACACTCCCAAAAGGGTCCCTGGCAGGTCTTGATGGAGGATCAGTCATGGCCTATAACCGGAGACTGTAATCGAATAGTCCTAGAGGACCCTGTTCAGCCCATCCATGCTCTTTGGGTGTGTACTGTTGATATTATGCTACGTCCAAGGGCATCGGAAGATAATATAAATTAACAAGTTAAGACAATACAATTAAACTAATGAAGCTATGACACTTATAAGTGAACGAGAGCGAGTCCGAGCAAGCATCTATAGTACAGAGGGCACATAGATCTCACTCTTCAAGTGAGGGATAGAACCTTGCCTTTGTTTTGGAGTGTTTTTAATTACTTTTTTTTGTCTCTGATGCATTCTTGATAAATAACATGTCATCCAATATCTATATCGTGCATGCATTTGCATTTATATGACTTCTGTGACTATGTGATGACTTATGCCTGAGTGGGAAGTTGGGAAAGGGTCGAGGACCGTTGAACCAACTCACTACCCAAACCTTGCTATGCATTGCCTCATATTCTAGCGGATTGACAATGTCTAAGAGGGGGTAGACGGATTTGCTAGGGTATTTTGGGGGTGCATATGATGACATGTAAGATTGGTTAGTGGCATTATCCCATGTATACAACCCTGACCAATAGGGGGTTAAGTACTGGTATGTTATGGGGGATGAGGGGGAGGTGTCAACAGTATTCATTGGAGCATCACTGGTCGGACCTTTGTTCTATCACCATCCATAATGGGAGACGCGTGGCTTTACTAGTGCTATTGGAGCAGGCTAGGTGAGTGTTCATTTTCTCTTGTGCATGGAGGTTATGGTCAGTTTTAGTAAGTGTGGCCAGGCCTTACCATAACACATGGCAGACATTAGACCTTACTTGTAATTACTTATCATGCATTATTGCTTACTTGCTTATTTGTTTCTCATTGAGCTCAAGTTGGCGAGCACACCCTTGTGTACATACCTTTTTTTTTTTCTAGATTTTACTGCAAGTTTACTTTAGCTGATTTCATGGAGCTTTCCTTATGTTACGGGTGTCTTCAGATAAGTGGACGATTCTCACAACCTGGATTACTTGCTATACTTGTGTCTTCAGAGGCCAAGTTAGAGTCAATAAAGTGTTGATTTAGTTTTAGTACTTTTGATCGGACATGTTGTCCAATACTTATGTGTTATAGTATTTTATTTTAGGTAGTACATTATGTCTTGAGTTTTTTTGAGACAAAATAACACATGTTACTATTGTATAAATATCATTTATAATCCATCAGTGTTGATATCCGAAATTTATGTAACTTTTCTGTTGTATTATGTGTTTTATTCTGATTATGTGGTGGTTATTGTGTTTATGGGATGAGATGGTATAATGTGATGACCTGCGTCGTGATCCTGACGATTAATAGGATGGTGGTAAGCATTCTATTTATAGCCACGGCGTGTGTTAAAAATCAGCATGTGATAATTTGGTATCAGAGCATGATGCTCCGTTACACCTTACACCACATCCATAACACGTAACACCAAACTGATGGTTAAGGTTTAATTAAAAACATTAAATGAACAAATATAATAGTAACATGAAACATTCTTAAATAGCTATAAATCCAAATTAAAAGAAACAAAAGCAAAGACCATAATATATGTAAGTGAACTGTTTTAATTGTAGAATTGTATTGGCAACCCCCGTTGGATCCTTGGTGTAAGGTTAATGTGGATGGGTGTTTCTTAGGCAATCCTGGTATTGCGGGATACGGTGGAGTTTTAAGGGATTCCAGAGGTAAGACTATGATGGCCTTCTTTGAGTATATAGGGATAAGCGCAAACTATAAAGCTGAATTATAGGGAGCTATTAGAGGAGTATATGAAGTAGTGAAGAGGGGTTTTTACAAAATCTGGTTGGAAAGTGATTCTAAATCAGTTGTATGCCTACTACATTCAGCCACTGTGCCATGGTTTACTAAGCAGAGGTGGATAGCTTTAACAAGTAATTCATTCATTCAAGTATGTATCTCTCATTGTTTCAGAGAGATTAATACGGTTATAGATAGGCTAGCCAAACAAGCTGTGTTTGATAGAGATTGTAAAGTTTGGGTTGTTCGCCTAGAGTTTGTAGCTAGAGAAGCTGTGTGGGATGCATCGCACAGACCTCGTTATAAATTCAGCTAGTTTTATGTAGTTTTGCCTTTTCCCGTTGATTTGTTAGTGAGGATTGCGCTAGCCTTAGTATGGTATGTATTGGTCCTGCTGATGGCAATACCGAAGGTGGGATAGTCCAATATGAGACTTGTAGCTACTTTTATTTCTTTTTTTAATTCAATTTGCTGACCTTTAGCAAAAAAAAAAATTAAGTAATATTTTCGAGACAATTTATAAATTCACAATAATGGCTCTTGTTTTGAACCATTCAAAATAAATAAGTAAATATAAATAAATACATAACTAATAAATCTAAGCTATTGTAAAGACTATAATTAAGTACAAGACCTTCATGACAACCTAATGGTGGCCATGGTTTTGTTGAGATTTGAATATTAAAAACAAAGTAAGATTGGTTTCCTAGCATTACAATTACATCTAGGATTCTTAGAATAAAGTGGGGTAAACCTATAAGGTATTAGTTAATTCATCAACCAAGTATTGGTTGTGAATCTAGGCAAGGTTTGTGATGTAAACCACACTAGCCTTTTCAAAATAATAGATCAAATGAAATTAAACAAGGTCCAACACAAGCACGAGTTGTATAAAATCGACAAATTTGCACAACTTCAGAGAAATGGTCGTAACTTCTTCAATACAAATTGGAATGATATGATATTAATGGCAAATGAAAGGTAGGTCATGAGCTATAACGTTTTGTGAAAAATATTTTCCCAGATCTGAGTAGTAGGTATGCTTAAATGGGCTAAACTTAATGTGAAGGGTATGAACAGATTCTGAAAAAAAAAATTAAGTTCCAAAGACAAAAAAGTAATTTTTATGGAGTTAAGGAAAAGTAACTCATTTCTCTTATAGGATGTAAACTCCAACAATGATTCACAACTCTTATAGGATGTGTTCGTAGCTCAATAGATTGCAACCCTTCTAGGATGCAAATAGAGATAGAAAAGCTCAAATTTTATAAAGGGGAAGTGAAACTCCTCTAGGTTTCAAGAGATGAACTTTTCAAGGTGCAAAGAAGAAGACTCCAAAAGGACTCTCTTAGTCAGTCCATATGAAGAGTCACACTGGTGAAGAATGTATAAAGATGTTTTAAGAAGAGTGTCCATATCCTCCAAAGCACATGAAAAGCCTATTCTGTATATATCCAATAAAAAGATCATAACTCTCTAAATAGAGCTTGAATTCATCTCAAATCAGAAAACTACCAATTCTGACTCATAAAGCTACAACCTTCATGTTTTGAGTATTTTAAAATTTGAAATATCAATCTTTCAAAAGTATCCTTGAAGTTAGTACATCTACTGAAAATTGGTTTTTCACAACATGAACTATATGGGCTGGTCTAGACTTAGTTGTGTTGGTTATAAAATAAAGGGTTATGGTGATTGTGAACCATAGTTGAGATTGGCTTTACCTTGGGGTTTTGGTTGGAATGTGGACTGACCTTATAAGAGCATGGGGCTGGTATACTTGAATAGAAAGTTATCGGGGATGGCCACATGGGTGTAGGCATGAGCTGCATCAGTTCGTAGCAGATAGAGTGAGGTATGAGTCAAGGACCTCACATTGTCTCATTTATGATACACCCAAGTAAATCTAAGGAATCGAAAATGTAAAAATAGAATGGAAGTTAAAGAAGTGATAGAAACATATGTAAAAGTATGGTGGAATACTTGAGGAATTGATTTGGGGAGAACCTCCTTCTACTACACAAACAAAAGAAGGGATTTTTAAAATTTGGAACCCTAGTCTTAATAAAAAGGGGCGAAAAAGCCATGTCCGATCACAAAATGCGACTTAAGTTATAGCCGGAGCTACAACCGGATAGCTCTTAGAGCTCTCAGGAAGTGTCCGATAGGACACTCTAGTCGCACATTATGTGCCATCGAAGTGCGATTGGACAATCACAGTGACTTTCATTTGACCTTCGAATAGAAGCTCTAGAGGCAAACACCATCCCGACAGTGTTTCTGGAGTCTTACAAAAGAGATGAACTTAGAATTTAAGGTAAGGTTTTTCCTTAAATGGATTTCATGGATTACAAATGATATAGTACCAAAATTCTGTAATGTAAAGTTAAAATTTATGATGTTGTGGCAGCAAGAAGAAAACGATCAGATAACAAAATCTAGCCATAGATTATTCTCAAAGAATTCTTTGATAAGAATTGGTAAGAGATATTGCATTAGTGTTACACGACAATACCCTTACTACTATTAGGAACTGAGATGTAGTGCAGTAGTTTTGGAATGTACTACAGAGCTTAACACTCAAGTCTAGCCATCATTTACATATTAGCTAGAGTAATAGGAACGTCTGGGTTATGTAATTAGGAATGATTAAGTATTGGTGAGTGAAAGTACTAGAGCATGGGCGAGTGATATGATTACAAATTCCATGAAAGTGAATTAGAGGAAATCCAAGGGATTGACAAAAAAAGAAAAACAGAAATTAAAATATCGAGTTGGTACTCACAAAATGTTCTACTCGATGTATGATCAATAAAGAAGGAAAGATGGCTAGTAATGCCTAGATCCTTGAGGAGATTAAGGGCATATCATTATATACATGAAAGGAGAAGATCTTGGGCCAACTCCAACAATAATAGGAGAACAGTGGCCATATAACTAAACTAGTGTAGAAAGTATATAGTGCATCATTCGACTTACCCTTTTGATTATAGATGATGAACATACCCTTATTTTAAATTGTTGTGCCTTGACAGGATACCTTTTCAATTTAACCTGTCAATTTGATTTATAGATGTTGCTCCCTTAGATTTAGTCTTGATCATACTAATCTAAGTTAGCTTCATGCTCGACAACATGAATACAGATATGAGACAATAGAATAGCTTGGAAATTTAATCATTCTAAATGTGCATCTTTTCGATTATATCCATGATTTTGTTGATACATAATCCTTCAGATTTATTAACGATGTACCTGACCAATGGTACCATGTACTTGTATGAATGTATGACCTTCCACAAGTCCCAGGACCTTCAAAACCTCCATCTCTACTTATTCAGACCGCCTTGCAATCTAATGATCATTTGGTTGTTGGTTTTGTTACCATAGGTTTATTCTTGATCATCTTGATTCTAGGTTCACCAGATACAACAAAGGTTTCTCATTATATTCGAAACAAAGGAATGAATTGCTTTTGGATATATGTTATAATTCATTTGTTTCCCAACCTCTAGTAACAGGATGCTTACTTACTAAAGGAATTATTTGAAGAAAGACTATTGAATTCAAATTAATTTCTATGGCCAAGAAGCCTCATGTGAAATAATAGAGTACTTGCTTTTTGAGATTGCTCTCTGGACATATATGTGTTATGGTCAACAAAAGATTGCAAGAGCAAGAAGCGAGGACTACCAAGAGTAAATAGTAAAAGGTAGATAGTTCTCGAGTAGGGTTGTAGATGTCTATATCGGTATGGGTCTTGACAATAGCAAGAAATTCTGAAAAGTATATCTAACTGTAGATACAAGGATGGAATCAAGAGTTGTGAGATTGATAGTACTCGGATTTATACAATTGCTATTGAATTATTCCCAAGGTTGAATAATATGATAAGTGAAGTCCATAAGAGTTGGTTGAATTAATAAAAGTAAGCATACACCCTAATGCTTATAGGTAAACATGTTGGATATGCGGTAAGTGAACAACCAAATGCTGATTCTCGGAATAAATAAAAAGGATATCAGAATAGAGCAACAATGATAAAAGAGACTTAAACTAATGAGTGCATTATGAGATTATTGGCAATAGAGTCTTTGAAAGCCGTAAGAGACAAGGGAGCACTACTACAAGGAATCATTAATTCACATAAGGGCCATGGAAAGATTTAGGAAATGTGAGGATGATAGGTTCTCAAGTAGGGTGGTCGCCATGGTAATGTCAAAGTAATGAATTCCCATTGGAGCTGGATTCTATTGATGATTAACTTAAGACCCTATTTGTTGCACAGATTGATGGATGAGGCAAAAAGCAAATTAATTTCAAATTGAACTTATGAGTGCAAATGTCCATGGTTATTGAAGACCATGGAAATCCACCTCTTTTTTTGAGAAGTGGAGCTACATCAAAAAGGAAATAAGACTAGCAAAGTGAGGAATAATATGTCTTAGAGATAAAGGAGGATGAATAAAGAGAATCGATGCTGTCTTATGTGTGCCAAATTATTCAGCACCATGTATAACAAATTTTGGCTACAAAATTTTTTTAAGGTGGGGAGAAAGTAAAACCCTACTTCTAAGCAGAAGCCTAATGGTTTATAGTTGTGTGAATCACGTAACATTTAGGCCGTTTTTTGGTTTGGCGAAATACTACTACAAACTGGTAGTGGATTATACAAGAATAGCAATTTTCCCTAAGCAAATTTATAAAGAAAGGAGAGAAAATCTCATGGTTAGATAATTGTGAAAGGAGTTTTCAGACCCTGAAAGAGAGGATGGTTTCAGTACCCACTTTGTCATTTCTGAACCCAGGGCCGACGTGCACTCTTTATACAAACTCCTCAAGGATAGGTGAAGCGTATGTAATAGTAGACGCCTTAAATAGGAAAAGTTTGTCGGGGCCGAAGAGAGTCCTAGTCCCATTGTAGTTCAGCCGTCGCTGAGGTATGCCTTGGAAATGTAGTACACCTTTCTACTGGAGGAAGTCGAATAAAGGAGAATGCGCAATAAATGTTTCAGGAACTGGACGTAATCTGAGAGAGTATTAAAGTAGCTCAAACTCGTCAGAAGAGTTATTCCGATGTCAAACGGAAAGATTTGGAATTTGTCGTAGGGAATAAAGTATTTATAAAATATCACCTTTCAGAAGATTGAAACGCTTTGGAAGGAAGGGAAAATTGAGTCCCAAGTATGTGGAACCCTATGAGATGTTAAAGAGGGTAGAGCAGAAGTATACCAACCAGCTTACCATTGTCTCTGTTTAGCATCCACGACGTTTTCCATGCGTCACTATAAAAAAAAAAAAAAACATCATGGACCCATCCCACCTATTAGAAGTAGATCCACCTCAACTGAACAAGGACTTAACATTCAAAATGGAGCCCAAGGATAATGGACCAGAAGGTCTAGCATCTGAGAAATCGTGAGGTTCATTATGTCAAGGTAGTTTGAAGAAACCTATCTATTGAGGATTTATCCTTGGAAGAGGAAGGATCGATGAGAAGAAAATACCGCCACCTATTGGAAACTTTAGGTAAGTTGAAATTTTGGGGACCAAATTCATTTAAGGAGGGAGGAGTTGTAAGACACGCACGCCAAAAACCCGGTTTAATTAAATATTTTGGCTCATAGTAGGTCTTCTTAATGTGAACCGGGCTGAACCAATGATGGAATAAGTCGCGCCAATGCGTACGACATCGAAAATAGGTACGATTTTGAAGATAAACCAAACTGGACCTCCAAACAAGGAAAAACCACCTTGTCCGATTATAGGTATAGTGTTGTGGTCTCCAAATGAACAACCTCCGGGTGTGACCCAAGTAGGTCAAAACCCACAGAAATGGAGCCCGTTGGGGTAATAAGTGTCACTCCCCAATTCTGGATTAACCAAAGTAGTGTGATGAACCGTCAATAAACCAACGGTTCAACTAGGATCTCGTATAGGTCGTACCCACCATATCAAACCACACACACATTCCACGGTAATAATCAAAGATAATAAACAAATAAGTGGAAGTCTTTATAAATAATGAATTGAGTATCTAATAGTGATAAATAAACATTTAATCCAGTTATCTTCAAATAACTCAAGACATAAAATAAAATAATCAAAGACACATTGATTGCACTCGCATGAAGGATCATGCACATCTTCTACAGCTTCTACGTCCATAGCTGCCATGTGTCCATACGACGATGCGTTCACGTAATCTTCCATAGTAGTACCTGCATCATCAACTAAAAATATTCGACGTTGAAAGGGTGAACACACATCACGGCTCAGTGAGCAAACAAAATAATTCCAAACATATGCATACATGCATTCAATTCAATATCTTTGGTCTGGTTTTTAAGTTTGCAATGTGTTATGGAAAGGTTCGGTGACCCCCGCACCTCTATACACGAGTTTGTGAATCCGTTCAATGGATCAAACATCATTGTCGTTCCACATACACCCACCATGGAAAAAAAAAAAAGCTAAAGTGTTCGGATCACACACTGCCAATACTTTCTCTAATGCCATATCCATACCAACAGGTATGTCCTTATTGGCGAGGGCTTGTAAACTAGGCTCGCAACTGACCAATCCTAATGCCATCCAGTGTATCTAAGGCATCACCCCAGCTTCCCTCAATACGTCCTTAGAGATAGAGCTAAGGCCCCCTGGCAGAGTCAAAGACCACAAGATTCAAGACCAACTCCCCTGATGCCCTACAATGTAATAGTTCTGCTAAGGTAATAGCGATACAACGATGTCAGTAGGCAAGACTTGAGTAAAGATAGAGCTAGAGTCTGGTGACCAGGATGAACCACAATGTCACGTCCTCCCTCTGATGCTCCACTAGCATCCAACACACTAACCACACACACACAATCACATGCCTATTCCTAGCATCATCATCATCATCATGTTATAAATAGATAGAAATAAATATGCATGAGCAGAAATAGCAGTAATATTGGATGACATGTGAGATACATATTATAAACATACAAGCATAGAATCATTCATTACATTGGATAAATAAAATAAAATAGTTTGATATTATTCAATTAGTTTAGGTCTTGTTCCCTCACTTGTTAACAATACTCGATCTCCTTCAAAGCCTTATAACTCTCTTTGAATCAATTTAGTAACCTAGAAGTTATATGAATTTAAGTTAAGATTCATGTGTAATATGTTATAGTAGTCGAAATTCAAACAGATCACAGATAGGTGACTGATAGGTCCTATGGTTTCATGCTATGTCGACATACCCTACGGTCGCACTATATGCGACCACACCTGCTACCATACGTGTAAGACCCGTGTCAAACTAACCCGGTCTTACCATCTTGAACCAGGTTTACCCATCATGGTCGAGTCAAATGGACCAAGGGCATGAAGGAGATCGAGATCCCAGGTATAAAATCGACCCAAAAACACTTAATTTTAGGGGGAAATTTCCTAATTTTCGATTGGGATTCTTTCCAAATCTCAATGGGATTATTATAGGACATTCCTAGTCTATTTAAAGAACGTTTTTAAGCCACATTCACTCCTTTCACAACCCTAATTGAATTGAGAGAAAGAGAGAAGAAGGAAAAGAGGAAGAAAGGAGGCAAGGAAGAAGGCTTAGCAAAGAGGAGGAGAAATTGCAGAGAAAAGTAATCTTCTCATGAATTAATTCTAATTAAATTCTATCGACTTTGTTAGGTTTGCTAGCAATTTAATAACATTATAAAGGTGATTTTAAAGCTTGGAAAAGTATCTATTAGCAAGCTAAGGTGAGGAACATTAACCCCAACTAAATTTGTTAATAATAAACTATTTTATATTTCTTGAGTCCTATGCCATGTTTGATTCTATGCGAATATGTTTGTAATGTGCATAAGATGCCATCCAATATTTGTATTCTTGTTCATGCATATTTCTTTATTGTTTATAACATGATGATGATGATGATGATGATAGGAATAGGCATGTGATTGTATGTGTGTGGTTGATGTGCTTGATGCGAGCGAGTATCGGGAGGTGTGATGAGAAAGTCAATAACGTTAACCTTTGGCGGGTCTCAACACTTTAGCTCTATCTCTAACTCAAGTCTTGTGCATTGACATCGTCGGATCGCCATTACCTTAGCGGAACTATTATGTCGTAGAGTATCGGGAGGTGGTCTCGGTCCTTGTAGTCTCGACTCTACCGGGGCCTTAGCTCTATCTCTATGGGCATTCGAGGGATGCTTGGGGTGAGACCTTGGATACACCGTTTGGCATTAGGATTGGTTAGTAGCGAGCCCAGCTTGCAAGCCCTCGCTAACAGGGGCTTACGTGTTGGTATAGCATTATATAGCAATAAACGTTAACCTTTGTTGTATAATGTTATGGTAGGGTGGATGGGGACGACATAAACGTTAACGTTCGGGCGGGCTTCCACACCCTGTATAGAGGCGGTGTCAATAAACGTTAACCTTTGACCACCCAACCTTTCTATTGCACATTGCAAACTATAAACCAAGACCAAAGATATGAATTGACTTTTTGCATGCATATGTAATGTTGCATTGTTTTGGCTACTCAATGAGCCGTGTTGTGTGCTCACCCCTCGACGTCGAATATTTTAGTTGATGATGCAGGTTATACAATTGAAGATTATCTGAACGCGTCAGCATATGAAAATGTAGCAGCTATGAAAGTTGGAGCTGAAGACGATACACACGACTCCTTTTGCGAGTGCAACTCGTGTGTATTCGATTAGATATTTTTGTAGGTTTCTTTATTGGATTTATAAGACATGTATTTGGTATTTAAATATTTATGTCTTAGTTAAACACAGAATAATTTGCTATTATTTATGGGTATCATTTTAGTTCTCAGTTCATATTATTTATAAATTTTCCGCTATTGTGTATTACTCTGATTATGATTGTGGATGCGTGTAAAGTTTGGATAACGCGGGGATAGCCTATTTGAGATCCTGGTTGAACCGTTGGTTATTTGGCGGTTCATCACACCATTCTGAACAGTGTGGAATTAGGGTGTGACAATACGCTTTTGGGATTCTTCTCGAATGGCTATAGTCGATACTCTGGTCATCCTATGAATGACCGTAGCTGCGACCATACAAGTATAATGTGATTTTCTACTTTCAATATGAATTTCTCCTCTTGGGTCATCAATGGGGTCTTTCCTAATGATCATTCTAAGGCCAACATTCTTAGTTTTACCGAGTTAATTACTCTAACTCATTCTCCATGTTCCCCTTGAGGTTTGCTTAGAAAATCCCATAGATGAATCCTTACATTGGATTTGGTACTACAATTTACGTTAGAAACTCCTACTCTTGGTGTTCTAAGGCTACAGAGACAAGGTTCATACCTTACTGGTTGTAGAGAGTCTGTAGAACTCTTCTCCCAGCCTTCTTCTCTGTCTTCCTAGTCTTCTCTTCTTCTCCTTCTCTTCCTTTAGGGTTTGATAATGTTCCAAAAAAGTGAAAAAGGATTGAGGAATGTTCTTTATATAGAGAGAAACTCTCCATATAGAGTTCTCTAGAAAAAGGAAAGAGGTCCCCCTTCTATTTGGAAGGTTTCCAAACTCGGAGTCTGATTTGGGGTCGTACGGTCGGATGTACAGTCGCAAAATCCGTCGACCATAAGCTTGAAAACATTGATCGTAAGGTTATTGGTCAGTGGTCTTTATTTCCTATCGTATGGTCGACCATACCTACCTAGGTAGTCAACCATACACTTGGTTTTAAGTGTTTTTAAGTGGATTCTCATACTTGGTCTTATGGTCCTTCTTCACACTGTCGGTCCACTTGATCCAGAAATGATGGGAAGAGCTAGCACAACATGGTTAGACTGGGTTAGTGGAGTGCTGGTCTTACAATAAGCATATTCCTTTCTCCCTTTAGGTATACCCACGTAGGATAACCCTCCAAACCGCCAAGCCTCGTACGTAAGGGAGTTGGTTTCCCAAACTACTCACAAAAGGACACATGGCGAGAATATTAACCCCAGAATTAAAGTGAGGTTACTAGGATTCTAATTAACCCTAAAAAACTCTATGGTTTTGCTAAAAGAGATTTAGACAAACCTAATTTCGTTCATGGGGAAGGCCAACACAATAAACCATGTTTTTGGGAGAGTTGGGAGAAGGTACCACCATTAAAGGAGCTCCCATGGTATATACCACCATTGGAGATGTCGATTTCAAAGCTAAGGTATGTTCTCACCCATTTTATAGTTTATAATATTAAATTCTTGAATACCTTGGAGATTCATTCATCTTCAAAAGAGGAGAACACTCTCCTCCAATAGCCATTAATGGCCAAAGAAGAAAGTGAGTGAGCGTTGTCCGTAACTCAAGGAGGATGATGGACATCACCCCTATAGATCTGGCCAGTGCTAAAACCCAATTTTGGAATAAAGGTTCGATCAACCCAAATAAGGAATTAGGATTAGAAATTTGAATAGGATATTCTCTTGTAAGTCTAGTTGATATTGTAAAAAGAATAAAGCGATTTGGACTCAAGAAGAGGGAGATATCATCTTTGTAAGATGCTGCATATAGATTCAAATCTGAATCTGAATGTTCAACTTTGGGTAATTGATTCATTAGGCTAAACCTACTGGAATGCCTTGATTTTTGGAAGAGATTATATTTTAAGTCTAGTTTCATAAAAAAGAAACTGAAGGTGATTTGGATTCGGGATCATGGACGTATTGCCTTTAGAAGAGGCAAAGCTCAGATTCTGATGGAATATGGGACCTGTCTTGAAGCAGGATTGCTTGCACAGTGGTGCCTTCGGACCCTTCAACCGTACACTCCTAGATGGGTCCTTGGCAGGTCCAGATGGAGGACCTGTCACAGCTTCCAATAGGAAACTGCAACCAGACACTCTCAAAAGGGTCCCTGAAAGGTCTAGATGGAGAACCCAGAGGGGCCCTGTTCAACCCATCAGTTCTCTTTGGGTGCGTGTTGTTGGTATTATGCCATCACTTACGCCCAGGGGCATCGAAAGATAATATAAATTAATAAGTTAAGACAATATAATTAAACTAATGAGCTATGACACTTATAGGTGAACGAGAGCGAGTTCAGGCAAGCCTATGTAGCATAGAGGGCATGCAAATCTCACTCGCTAGGTGAGGCACAGAACCCTAACTTTGTTTTGGAGTGTTTTAATTACTTACCTGTCTATGATGCATTCTTGATGAATAACATGTCATCCAATATCTATATCGTGCATGCATTTGCATTTATATAACTTTTGTGACTGTGTGATGACTTATGTCTGAGTGGGAAGTTGGGAAAGGGTCGACGATTGCTGAACTAGCTCACCACCCAAACTTTGCCACGCATTGTATTATATCCTAGTGGGTTGATAGTGTCTAGGGGGGGTAGACGGACGGCTTGGGATTCCTGCTAGGGTATTGTAGGGGTGCATATGATGACATATAGGATTGGTTAGTGACATTATCCCATGTATACGACTGGCTAGTATGGGGTTAGGTACTGGTATGTGATATAGGATGAGGGGGAGGTGTTGAAAGTGTTCGTTGGAGCGTCACTGGTCAGATCTCTGCCCTATCACCATCCATAATGGGAGACGCGTGGCTTTACCAGTGTTATTGAAGTAGGTTGGGTGAGTGTCTATTCTCTCCTGTGCATAGAAGTTATAGTAAGCTTTGGTGAGTATGACCAAGCCTTACCATAATTCATGACAAACATTATACCAGATCTTGCTTGAAATTACTTATCATGCATTATTACTTACTTGCTTGTCTGTTTATCACTAAGCTCAAGTTGGTGAGCTCACCCTTGTATACACGCATTTTTTCTAAATTTTCTAGTGGGTTTACTATGGCTGATTTTGTGGAGCTTTCCTTATGTTACAGTTGTCTTCAGAGATAAGTGGACAATGCCCGCAACCTAGATTACTTGCTATACTTGTGTCTTCAGAGGCCAAGTTGGAGTCGATAAAGTGTTGATTTAGTTTTAGTACCTTTGATCGAACATGTTGTCTAATCCTTATGTGTTCTAGTATTTTATTTTGAGGTAGTACGTTATGTTTTGAGTTTTTCTGAGACAAAATAACACATGTTACTATTGTATAAATATCATTTAGAATCATCAGTGTTGTTACCTGGAATTTATGTAAGTCTTCCGTTGTATTTTGTGTTTTTATTATGATTCTTTGGTGGTTATTGTGTTTATGGGATGAGATGGTGTAATGTGATGACCTACGTCGTGATCTTGGCGGCTAATAAAATAGCAGTAAGCATTTTATTCACAACCCCGACATGTGTTAAAATCGGGGTGTAACAAACCAAGTTAAGAATTTAACTTAATCCTAAAAACTAAGAAGACAACGAGTTTGGACAGCTGGTCAGCAATAAGTTAGGTAACACCTAGACAGCGGAACCCAAACCGTACAATCCTCAACAAATACCGAAGGGTCAATCAAAGAGGAAGATAGGACATCAACATCGGCATCAACACCCATTGTGGTTTAAGAAGTCTGGGCAGATAAATTCGAGATGCCTGGGCTGGGAACATAAGATAAACACCACAACTTGTCCAAAGAGTGCCTTTTGCAACTCCAACTCCATCTTCTACACAAAGTAGAAACCCATAGCCCTCGTCTACAACAAATCCCTCAATGTCACCACCTTGTGTGCACGAGAGAGAGAGAGAGAGAGTACCTCTGGCAAATCTCTACAAGTATGGGTTCAAAATTTCTGGCCCTATTTCTACAAAATCTAATAACAAGGAAGTTAATCTTTAATTCATCTAAAGGTTTCTCAGTCCCCTCCTAAAACGCTATTTGGTATCATTTAAATATCAATCTAGAGGTGATTTCATGAAAAAAAAAAAATCAACCAATAGTTTTTTGGGCATATTGAAATTGTTTTGGTTGCATTCATTAAAAATAATTTTAAGAACAAGAAATACATATGGAAATTTAAATTTTTTAATCTTAATTTAATATTTAAGTATAAATATAACTAATAAAGGATTACTATATTATAATTATTTGATTACAATTTATTTATAATTTAGACTCTTTTTGCAATGTATGATAGAATTAATTATATAATACATTATGACATATGTAGTTGTTTGGTGATACTTATTTATATTTAAGATAAATTGATACAAACTATTTTGTATCAATTAATTTTAAATATAAATAAATATACAAAATCATACAAACAACTATATATATATATATATAATTAATTCTATAATACATATCAAAGAGAACTCAAAATAATAATTCAAAATTATATATCTTATTAACCACAATTATGACCATCATATACCAATCACATGACTTGTTGTACGGTCATACCATTACCATAGGGTATTTGAAGAATTTAACCTCAAATCAAATCATAGGAGACAATGTCAAAGTTCTTTGAAACATCTTACCTTACGATTGGAGAGGTATTTATTACGGATTTAAATCTTCTAATGCCTAGCATGAGGAAATCCAGTGGCTGTCATCTACTGTGCACATATACTTATACATCAATATATCCACACAATAAACTATAGCCATTGGATTTCTCATGCCAGCATGAGGGGCATGAGATGATTTATTTCCATTAATTACCCTTTATGTTTTCAAAAGAAAAAAAAAAATGAAGGATTTGATGCATTATGAGGGTCGATTTTCAATCATTTATGAAATAATAATAAATGAAATATGACAGTTTTGATTCCAATCCAATATTTTAGGAGTATCTTCTTTCATTAAACTCCACATTTTAACAAGAAGAAAATAGGATTTACATGGTCTCCTCCCAGACTTTGGGAGGACGCGACAATTTCATTTGGATGGTCGACACATGGTTCTCGAGTGAATCAGAGACCCACGTTTAAGTCAACACCCCCGATCGGTTTGGCTTGTCGGCTGGGTGTCGACTTGAAGGAGGGTCTTAGACTAACCGAGAACCATGTGTCACCTATCTAGATGAGATTGGCGTTGTCACAGGAGGAGATGCGGATCTAAGAAAACACAGGAATTCTGAACCTATACACTTTTATCGTACTTGGCAATGTATTATTGGATAGCCCTAAAAATGAATCCTACGTGGCACAGAAGAAGGTGGGGCCCACCCAGCCATGTCGCTCATAAAAGAGTGGCGGACGTGCAGACGGCCAAGTTTGCGTGTCGTTTTCATCTTTACATCTCGCTCTCCTGTTTCTCACTCTACCCTCCTCTGTTGGGTTTCCCTGTCATTGGTCTCGACTTTCGAGTCTCGACTCTCGACGGAGGAGGAATCTTTCATGCTCAAACAGTAACGAAGCCGGAAGTTGAGGTTCTTAACCCTAATCTGGTAGATCGGTCATGGCTTCTTCTAAAGAGCGTGAGAACTACGTTTACATCGCTAAGCTCGCCGAACAGGCCGAGCGTTATGATGGTTAGGGTTCCTTCTTTCCGTAGATCTCTAATCTGAACTGTGTTTCTTGGAAGCATTTGATGAAAGATTGGTTTTTCTTACTAATTTTGTTTTCGTTCGTTGCTGACAGAAATGGTGGATTCAATGAAGAACGTCGCAAAGCTCGATGTTGAATTGACTGTGGAGGAGAGAAATCTTCTCTCTGTTGGCTACAAGAACGTCATTGGTGCTCGTAGGGCCTCCTGGAGGATCCTTTCGTCTATTGAACAGAAGGAGGAGGCCAAGGGGAACGAGGTGAACGCGAAACGGATCAAGGAGTACCGACAGAAGGTCGAATCTGAGCTCGCTAGCATTTGTAACGATATTATGACTGTGAT
This sequence comes from Protea cynaroides, assembly GCA_028583415.1. Taxonomy (NCBI): domain Eukaryota; kingdom Viridiplantae; phylum Streptophyta; class Magnoliopsida; order Proteales; family Proteaceae; genus Protea; species Protea cynaroides. Next base: position 16,891,702 of record CM053267.1, on the reverse strand, counting down.
CGACGAGCATCTGATTCCTTCGTCTTCTGCTGGAGAATCTACCGTTTTCTACTATAAGATGTGAGAGATCTTGTTGGATGATCTACGGTGTTTCTGTTGCTAATTTGTAGGGTTCTTATACGGAATTTTGATGGTTGCAGGAAAGGGGATTATTATCGATATCTTGCAGAGTTCAAGGGTAGTAACGACAGGAAAGAGGCTGCTGATCAGTCACTTAAAGCATATCAGGTATGGGAATTTTTCTTTTTCTTTCTCGTCTATTTTTTACTTAATATTTCTCAAAAGATCATATTTTTACCAGTGGAGTCTTTCTTGTGACAATGCGGCATTTCCGACTGCTTGATCTGTATTTGTTTTGGATTTGTAGTTTACTTTAATTAGTTTCTCTGAATATGTCGGATCTGGATTCTCTTTGGAAAATTACACTGTATACGTACTAGAACAAAGTACCATATTAGTTTATCAGACTGAATTTTAAGCACCATTTAACTTGTCTGTAAGTCAATTGAGAAAATTCCTTAATTTACGAAAGTTATCTGAACTTTGTAGTTGACTTTCTGTTGTTCTAGAGCTGCCTCTGCGTTCGTTTCAGGGTACATAGATTATCTATGACCAATCTTCCCTCATGTGTGACTTGTTTGTGGAATAGGGTATATATCTTTTGTTATCTTTTATGCGTATGATCATAAGTCCATCAGAGTCGTTCTTTGAAAATGAGAGGGGCAAGGCACCCTCCAAATCCAGTGGAAATTGTTTTATATTTTTTTCATTAGGTGTTGGTTAAGTAAATGTCTGGACTGTAAACTCAGAAGTGGGTAACAGGATGCTGAAATTGAAATTCTGTACTTCTGTGATGGTTTCAGTTTGTTGATATTGCATATCTTTATTTGTTTTGTGACTGTTTGGCATTGTGATGTTTCTTTGGGCAAATACTCAACCTTCTTTTTCTAAAGATTTAATGGAAGCCCCAGGGCAAATTTATCAGTTTAAAATTTTTACCGTTAAATAAATTGCATTAACTTCACTTTTCTTTTTGTGCAATCTGTCCACAGACTGCGTCCAGTACAGCAGAATCTGATTTGTCTCCTACCCATCCAATCCGTTTGGGTTTGGCGTTGAATTTCTCTGTATTCTATTATGAGATAATGAATTCACCTGAAAGGTATGTGTACCTGTTTGTTGAGGAATCTTTTGATGCGTTTTCATCAAACCCCGTGTGGGTTTGAACATTATCTCATGATAACTTTTGTCTCAGGGCCTGCCACCTTGCCAAGCAAGCTTTTGATGAAGCAATTTCAGAGCTGGATACCCTTAATGAAGAATCTTACAAAGATAGCACTTTAATTATGCAACTTCTGAGGGACAATCTTACCTTGTGGACTTCTGACATTCCGGAGGACGGAGGTATTTTTTTTTTCCAGAGTTCTGCAGGGCTAAATAATGCCAGCTTTTATCTCTGCTATTTTCATATATTCATGCATACTGCCATTCCTGTGAATAGACTTGTATCCAAATGTTTTTTTCTCAAACTTCCTTGAACTTCTACCATCATGCATCAAATCGTCAAACACAGCTTATCTGTTCCGGACAATTTTCTTGTTACCCCAGTCAGGTTTAGTGTGCTGCTATGGTGATAGTCCATTTGTAGTTTGATTTGGTTGCTCAGTTTCGGATCCACTATTGGTGAAGAAGTCCAAATTTTGAATGAAGTACAGAGGGAAAGATAAAGTTGACTTAATTGAGGGAGAATCAATATCTATGGTACTAATTAATGTATATTATTGCATTGCCAAACTAACTGGGGGTAGGGAAATATGGCATCATGCAAGGGTTGTTAGACTTTTGATCAATCCAGTAGATTGGAATCTCCAACCTGTTTCACTTAAGTAGTCATGCTTGCACTGAGTTAAACCACTGGGTTTTTTTGCTGAGTATTGTGCAATAGAATGCATTGGTCATGTGTGTGCCTGTTGTCTCCTTAGCTCTTGAGATACAATTTTCATCCCTTATTTTGTTCGAGTTTGATGTCTATTGTCTACTCTATAAGCTTATTCAAGTGTTTCCATAATCCTGGTAACATGAAGAGGATCAGCATGCATTTTATAGCTGATTCATTAATAAATTTTGGGAGAAAAATCTGTTTAATTTGGAATCTAATGTTTACTCTTTGCTTATTCCTAGAGACCATTCGTTTTCCACCAAAATAGTTAGGAATTTTAAACCAGGGTGTGTCAATTTGTAACTTTACTTTGTCTGCCCTCAGTATAATGCGTTGTCACTTGCATTGAAGGGTACATTACGTAATTTCACATTTGCAACTAAAGTTTTTACCTTTTCCCTTTGTCTCCCCCATCGTTGGCACTTTCTTCTTCTCGCCTTCCATTTCCACCATGATCCTCTCTTTCTATGCAATCTTTGTGACCCTAACAGTCTCTTCTGTGGGATCATCTCCGACGCTGCAATGGGAGAACAGCACAATACTGCGACCAATTCTGATGGAATATGACCTATAGCATGTGATTCACTCATTGCAGCAATGAATTCGGCCAAACCCAGTAATATGGCACTTACTAGTGGTCACTCTCACCCTCTTTCTCCACAAAGTAGAGCATGCCTAGTGGAGCTTGTCTGAAACAAGAATCTCTTGTGGTGACAGGGCCACTGTGGTGTGAGCTCTTTGTCCCACTCCATTAAAAGTAGACCTTTTTCAACAGAGACCAAATGATGGAACTGAATTGGAGCATGTTTCAAACAAAATTTTGGTTTTGGTATTGGAAAAATCGTAAAACATAAATTGCATGAAAATGTCCTCGACGTCCTTTGGTTTGAACTAAAAAAACAGGGGCTTTAATTTCACGTAAAGGAGAACATATAAGAAAATTTTATTTAATTTCATGTTAAGAACATTACATTCTCTCAATCGAGGTGTATACACGGATTAAATGCAATGGCCAAATGGAAAAACCCAAGAGTGTTGCTCTGTTCAGTGGAATGGAATACGCAACTGAATGGGGACCCCAACAGCTCATGTGCACAATTTTTCCTAGCTATTCGTTTGATTGCTCTATCTTTTTATCTCTCGGGATCTTTTGCATAGCCATCACCATTGCAGAAGAGGAAGAGAGTAACATGTTTGCCTGAGATTGCTTTTGGTCTTTTCTGTTGGTGGAGCGATCTCATACATAATTCCATTTACATAATCCTTGATCTTTGAGTGCTTCGACAGCTGCATGCTCACTACCACTATTCAAACTCTGCACGTGAAACTCATTTTGGCCATGGAGGAATTCTCCGGAGTTCCACGAACATTTGTCGCTTGGCCATGATCCAGCAAGGATAACCTGATCTAAGATGGGGAGACAGCAGGGAAAGTCAAGGGGAGAGAGATAGGAGGCCATGGTGGAGGTCTCAGCAGAGGAGATAGGGGAGGGGGGGAGTGAAAAAGAAAGGCATTAAATTACAAAAGTACCTCACTAAAAGAGGTGGTAAACTATGTGGCCAAGGGTAAAGAAAAATGGTTACAAATGTCTGTTGTAACCAGTTTGGTTACAAACGGATTTTCCCTTTAAACCGGGGGGTGGGGGGTGGGACAAACTTAATTGATCACTTCAGGATGATGAATCAGCCAGATGGCCATGGATGATCAGCTGTTTTTATGTTCTACCATTTTTATCTGTCCAGCCGTCCCCAAGTAGTTCTTAGTAGTTCTATGTGAGTTTTATTTTGTTTCTTGCAATTATATCCTCTTGAGGCGGGTCTTGGTGTGACAGTAAGGTTGTCATATTGCAACTTGCTGCTCACAAGTTTGAACACGGAAACAGTCTCTCCGTGTTGTAGGGGCAAGGCTGCATAACTTGGTGGTCATGGGTTTGAAATATGGAAACAGCCTCTCCTTGTTGTGGGGACAAGACTGCGTACATATAATGCCCTACCTCAGACCTTGCAGTAGCGGATTATATCCTGTTGATCCACAACCTTTATAGGCGAAGTTAGGGTGGCCATACTATTGTTGTATTCCCAAACAGTCATGGGCTCATGGCTGCTGATGCTCTTTGCAGTTTCATGCTTGTGGTGCTTATGGATCATATTTAGCCATTTTGTTCCAACATTATTACTGCCTGTTTTGCAAAGAGAACTAATTAGTGGTATTTATTTATTTATTTTTAAATTATTATTTGCTATAGCAGATGACGCCCAGAAGATGGACACTGCTGCTAAAGCCGGTGGAGATGAGGATGCTGAGGCAAGTTACATTCCACTCCCATTTTTAATTTGGTTGGTTTCTGTTATCTTACCATGGAAGTCTATCATTTTCCTGTTGTTGCAGTGAAGCGGACAGCCATAGTGCCCTGAAGATGTAGAACTGGGAGAAGTATTACCTGCTTGCATGTCTCTAGATCTTGTTTTTTTAGTCGAGGAGAGAATCTTGAATATCTATCCCTTCGTTCCTTATTATCGTGTGGTTCTTATTATTGTCATTATTATGATTGTTATCATGATAGTTTGATGTTCGTGCTGTCCATTAGCCACCCCAACCTCTCTCCCTCTCTCCCTCTCTCCCTCTCTCCCTCTCTCTGCCGCGGTGGATGGAATTTAAAGGATTGTTGACATAGTTGCTTTAGAAGGGTTTCATTTTCTTAAAAATTGCCACGAAGTTATTGCTTCCACTACTACTACTGGAAATTTACCTTTTCTTTCTCTTCTTTTTTAGATATTTTCCTGTGTATTGCATGTTGAACTTCTAATGAACCAATCTGGATTCAAATGATTAGTAGTGCTCTGAACTAATTTATTTTTTTGCTTGTGGAATTTCTTTGAGTAGTTCCTTATTTTGCCACCTAGACAAAACTTATATTGATCTGAATGTTGACATGTGTTCAATTGCTATACATGGCAGACTTGGGTGCTTGTCCAAAAATTCTTTTAGTGGGTATCGTCTGTAAACATTTTGGTCCAATAGAAATAGTGGCCACGATGATGTTTTGCATGTCGAATCCAGATGGGGACCATATGATTGATGTGGCCTTGAGACTTTTGACATACGAAGGGTTTCTTTTCTTCTGAACATTTCTCTTGTGAGAGACTTATTCCCTTGTTGCCTAGGTTTAGTATTCCCATCTATCAAATCAGGACTTGTCACTATATGCCATGTCAGTTTGCAAATTTTTAGGAGGGAGGGGAGATTCCATTATTCCATCTTGATGCCAGTCATTTCATATGTTAGGTTTCATCCCAAATTAGTAGGAAAATGGTTTCATGGTAGTGGCGGCAAATGTCACCAGAATGACCAGATTCCCTTGTAGACATGATATAAATTTAAAGGAATTTCTATTTTGGTGGGCTTCTTGGCTTAATGGTCTGGCTTTTGTAGTCATCCATCTATTAAAAGAAGAAGCATAAAAAAAGAAAAAGCATAAACCCTCAAATTAGGGATGTAAACGGATCAAATTTGGATCGAATCATTATTCAAATTTGAATTTATTACCAACTGGCAACTACTTTATTTATTATTGATGGATGTATAAAAATCAAATTTGAATTCTAATTTTAGCCAGATATTTGATTCTAGTCTGGAAAATACAAATTGTAAGTAAAAACAGAGTAGAACCCGGTTTAAAAAAATGTTTTGCCTACCCTAAGAAAATAAGAGACAAAATTTTAAATGTTTATTTTATAAGCATAAGGTTATATGTGTTTTAACATTATCAAACCTAAGGTTATGTGTGTCTTAACATTAGATTAAAAGGAACGGATATAATCTTGTGTTTTTTGCCTGACATCCAAAATTTGCATGCCAATCTGACCTCAACTATTCGAATTTAAATCAAATAGTTAGAGTTTGGATTCCCTTAAACGGATATGAATTCTAATCAAATCTGGACTTTCAATTATGCATTTACATCCTTACCCCAACTCCCTGCATGTGAAGTATCCGTTATACCCCTTGGTTCATCTTAATCACTACGAATCCGTATTTCTGCTCCCCACCTTAAAGAAATTCCCCCCTTTAATTTAATTAGTGAGGTTCTTAAAGTTAGAATCCGTATTTTTGCTCCCCACCTTAAAGAAATTCCCCCCTTTAATTTAATTAGTAAGGTTCTTAAAGTTGGAATCAGGCATCGGACCTGTTGGCCTTCATCGACTTTGATCTAACTCCTATTCAAATTGGCTAGGAATTGGTAAGACAAGGTCAAACTTACTCAGACTTGTTTTTTCAAAATCAGGTGAAATTGGAATTTGGGTTTGTATTGCTTTTCCCACAAGATCAACTTTATTGATTAAAACTTGTCATTAAAAAGAGGATTTAAGTTATACTGCCCACAAAATTTGGCTCAACCTAATCTTCCAAATTATAGATATAAGGACCCGCTTTCCTAGGTGGACTATGTGAGAAACCAATTCAAGAATGCCACTTTATAGTGATGATGGAATCTAATGGTATTTTTATAATTTTGTTTCTAATTCTGAACTCAATTTAACCCATTGGAAAAGGAGGATCACATTAGTGCAAGGCAAACTCAAGCCCAAGGGAGAACATAATTCAAAAGACCAGCCTATTAGGTGCGAGAGCCCTAGAATTAAGAACCACAATTGGTCCATGTGGGATCCTGATGTGGGATCATAACATTGCCACCCTTTTTTAAAGCTGACACCCACATCGGCTCACTCTAGACGGCTTTTACTTTGATTCATCAGGTAGCCTTTTCCTAGATCGGTCCTTTTCTAGGTCCCCCTACCTCTCAAATAGTTGAGAGTTTCCAATAAAGAACCTTCCTCACATAGCTTGAGAGACAATCTTGATGAAATGTCCTGGTTTGAGTATTCAGCAATGTAATAAACTGAATATGAAAGACAAGGTCAACCATATGATGCTTAAATATAGTTTTTCATTTCAAAAATCAATCTGCATCGTACGTTGAGTACCCAACTTGTAATAACCTGTTATGCTTTACAAACAGGGGGACTGAGTCTTCTAATATTAGCTCCTATGCCACAAAGCTTCATATCTAGATTCTCATAACCTCGATCAATGTGAGCTACTCCATTAATTTGTGTAGCTCCTTCTGCTGCGATTCCCGCCAAAATTAGCGCAGCACCACCTCTTAAATCGGTTGCAACAACAGGAGTACCATACAATGCACTGGCAAAAGCAAGGAAAATGAAGGTAAAAATTTGCAACTGCACCCCTACATTCTTTATTTGCAAAGTTTAGAGATGCTGTAAGGACAGATGTACCTTCCCTGATCTTTCCCATTGACGAGTGCAGTGTTCCCACACACTTGAATTCTACCTCCTAGTTTCTGTAGCTCTTTCACTAGAACAAATGAAAGACAGTAATAAATCATCATCATACTTGAGAAGAAAGAAATGTTTATGATCTGGAGAAGTGGAAGATCTAAACAAGGATAAACATCATAATTCAACTTTAACTCTTTTGAGGTTAGGTCATTTGAAGTTCAAAATTATAACTTAATAAACAAATAAATATATAAATCGAAATTTCCTGATCATACTTAAGTTTTACTGAATAGCTACATACCATGACCCATGCGTTTGTCAAAAACAGATTCCTCAACAATACTTGAGCCATTACATGTCAAAAGCAGTGCCATTATTTGAGGTTGCAGATCTGTAGGAAATTGAGGAAATGGCCCTGTTTTAACATCAACACATCGGATATCTCCAGCAATATCGCTGAGCAAGGCAGAGACCTGGTGATGTAAATAACCTTGTCATATTTCATAGGGAGAAAATCAAAAATAGTAAAAAATGAAGCTAAAAATCTCCCATACCTCCATGGTGTTCTGTGTGCTTTCTCTGATTTTGCAACCAGAAGCTGAAAGCTTGTCTATCAGAGATGATAAGTGATGAGGGATGACAGGTGACATCGAGACACATGAACGTGTAATGGCTGCAGCAACCATAAATGTACCTGCCTCAATTCGGTCTGGGATTATGGTGAATTCAGGACCGTGCAACTGATTCCTTCCCTTGATAACAAGTGTATCACTTCCTACTCCTTCCACACAGGCCCCACTCTTTTTTAGAAACCAAGCAAGGTCAACCACCTCTGGCTCCTGCAGTGAAAAAGCAGTTGCACCACTCAATTCAATTTTTGTTTGACAGCAACAGCTATGAGGGTCCTTTCCATAATCCTAGGAACAATAATACAAAAGAGCTTCATTTCTTTCATATCATACTTGGGCTACATTGGAAAGAATAGTCACTCCATCAGCCATAGAAGCTGCCATCATGAGAGTTTCAGTCGCCCCAACACTGGGATAATCAAGATGGAACTTCCCTCCAACAAGTCCTCTGCCGTTCACAGCAAATGCAAAGACTTTGTTGTCCCTGTAGAAGTTTCAAATGGGTTCATTTGGATTCCCGTGCTTATAATTGCTAGAACTATCCAAGTTCAGATGAAGTAAGATTTTAACCTTGTATTCAAGATTCACAGTCCAAAACCAGCCAGAACGTGCTGGTTGGCTATGGTTACATGACCCCTGCTTAAAAGAAAATAGACCTAATACAAGTGTTGCTACAGAGCTTCAAAAGTAAAGTGGCTCAGACCATTGGATTTCAGAAGCTCAGGGGCTGTCTCATCCAAAGTGCTACCCCCCAGACCCTCATCAAACCATCATAACAAACATATGGTATAATCAAAGCCTAAACTAGATATACATTTATAACAAACATATGGTATAATCTACAAGGATCTCCCATTTATAATATGCAATATCTTAATTACAAACAATCAACAGATATCAATATAAGTTGATGAACTCCCATAATGGAGACTACTGGATCAAAATTACACATGATTTTATTTGACACCATAAAATACATAGAAAACAAGAAAAGTTGCCTCAATTTAGAATGGATATTTGCTCCATAGTCACAAGACCACAAGATCTTTTATGTTGCTAAAGCAGGCTTGAAGACAGGTACTTCTAAAATGACTAAATTCTAGTAGTCAGAATTGCAAGTCATTCATGCCAAGAATAACAACATATGGAAACTGAAGAGAAGTTGACCATGGTAAATATAATTTTTGGGAGAAGTTGACAAGAAATGAGAGCTAAAGGTGGTGAATATCTGCAAACTGCAGTAGTATCGATCATTACTCCCCTCATAAATGTAGAGAAAGTTATACTGTGAAAAAATGGGTCATTTGTAGCAATAAGTCCATTCTCCTGATATGAAATCAGTTGCCCATATTGTTGTGTGGCTCAAATAGTATATATTTTCCAAGTAGAATGTTCTGTTTGTTTCTTTTAAATGTAACAAGAAGATTATGTGACCATGTACCCGACACAGAGCACCTGGGTAGCACAAGTTGTAGGTTTGATAACTTTTAGTTTCTTATCTACAAGTTCAGATAAAAGGCAACAAATTATGAAAGCCAAAAATCCAGGAAGCAAATTTACCTCAATTCAACGACTGCACCGAGTGTTTGAAGCCCTCGAATGTATAAGTCAATAGGACGAGTGCCAATATCACATCCTCCTGGAAGTGCCACCACAGCCTCACCAAACCGAGCAAGCAGAGGGCCAATAACAAAAAATCCTCCCCTAGTCTTTCTGACTGAATCCGGGCATGGTTCAACAGAGAGAATCCCTTCAGTGTCAACTGTCACTTCCCCATTAGATGCCTCAATTTGAACACCCAGTGACTGCAGAAGTGAAAACATTTCTCTTGTATCGGATATGTCTGGGATGTTATGAAGCTTTGAAGCTCTGGAGCAACAGAGTGTTCCTGCAAGGACTGCCAATGCTGAGTTCTTGGCACCGCTAATGTTAACATGACCATGGAGTTTCGATCCGCCAACGACTATAAGTCTGTCATCTGGAGGCAAAGTTTCAGTTAAGGTTTGGGAATCCTGAGGTTTGCAAAGTTGGGAGATATGGGGTGTCCTTTTGACAGAACAAAGAAAGGGTTTTCGAAGAATTGGTTGAAAGTGATGACTTTGGGCAATCAATAACAATGCCATGGATTCATACACATAAACACACCATATACAGAGACAGAGAAAGAGGAGTTACTAATGACAAAAAAAAAAAAGTTGGTTTCCTAATTCGTAGAACTTGGAAGGTTGCCTCTCAAAGGAAGTAAAAAATTCACCCTCAATCATTCATGTTGTCCATCTGTTTTGGCCTTTCCGTACCATCTCTACTTAAACTGTTGAAAGTCTCAACCCAACCTATCAATGTTGATTCAGAATCAAAACCCAAAAGAAATCATCACACCCATAACAGATGGGACTAATCTCTCTTACTGGCTCACCTACTCCTCCCTTTTGATTTACAGATTCTTATCCGTTTCCGAGCAAGGCCATACTTCGAAATTACAATCTTTACGGTTATGGGTTCTCCACCAGCCCATGCTGACAAGCCTGAGCAGAACCTGAGAGATGTGAGTGTGAAGCGATAATGTTTATTATTTAAAAAAATCCAACCCATGAGCCCATTGTCTGGCCATACTTACAGATTACAATCTTTCCTGTTATAGGTTCTCCATGACTCCGCCAATCACCAGAACATGCTGATGAACGTGAGTAGAACCTGAAAAATGTGAATGTTATGCGATAATGCTTGTGATTAAGTCCCTTGTGCCCTATGTTTGTCGAGGATCAATTCGTCGAAGAGACAACAAAACCTAGCATGGAGCTTTTGAACTGCCATTTGCAACTTCAATTCTTCAGCTAGCTGTAGTTCAGCCCTCGGACTAAGAGCATGTATTGAGAATAACCTGAATTAATCACGCCCAACCTAGGTTGATAAGCTGATTACAGGCTTCAATGGCTATGAGAGTAGGTTCTGATAAGCTGATTACATCTTCTCAGTTAGGGTTTTGAGGATTCTGGCTGAGGCCCCATTGCTTGAAACGAGAGTAATGGATTTAAAAAATAGGGAAAACGACACTTACCTCTCCCCTCCATCTACAGTTGACCATTTAAGTTTTAAAAAAAGACAAAGAGGTTCTAATTTTTAATGGTATTAAAGTTAAAGTTTTTGTGGGCAATTTTATCTCTGAGTATTTTATTAATTTAAAAACTTATTAATATTAAAAGACTATTTATCTGATTTTAAAAGTTATTAAAATTAAAAATAAAAACCTCTGTTTTGCCGCATGATGTTGCAGCGCCTTATCGGAATTTTTCATGTTCTCCATTAATGTTTCGCTGTGTTTCTTGTTTTTGCAGGATCAGTCAAAAAAAATATTTTGTTGGGAGTCTTGACGATGAATTGGTTACTTCCGGAACTCTTTGAACTCCAAATGAAAACAGTGAGTGAATGAGTGTAAACGTGAGTCGTATACAGTCGTAAGCTTCTATGATACTCCATTTCTTTTCTGAAAAATCTGGGAAGTTACCACTACTAAACCCTAAAAAAGAAGAATAAGAAAACGGGCATCAACGATGGGTTGAGAATTCTAATGCTGAGAGAAAGAGAAGCAATGGTCGCCGGAGCAACGGGGTTCCCCTGAGTGTTTGGTGATTCCGACGTATTGGACGAAAACTTGTTGAGGATCGAATGGAGGTTTCTTGAGTTTGACGACGAGAATGATGACGAGGATGACGGTGAGTACGACGGTGAGTACGACGGCGAGGACGAGGAGCGCTAGGAGGGTAACTTCCTCTGTCTTCTTTAACGAACTGAAAAGTAAAGTCTGGTTGGTTCGATTTTGATTTTTGATTTTCTGTTTTTTATTGGAATTTGGTGTTTGAGTGTTTGGTTCCAATTGTTGTCTTTGTTTTCGAGATCAAACCCTTAGTAGCCACTTCTTACATCCAACATTTAATAGATTACATTGATTTTCAGTTTTTCAAGTTTCATGCAGAGCCAACAACCAAGGGATAGAGAGATTCAGAGGGAAAGGAGGAAGAAGAAGATCAGAGAGTATAGGGGAGTTATTTTCTGGGAGAGTTGGAGGATCTTTGAGGGGGACTGTAAGAGATTATATCATTCAGAATGATTACATTGGCGGCGCTCAGAAGTTGTTCCTTGGGGATCTCTGGCGGTGGCGGCAATGCCGTTGGCGATGGTGCTCCGAAACTAACCAACTCCTTGGCTTTTTTTTTTTTTTCTTTTCTTTTTGGTTTTTTTGGGTCAAGAAAAAGCCCACAGCAGTCGTCTCCTTCACTCCTTGAGTCATCATTGTAAAAGATTAATTTGGTCATTAAAATCAAATTTGCATCTCTTATCATTAGCATCTTATGAAATATTCTTAATGGTTTGAATCTATTTGTATTTTAATAGTATTTTTGAGAAAGTGTTTGTATTTCCTTAAAATTTGACATCATTAAGGTAACATACAAAGGATTAACTATTTTTTTTTTTAAAATAATATTTGAATAATAGAGCGGATTTGAATCAGAAATTTTTTTCCGACTATACTAATTAAGATGAATCTCCTGTGGGCTAGAGGTGTTAACCCTGATTATCGGGTGAAGATTAGTTGTACAATCATGGCTGATGCCTCTCTAATGATAAAAGACAATTTAAATCCTCAAAATCTAGTTAACATGCCCACAGACTGGCTGAAGGGTGTCAATTTCATGCCCTTAGTGGAAAGCCTAACCGAGCACGATCGGAGGAAGCCCAAGACCGGACAAGTCCGATTATTAAATTTTTTTTTTGGGTAAATTTCGATTATTAAACTTGCTAAGCTGAATTGCTGACTGATTATTAAATGGACATTCATAGTATAGCCTAATAAAACTAACCGAATGAATCGAATATATTGTTAATGCTTTTAGGAAAAATATCGACCACACCCTTGTAGTATGATTTAATTTCATCAACTTGCCTTTTATTTCAGTGACAATATCACTAACACACTTGGAAGACACCCAAACATATTATACTCACAAAATAGTTGAAAAGACATTTTTACCCTTATCATCATTTATTTTCATTTTTATATATCTTTTTTATTTTCTCTTTTTTTTTCACATTTACCTCCCGCAAGTCTGAAACCGATTGTCTTCTTCCCCTAATCTCCGGTGACGGCTCTATTCCAGGCGAAAAACTCTTCTTTAACCGACAGAAAAGTAATAAAAAAATTCCGAATCGGACCTTAGAAGAGAACAGAAAATCAGACATAAAAAGAGATACTCAGAGAGGAAGCAATCTGCAACAGAGAAGAAAGAAACACAGATACCGTTCTTGAAAATCAGACATTCTTTTTCATCTAAATTTTTTTTTTATTGATGTTTGAAGTGGCAATAAGAATATAGTAAGAAAGGAAGCAATCTGCAATAGAGAAAGAGATAAACACAGTTGTTGTTCTTGAGATTTCTCGTTCATGCCTAGAAACTGTTTAACCCTCCCTCAATCCGAGCAAACTCAGGAAATCGAAACCAAATAACCGAGCTGGGTCACCGCTCTTGAATACACCAGAGCCAACAAAGAAACAATCGCAACCCAATTGCATCATCAGAGGCTCAGAGCAGCATCAGCTGTCGTCGGCATAATCGACGCCAATGGCTTCCAGTATCTAGGCTTCGACTAAGTGGCCAATACGAGCCTTAGCCATGACGGGAATGGTGACGGCCTGCTTGATCTCCTTGATGAAGCCTGGGTCACTCATTCGGGCGACACCTCCCTGTATTTCTCTGATACAGTGAGCATCTGCAAACATGGTAAAATGGTATGTTAACGTATACAGAAAAGAGAAAGCAAAAATCCATTCCGCATCTTCGCAGGCCAAGGCTACCAATTCTGGTCGTCTTCTTAGGCCACGACTACCGATTCTCGTCCTCTTCGACGACCATGGTGAAAAGTGCAGTGGTGAAAATGGTCAAACCCTATTCTTTTTACTTTTTCTGAAAAACTTATATCTCACAAATATATTTTAAGTTTTTTTTTAAAATTAAAAGGGAAAAAATATAGATGGGTAGTTTTGTCATTAACGAATTTAAGACGGTGACAGATCATCGATTAACATACATGACTTAATAGAGGGGTTTTATTGATACATCTGTTCAAAAATAGGGGGTGTTAGTAATATTATCGCGAAAAAGGCAGGTGGGTGTCACACCTCAATTCTGACTGAACCAGAAATGTGAGTGAACCGTCACTAAACCAACGGTTTACATCAGGATCTCAATAAGATTGTATCCACTTATACAAACCATTGCACATAATCATAATCAGATTATAAGTAAATACAGTAGAAATCTTAAATTAAATGAACTGAGTATTCTATTGCTACTTAAATAAATTATTCAATTATTCAAAATACCAAAACATAGATAAATATGTTTACATCGTTTATGAAATCCAACTGAAATAAATAAAATAACTAAATTCAAGAACATTCTAGAGGTACACGTAGTAAGGGCACTCACATGAAGCGTCATGTTCGTCCTCCCCTACTTGCACTTTCAGAGCAGCAACACCTCCATACACTAGAGCATCCACCTAGTCTTCCACAGTATAATCTACATCAACATCTAAAAATAGTGTGTACACAAGGTGAACTCACAATTCAGCTTAGTAAAAAAATCAGACAATGCAACAAACAATATGCATGAGTAACATTCACATTATGGTCTGATTTTAAATTTACAATGTGCTATAAAAAGGATTGGCAGCCACCGCACCTTTATACACGAGTGTGTGAATCCGCCTAATGGATCAAACACTACTGTCATCTCACATGCACCCACTATAGAATAGAGATAGAGATAAAGTGTCCGAATCACACACCGCCAACACTTCCACTGATACCCTATCCATACCAACACGTAAGCCCCTATTGGCGAGGGCTTGCAAACTGGGCTCGCAACTAACCAATCCTACATGTCATCATAGTAGGCCCTATCCCAGCACAACTCCCTACGGCATAGAGATAGTGCTCGAGTCTTGTGGCCAGGCTGGAGACCACAGTGCCACGTCCTCCCCCTTATACCATACTAGCACCAAGCATGCTAAGATAGCAGCGATACGAAAATGTGCCAGTGTGAGGAATGATCCAAGACCCCAGGCCCTTCCCATTCGACACACCAACGAAAACAATCACATCTTAGCATAGTGAGTATGCATGAACAATATAATAACTGAAAGTAAAGATGACATGTGAGTATACACAAACAACATTCCATAGGACAATAATTATTAACAACGTTTTATTGTTATTAAGTTATTGGGGTTTAGGTCCTATTCCCTTACCTGACGTTTGATTGCTAGCTTGCTCCGGATTACAGCTTCCAATCTTGCTATCACAGGGTCCTACACGACGTTAGGGTTTAATTAGAATTAGTTTCGTAGGTTTTATGTTGGTCGAAAACCAATCCAATCTGGATATACCGGTGGCATATACCAGTCGCAGGTCACTGTACAATGGTGTGCTCGATATAGTCGACTGGACAGCCTTGGCAGGCTACTCGAGAGGTACCGGTCGCATATACTGGTCGCACCTAGTGCCCCTAGTATGGTCGACCGGTATGCCTTCGGAAGACCACCAACTTGGTATTCGTCTTTCGTCAGTCATCCTTTATGGCTTTTAGGGTTCCTCCTATGCCTTCTAGGCCTGAGTAACGTATTAGGGTTGTTTTTATCTCCCATTCAAGGCTTACATTCTAAGAAACTTTAGTTTAGCACTCAATTTAGGGTTTATCGACTGAATTATGGTTTAACGAAAATTTAAAGATTTTTATCAATACCTAGCCTTGCATGGTATTGATCAGTCATCCATAATGCTTAACTTAGAGAGAAGTTCAAGCACTTACCGTTGGTTCATGAACTATGGTGTTCTTCGTCTAACAGAGGCTCCTCTTCAACCTTTCTCAGCTTCTTTTCCTCTTTAGATCTCCTTCTCCTCTTTAGGGTTTGTGAGAATCAATCAAAGAGGTTTAAGGAAGTTTAGAAATCCTTAAATAAGCTATGTTGGAGTTCAAGAAGTTTTCCTACGTTAGAAAAGTCTCTAGGACTAAGATTTGGCAAGTGGGACCCACAGAGATCAGTTTTCAGATCTAATTAGTCTGCCTGCGCAAACATACTAGTCGATCGGTATGTAGACCGGTATCAAGAGACCGGTATGAAAGTTACCATAAGTTTTGATCCATTTTTGTACCTGATTGTCATCCGCTTGTCCCGTCTTGTCCGGTTATGATTGGAAGACTTGTTACGACATGAAATAGAGGTCTAAATCGGGTTTATGGAGTGTGGGTCTTACAACTCCCCCACCCTTAAAAGAAATTTCATCCCCGAAATTTGCATTTAGGTCTCACAACTCCCCCACCCTTAAAATAAATTTCAGCCTCAAAATTTGCACGTACCTTCTTTATCGAAAAGGTTGGGGTACTCCTTTCGCATCGTGTTCTCCTCCTCCTAAGTGATTTCCTCTACATCTTGGCTTTTCTAATGTAACATAATGGATATCTTTGCTTTAGAGGTATTGTATTTTCGGCTTGTGAGCATTACGAGTACCACCTCAAATGTCAAATCCTCTGTCAAGTCTGGTGGGTCTGCTGTCAAGATGTGCGATGGATCCCTGACATACTTCTTCAATAGTGAAACATGAAACACATCATGAACGCTTGACATAGATGGTGGTAGAGCCAGTTGATACACCACATTACCACGTCTAGTCAGTATCTCGTATGGTCCCACGTATCTGGGGCATAGCTTCCCCTTCTTACCAAACTTTTTTAGACCCCGCACAGGTGATATCTGCAGGAATACCATATCACCCACTGCAAACTCCAGATCTCGACGTTTGTTATCCGTGTAATGTTTTTGTCGAACTTGAGCTGTCTTTACTCTTTCTTTAATTTGATCAATCGCTTGACAAGTTTCTTCTACGAACTCCGATCCGATAATCCTTCTCTCTCCCACCTCATTCCATAACAGAGGTGTGCGACATTTCTTCCCATAGAGTGCCTCATATGGAGCCATCTGGATCATAGCCTGATAACTATTATTATAAGCAAACTTGATGAACGATAGCTTATCGTCCCAAGCTCCCTTAAAATCTAGGGCACACGCTCGGAGCATATCCTTCAAGATTTGAATAGTTCTCTCTGACTGCCCATTTGTCTGAAGATGAAAAACTGTACTAAACTTCAACTTGGTCCCCATGGTTTTTTGTAATGCTTCCCAGAACTTTAATGTAAAACAAGGATCTCTGTTAGACACTATGCTCTCCAGTACACGGTAAAGTCTGACTATATTATCCACATATAGCTTGGCCAACCTATCCATGCTATACTGAGGTCAGACAGCGATGAAGCATGCTGTCTTAGTAAGTCGGTCTACTATTACCCACACTGCATCTACTGACCTTGGTGTCAAGGGTAGGCCAGTGACAAAATCCATTGTGATACAATCTCACTTCCATGCTAGCTCCGATAGTGGTTGTAACAAACTTATGGGTCTTTGTCTTTTCACTTTCACTTGCTGGAAATTTAGACATTGAAATACAAATCGAGTTACATCTGCTTTCATACCCCTCCACCAGTATAATTTTCTCAAATCATGGTATATCTTAATGCTTCCTGGATGTACTGAATATGGGGTATAATGAGCTTCTGTCATAATTCTGTCTCTGATGTTAGCATCCTCACTCTTAGGTATACATAATCGTCCGTGGTACCTGAGTACCTTGTCTGAATCCAAGGTGAAGTCAGGTTTGCTTTTACCCTTCTCTAAATCTTCTTGCACAGTCTTGAGGTGAGGATCCTGTCGGATTGCTATTTTCACCTCATCTATCAGATCTGGTAAGATCTTCAAGGCTGCAAACATCAATGTGAACTTATGACTCAAGCCTTGATCCACTGGATCATTTGCTGTCTCTAGTATATGCTCTTCTTCATTCTCTATTGAGCCCAAGGCTACAGCACACAGTGTAGCATTTGTACTAGGTACTGCCTCAGGTTTCAACGCCCACTTTCTACTTAAGGCATCGGCCACAACGTTTGCCTTACCCGGATGGTACTAGATGTCACAATCATAATCTTTTAACAGTTCTAGCCATCTCCTTTGTCTCATGTTTAGGTCATTCTGAGTGAAATGGTAAGTCAAACTCTTGTGGCCTGACTTGATCTGGAAATTTTAACCATAGAGGTAGTGCCTCCAAGTCTTGATTGCGTGAATGACCGCTGCTAATTCCAGATCATGTGTAGGATAGTTCTTATCATGCTCCTTTAGCTGTCTAGATGCGTAGGCGATCACCTGTTCTCCTTGCATCAGAACATATCCTAGTCCCAAACCCGATGCATCAGTATATAGAGTGAACGGTAGGCCTAGTGTTGGAATAGTCAAGATAGGTGCATCGACTAATCTTGACTTCAAAGTCTGAAAACACTTCTCACACTCATCTGTCCATATGAATTTCTCTCCTTTCTTGGTTATCCTGGTGAGTAGAACGATGATCCTTGAATAATCTTACACAAATTTTCTGTAGTAACTAGCTAAACCAAGGAAGCTACAAATCTCGGCAACTGACTTCGGTGCTTCCCATCCTACTATAGCTTCTATCTTGCTTGGATCAACTTTGATACTGTCTATTGACACTTTTAGCCAAAATTCACACTTCTTGAATTTTGCATAGAGTTTCTCCCTTCTCAGCCGTTGTAGGGCTGCTCTCAAGTGTGTTGCATGCATCTCCTTGTCCTTTGAGTAGACCCATATGTCATCAATGAATACGATGACTGAAGTGTCTAGCATGTCATGAAACACTCGGTTCATCAGCTCCACGAATGATGCTGGGGCATTGGTCAACCCGAATGACATCACAAGAAACTCATAATGTCCATATCTCGTCCTGAAAGCAGTCTTCGGAATATCTCCAGCCTTGATCTTTAGTTGGTGATAACCAGATCTAAGATCAATCTTTGAGAAAACCTTTGCACCTTACAACTGATCGAATAGATCATCGATCCTAGGCAAAGGGTATCGGTTCTTGATGGTTAACTTGTTCAACTCTCGGTAGTCGATACATAGTCGTACGCTACCATTCTTCTTCTTTACGAACAACACATGCGCTCCCCACGGTGATATGCTTGGTTGTATGAAACCCTTGTCTAGTAGTTCTTGTAACTGGGTCTTCAACTCCTTTAATTCTATAGGGGCCATCCTTTATGGTGCTTTAGACACCGGTGCCGACCCTGGCATAAAGTCTATTATGAACTCTGTAGCCCTGTCTGGAGGTATTCCGGATAGATCTTCTAGAAATACATCTGGAAACTCTCGTACCACATCTAGATCTTCCATCTTTGGCACCTCTGCAGCAACGTCGACCACAAACACTAAGTATCTGACTCCTCCTTTCTCTAGGCATCTCTTAGCTGTTAGAGCAAAGAGGATCAGCTTCTGCTTCCTAGGTAGCTTAGTTTCAGTAAAGCTAAACTCCTTCCCATTATCAACCTTGAAAGCAAGCTTCTTTTCGACACATAATAAACTAGCTGAATGATGGCCTAACCAATCTATTCCCAATATGACGTCAAAGTCTGCCATCTCAAGTTGAACCAAATTTACTTCTAGGTTTCATCCATCAATTTTAATCGGGCACGACCCATAGCATTCATTCAAGGCCACTTCTACTCCCAACGGAGAGTGAACTATCAAGCTTGGAGTTAATGGCTTGACAGGTAACTCCAGTCTCTTCCCAAAAGACAAAAATAAAGGAGTGTATAGCCCCAGAGTCAAAGAGTACTCTGGCGGGTACACCAGCTATATCTACAATTCCTGGAATTTACTTATCCCTTAGTTCTACATGCTTATACATAACAACACAATAAGAAAAATAGTAAGGGATGGAATCGTATAGACAAGACCTTGCTCTATTAGACCATCAGGAATTTCAATTTGGTATTGCTATTTATCCCTGTCAGAAGCTGTCATTGTAAGTCTTAATGCAACATTTGTGTTAGGTCTTTCGCCAGACTTCAATACCTCATTTCTGCTCAACGCATCTGCCATTAGGTTGGCCTTTCCGGGTTGATATTGAATATCATAGTCATAATCCTTTAACAACTCTAACCATCTTCTCTGTCTCATGTTCAACTCCTTCTGGTTAAAGAGATGAGTAAGACTCTTATGATCCGATTTAATCTGGAAATTTTCTTTATACAAGTAGTGTCTCCAAGTTTTAATTGCATAAATCACCGCTGCTAGCTCCAAATCATCAGTATGATAGTTCTTCTCGTGTTTCTTCAATTGTCTTGAAGCATAAGCAATTACTTGTTCACCTTGCATCACCATGCATCCCAGGCCCAATTTAGAGACATCAGTGTATAGGGTAAATGGTTGCCCTGGTACAGGAATAGTCAAGATGAGCGCCGATATCAACTTCAACTTTAGGGTCTGAAAGCACTTCTCATATTGATTAGACCAAATGAACTTCTCCCCCTTCTTGGTCAGCTTGGTGAGAGGTATGATGATTCTAGACTAATCCCCCATGAATAGTCTGTAATAATCGATTAATCCTAGGAAACTGCTAATCTCGACAACGTTCTTAGGCGCTTCCCACTTCACAATTGCTTCTATCTTGTCGGGGTCCATTTTTATTCCTTTTGATGACACTACGTGACCCAAAAATGCCACTTCGTTCATCCAGAACTCACATTTCTTGAACTTAGCATAAAACTTCTTTTTTCTCAATTGCGAGGTTATTTCGTTGCCACCTTCTTTTCTGTGAGGCCGTCATTCGAGGAGGGCGTTGTGGATTGTTGTAAGGCTGCTCTAAAATCCAACGCATGAGTCACCTCGTCCTTGGATTAAACCAATATATCATTTATGAAAACTATTATCAAAGTATCCAACATATCATGGAATACCCAGTTCATGAGCTCCATAAAAGATGCTGGTGCATTGGTTAGCCCAAAAGACATAACTAGGAACTCATAATGTCCGTACCCGATTCTAAATGATGTCTTTGAAATTTTGTCATCCTTAATCTTCAATTGATGGTATCTAGACCATAGATCAATTTTGGAAAACACCTTTGCACCTTGCAACTAATCAAATAGGTCATCGATACGAGGTAATGGGTATCAATTCTTGATCATTAACTTGTTTAATTTTTGGTAATCTATACAGAGTCGAATGCTACTGTCCTTTTTCTTCAGAAACAACATCGGTACTCCCCATGGCAAAGTGTTAGGCCGGATAAAATCCTTGTCTAATAACTCCTGTAGTTGAATCTTCAATTTCTTCAATTTGGTAGGAGCCATTTGATAAGATGCCTTAGACACAGGTGCCAACCCTGGCAATAGGTTTATCACGAACTCCGTTGCTCTATCAGGCAACAACCCAGGTAAATCTTCTGGAAACACATTCAAAAATTCCCACACAACCTCAATATCTTCCATCTGTGGCGTTTCTTTGGTGGTGTCCACTACAGACATTAGCTATCCGACTCCACCCTTTTTGAGACACCTCTTCGCTTTAAGCGCAGAGAGGATAAGCTTCCGTTTATGACGGAGTTTAGTTCCCAAAAAGATGAATTATATACCATCCTGATCTTTGAAGGTCAATTTTCTTTCAGCACACAGTAAACTTGCAGAGTGCCAAGCTAACTAGCCCATTCCTAAGATGACATCAAAGTCTGCCATCTCAAGTTGAATTAAGGTTGCATCCATAGTTTGCCCATTAATAAGGACTGGGTATGGTCCATAATCTTTTTCCAATTCCACTTCTAATCTCATAGGTGACCTCACTAATAGCTTGAAGTCTAAGGGTCTGATAGGCACATTTAATTTCTTTCCAAAAGACACAGATATAAAAGAGTGGGTCACTCCAGAGTTGAAAAATACTCTGGCGGGTATGCCAGCTATAGGTACGATACCTATGATTTTACCTAGATTTAGGCTATATGCTCACACAAGGTATTGTAAAAAAAAATAAAAGGTTGGATCATACCTATGACCACATTTGGTGATGCGGTAGCATCTTTGGAAGTTACGACTAAAAATTTTCCTTGTTGCAACTGCTTCCTTGGTTTAGGACAGTCCCTTGAATAGTGCCCTATCTGTTCACAATTGAAGCATTTAACTCCAGCATTCCCTTGCTTTTGTTCAGGTTGAACCAACTGGGTAGTCTTGGCTGCAATATTAAAGCCTTGCGTCCAGATTGGTTTGAAGGTCTTTAAGTTACCTCCATTGAATGAGTTCCCATTAGGCCTCTTATACCCTTGTTTTGAGCAAAATAGCTCTCCTCTGGCTCGATTCTATCACTCGAGCAAACTGCAACGCTTCATTATAGATCTTCCTTTCTAATCCTAGCACATGCTCTCAGATGCTTCCCCTTAGTCCCATGATGAAACTTTGGATTTTGGTGTCCTCCTCTTGCATACTAGTGGGAGTAAAGAAGAACAACTCCTCGTACCTCTGTTGGTACATATCTACAGTCATTTGTCCTTGATACAGACTCAAGAACTCCTTTTCCATTTGATCTAAGAAGCTTATAGAAAAATATTCCTCAAAGAATGCCTCTTCAAAGATAGCCCACGTTAGATAAGTGTGCTTCGTTAGAAGATAGCTTTGGGTAGACTTCTACCAATGATGCGCATCACCCTTCAGCATGAACGTAGCACACAAAACTTTCTCATCTTCAGAAATAGTTATCATCATAAAATTCCTCTCAATCTCATCAATCCAGTGGGCTGGCCATAAAGGGTCAGATGGCTTGCCCGTGAACTCTTTCGGCTTCATCTTCAGTAACCGCTCTATCAGCCTAGAGTGATCAAGCTGATTTTGCGCATAGAACCCATATATAGGTTGCTGATTCTGATAATGGACTTGATTACTTCCTCCTTGTTGTACTCCAAAATTCTGCACTGGGGTATGCATCATCGGAGCCTGCTGTATTGTAGGCGCCGTGTTATTTCCAATGGGTGCTATGTGTATAGTGTTATCGACAATGGGTGCTGGAAGCACCACACTACTACCGATAGGCACCATACTAGTCAGCCCAGGAGGTGGTGGTGTAACGTTGACAACTGGAACAGTAATTCCCATTGCAGCTTGCATAGCTAATAACATCTGCTGTTGTTCCTGCATCTATCGGGCCATGTTCGTCACAACCACAGCTAGATCATCAAGTGGTCCTGGCAAATTGGTTGGATTGGCCTGAGTGTTGACCCCTTACAGCAAAACATTTTGATTACCATCATTTCCAGCTTGTCCTTCGGGGTTTTCATTAGTATTTCCTACTCCAGGTAGTGGTGGAGGTGGGCTCGGGTTGCATCTCCTTCAGCTTACTCTACGTCCAGCCATTTGAGACAATCATCTGTGGTGGTGTTTGCAAGGTTGATAAATGTGAGACAAGTGTAAAAATTGATAATTTATAAGATTAGTGTCATCACACACAGAAATCCCCAACACACAGAATCAAAACAAGTATATCCAGAAATTTTCTTCACTGGTCGATACTGACTGGTCGCACATTATGCGACCAGTGGCTACGACCAGACAACCCTAGAAAACTTTTCGGGATTCATTGGTCGATACACTGGTCGACATCACTGGTCAACACATTGGTCGAATTAGTTGACCGATGAACCTAGAAATTGACTTTTAAACTGGAAACCAAGTTATTTTTTCCATTTCTCCTCTATTTCCTTTTGTACTCTAACCCAACTTGTTGCCGATGAGTTGCTACAGTAACAACCAGACAACTTGGGTTTTTCCTCATCGATTGATGACTTAAATCCTCTCAAAAGATATGTTTTTCTTTCCCATTTTCTCCTTAGTTTATTAAACCTAGGTTTTATCATCTTATTCGAATTAAAATTTATTCAACCGTGAAAATTTTATTTTGATCATTCAACTTCGATGTTGATCACCTAACGGACAAAAACCTTCAATCAATTTTGGGTTTCATCAGTTGGTTTGCTCAAAATCCCAAACTTATGGTTTTTTGACCTAGAAATTGGGGTTTTTGCCCAAAATTTGATTTTCTTTGAATTCCTTGAAATTTGTTGCAATTTCCTTTTGGTTTAGCCTTGCAGGATGGTTTGTATCTGATGTAAGTCCTCCTGCCCGCCAAAAATAGGGTAAAAGTGAGGCTTTAGACCATTTTACGCCATTATGCTGTCGAAAATTCTAAAATTTTACTAACTTATTTATTCCCTCCATATTTTGTAGTCATTATGCCTTGAACCAAAAATCCCAGGCAATACAACGCCCACCCTTCCATTCAACTGATGCCGAAGCACAGTACCCCAAGTTTCGAAGCAAGCATGTAAAGGGAGGTCGTTATGTCAACCTGGCCAGTCTTGCATTGTTTGATGTGAAGGGTGCATTCGGGGCCATGGGCTGGCTCCCGGTGATCCAGTATCCTACGTGCACATGTCCAGAGCTTGTCAAGCAATTTTATTGCAACCTTCAGCTCGAGGGTAACCCAGATGATCAAGACAGAGGTAGAGAACTGAAGATAACCAATTGGGTAAAAGGAATACCCATTTCCTTGGATACACAACAGTTGGCGGAGCTTCTTAACATCTCAAATGCTAGAGAGTTGGTCTACTGTGCCCCAAGAGAGAGACAATTTCTATCAATGTCCATGAGAGCCGAGGTGAACAATTAGATTTTACGGGATGATCGTGCTAGGATGCAGGCAATCCATCTTTGTCTAGAACCTCGAGTGTACTGCAAGATCATTCAGCATAACATTGTACCTTAGAGTCGCCACTACGACATAGTCTCACAGCTTACATAGTATTTGTTGTACCGTATCTGCACCCGACTATCGGTTTTTCTACCCTATATTATCATTCGCACTATGCATCGTGCCACGTCGCCCGACCTGAGGGGAAACCTTCCCTACAGTTGCTTAGTCTCTACACTTCTTATACGCCTTCATGTGAGTTAAGAGGGCGAGAAGTTTTACGAGGACACGATGTCGCCAGATATTGACTGGGATGCCATCTGTAGGATGGAGATACAGGAGATTCAGGTCAGTGACGAGGAGTGGAATGCTCTAGATCGTCCACTAGGCTTAGCAGTAGCGGCAGCAGTAGCAGTGGATTTTGAGGCAATAGTGGCAGAGAGTGATGAGGATGATGACAGGATGTACATGGATGTAGATGCCATCCCCCATACACCACAACCTACCATTAGAGCTAGCCCTTCTCATGCTTCTCCTTCAGTCGGTCCTTCGCGCTCTCCACCAGATGACCTGATGGCACTACTCTAAGAGATCAGAGGTTCTCAACGCAATCTATTGGACACTCAGAAGGAGTTGTTGGTTGCTCAGCGAGCAACCGATCAGCAGGTAGCCATTCTTGTAAAGAGTCTCCACACTACCCAAGATCAGGTGGATTGGCTCCATTAGAGATACGAGGAGGATTATGATGGAGACAGAGAGTCACCACCTCTTCTACTAGCTCAGGAGTAGATTTTGTTGTTCAATTACTACAGACATTATTTTTTGTTATATTCTAGGGTAACCGTCTGACTTGTGGATGGAACCCGACTACTAACATTTCTTGTTTTGGTTTTGTTTATAGATGCATTATTGTCTTTCTTTTAATTCAGTCTCAACAACAGTATGCTTATAGTGTGTTTGTATTATTGCTTTTTGTTTCTCACCTAACTCAGTTCATAAACTCTTGTAGATGTACATAGGTTTGATTGGCAGAGCCTGAGAGTTCTGATACCAAGTTGTTGCACCCCAACTCTGGTCGAACCAGAAGTGTGATGAACTATCATAAGAACAAACGGTCCAAGGATCTTGTAAAGATTGTGCCAACAATTTAAACCATACACATGACACAACACAATCAGAGATAAATAATTAAATATAGGAAGTATTATTATTAATGAACTAAGGCCTAATCATGATAATAAGTTAATAAATTCAATTATCTCCATACAACTCAAAACGTACGTATACAATCTATTACAAGTCTTTATAACTCAAATAAAATAAACTAGGAATAAACACACTGAAAATACTCGCATGAAGAGTCGTGCTCGTCTTCCATAGCTTGTATTTCCATCACTACCATGTGTCCGTACGACGACGCCTCCATATAGTCTTCCATAGTATAACCTGCATTATCAAATAAAATATTCGACGTCAAGGGGTGAACACATAACATAGCTCAGTGAGTAAACAAAATAATACGCAAAATATGCATGCATTTAATTTATATCTTTGGTCTGGTTTAAGTTTGCAACTATGCTATTGAAAGGATTGACGACCACCGCACCTATATACACGAGTGTGTGGATCTACCCAATGGATCAAACACTATTTCCATCCCACATATACCCACTATAGAATAAAGATAGAGCTAAAGTATTCAAATTACACACTACCAATACTTCCCTGATGCCCTATCCATACCAGTATGTATACCCCTACTAGCGAGGGCTTGCAAACAGGGCTCGCGACTAACCAATCCCAGATGTCATCAAAGGTTGTATCCAAGGCCTTACCTCAGCATCTCTCAATATGCCCATAGAGATAGAGCTATAGTTTAGCAATCAGGCTAAATCACAATACTGCTTCCTCCCCCTAATGCTCCACAATGTACTAGTTCCATTAAGGTAACAGTGATACGATGATGTCAATGTGGCGAACGAAATAGAAAAAGAGCTAGAGCTTCATGGATTACACACTGCTACACTCCCCCTGATCCTCCACCCAATCCAACACATCGATTACACACACAAACACTTGCCTATCCCTAGCATCATCATCATATCAAGTAAAAACAATAATAAATATGCATGACCAGATATATAGCAATTATTAGATGACATGTGAAATGGACTAACATTCATACAAGCACGACATCATATCATTCTAAAAAAAAAAAATAGAAATGAAGGGTAGCTTGTTATTAGTCAATTAGTTTAGGTCTTGTTCCCTCACCTGTAACATTGTTTGTTCCTCTTCCAAGCTTTGGAACCTACTCTAACACTAGTTGAACACCTAGACAAGTTATAAATTTAAGTTAGGGTTTGATTCCACTAAATTTCAGTAGTTTGTTTTCAAAACAGGGCTTCCTATTGTCATGTGACTTGTGGCTGTGACTAGAGAGTCCCTATCAAGATCACCGAGGATTACTAGTCAATTCACTGGTCGAATATCATGCAACTACTGACTGCGACCAAAGAAACTCTGGTCAAATTATTTTCCATCTGAATTCTCTTAGAGTCTCTACACCTAGGCTAACCAATGGAGTTCATCCTAGAGTTATTCTATGGCCTGAAACCAATGGTTTCTATTTGATAATTCCCCATTAACAATCATAGATTAAATTGTAGGTTAACCTTAATCTCCTTTGATTCGTGTGGAAGACCACATTATCCCCTTCACATCATGATGTTCGATTTACCATCACAAAGATGAAGAATCATCCTAACGAACCCAATAGCTATAGAGATGGTCTTCTTACCTTAGTTTCCTTGTGGTAGGAAGATGGAAACCATCGGCACAAGTTCCTCTGCAACTCCTTCTCCAAGCTTCCTCTTTCTCCTTAATCTTCTTTTCCTCTCTCTTTCTCTCTTAGTTTTTAGGGTTTGTGTAAGACCCGTATCGAACTAACTAGTCTTACCACCTTGTACCAAGTCTACCTATCATGGTCGAGCCACGTGGACCAAGTGCGTGAAGAAACCACAAGACCATGTATGAAGTTTAACTCAAAACAGTCAAATATGAGGGTAGGGTCGCATGCCTAAACAGGTGTGACCGACCCCACCTCAGAAGAGTCCAACCCATGACTTTTTAGTCGTGGGGTCGCATGTTATAAAAACGTAGGGTCGATAGATTTTGCGACCCTACATTCGACCCTACGAAAATAAACAGAAACTGAAAATTAGGAAGCCTTCCTAACTCGAAGGGGGTCTTTCCTAAACTTATTGGGGCTTATTATGGAGGGTTTTCCTCTATAAATAGGACATCCCTTAGCCTTTTTCACTCTTTTAGAACCCTAATTGAAAGTAAGAGAGAGAGAAGAGAAGGAAGAGAAGGAGAATTGGAGAAGAAAACTAAGGAGGAGGAAGTTTAGAGAAACCTCTGAATCTCAGCAAACCTAAGGTATGAATATGATCTCCATGATTGATTAAGAGCCTAGAATAGTTTATAGGATTTAGAAAAAATCCAAATCATCCATCCATGGACAAATTTCAAGAGAAACCATGGAGAAAATCATTGTGGATAATGAATAATGTGTAAAAATTATAGTATTGAGCCATAGAACAATCATAGGAAGGGCTATGAAGATAAGCCAAAGGATTCAAACATGAAGGAATAGACTTAAGAGTGAAAGGTCGACCCTGACACGTGTGGTCGCACGTAGGGTCACATGATATTCGACCATACGAGGCCCACATGATCGACCACATGCCCTCGGGAAGTTCCAGGGAGGGTGTGGTCGCATGTAGGGTCGAAGTACATTCGACCCCACCTACGACCCTACACCCTGGGGTCCCAGAACTGAGACCCCAGGTGCTACCCTACCTGCAACCCTACCCCTGTGGTCGCAGAAACTGCTACCCCAGGTGCTACCCTACCTGCGACCCTACAGTTTCTGTTAGTCTAAACTTATGGGAATTAATTCTAATTAAAATCTATCGACTTGTTAGGTACTTTCAGTGATTTAAAAGTAAATTATAAAGCTTGAACGAGGATCTAATAGCAACCAAAGGTGAGGGAACAAAACCTAAACTAATTGGATAATAATAAACTATTTTTGCTTATTGAGTCCGATGCCGTGATTGATTCTACGCTTGTATGCATGTATTGTGCATTTAACATGTCATCCAATATTCCTGTTATTACTGTTCATGCATATTTAATTTTATTTATTTATAACATGATGATGATGATGATGATGCTAGGAATAGGCATGTGAATGTTTGTGTGTGGTTAGTGTACTTGATGTGAGTTGGGCATCAGGGGGATGATGTGACACTGTGGTTCATCCTAGTCACCAGACTCTAGCTCTATCTCTACTCAAGTCTTGTCCAGTAACATCGTCGTATCGCCATTACCTTAGCAGAACTATTACATCGTAGGGCATCAGGGGAGGTGATCTCGGACCGTGTTGTCTCTAACTCTGTCGAGAGGCCTTAGCTCTATCTCTATAGACGTATTGAGGATGCTGGGGTGAGGCCTTGGATACACTGTTTGACATTAGAATTGGTTAGTTGCGAGCCCAGTTTGCAAGACCTCGCCAATTGGGGCTTACGTATTGGTATGGGTAGGGCATCAGGGTAAGTGTGATGTGGTGCGATCCTAAACACTTTAGCTCTATCCCTATTCTATGGTAGGTGCATGTAGGGGCGGCAATGGTGTTTGATCCATTGGGCGGTTCTACACATTCATGTATAGAGGTGCAGCGGCCACCTATCCTTTCTATTACTCATTGCAAACTTATGAACCAGACCAAAGATATGAATTGAATGCATACATATGTTTGTTGTATTGTTTTGTTTGCTCACTGAGCCGTGATGTGTGCTCACCCTTTCAACGTCGAATATTTTTAGTTGATGATGCAGGTACTACTGTTGAAGACTATATGAATGCTCCTATGTATGGACATGCTACAACAATGGATGCAGAAGTTATGATGGAGTCGCATGATTCGTCATGCGAGTGCAACTCATGCGTCTTCGATTTGATTTATGTATTTGGATTTTAAGGAAATGTAATTGATTATTTTATTTTATGTCTTGATAATTGGAGATAATTAGATAATTTATTTATTTTATCATTATTAGACTCTCAGTTCATTAGTATAAAGACTTCCACTATTGTTTATTTACTTTGATTATTGTGTGGATATGTATGGTTTAAGTAAACAGACACAGCCTATTGGAGATCCTGGTTGAACCGTTGGTTTATTGGTGGTTCATCACACCATTCTAAATAGTACAAAATTAGGGTGTGACAACTTGGTATCAGAGCTCTCAGATCCTGTCTATTAAACCGGTATACTCCTACAAAAGTATGTGAACTGAGTTAGGATTAAATTTAAAAGCTTTAATAAGAACACACTATAAGCACCTGTGTTGTATGAGACAAAATTAAGAATGAGAATAATGCATATATAAAGGAGAAACAAGTTTCATATACACTCGAATAAAAAGCAACGCATATACATATCCAAATCAGAGTACAGTCCACAATCTGGTCAATTACTCTGTAGTACAAGGAAAAACAAAAAGAAAATATACATCATGAAGCTGGAGGTGCTGGAGGAGGAGGTGCCTCGCGATTTCTATCGTAATCCTCAGAATACACTCTAGTCAACCAGGCTACCTGAGTCTGGGTGGTCTAGAAACTAGCTGTCAACTCGGCCATCCACTGATCAGATGCACGCTGTGCATCTAGAAGCTCTCCTACTCTTCCATCAGTCACGCGCTGAGCATCTAGAAGCTCTCCTACTCTCAAATCCATTGCATGCTAAGCCTCTCTGATCTCACGCAGCAGCCCCATCACATCATCAGATGGTAGGTGCGAAGGACTAGCTGCATGTGTAGGAACCCGAGATGGGCCAGCTCCAATGGAATGCAGCGATGAGGGAGGAGGAATAACATCTACATCCATATACATGCGGGCATCATCCTCAGCATCATCCCCATGTACTCCAGCTGCTGCTGCTGCTGCCGTTACTGCCTCAGCGTCTGCCATCTCTACCCGGGTACGAGGACGCACCAGAGCGTTCCTCTCATCATCACTGACCTGTGAATCTCGCATACCCATCCTATAGATGGCCTCCCAGTCCAGGTCAGAAGAGAAAGTATCCTCATGAATTCTCTCATCCAAAAGGTCGGCCTATAGGCATGTGAGTAGAGTAGTGATCAGATGTCCGTAGGGTAGGTTGCCTAGCTGACCAAGTAGCATAGCACGGATCATCGTCCGGATGATAATATAAGGAAGACAGATAGGCTGCCTAGTGCAAATGTAGTACATGACATACTGGGTTAACTGAGAAATCCTATCATAGTAGTCACTCTGGGGAATCAGGTTGTGCTGAATGATCTTGCAGTACACCCGAGGCTCTGACCATAGGTTGTTCGCCTTCATTTCCCAGCGATCACCTCTAAGAAGCTGACTATCAATATCAGCACGCATCGCCAAGGATAGGAAATGGGGTTCCTTAGGAGCACAGTACACCAAAGGGCCGTCATTTGATATGCCCAGGAGATCAACCAATTGTTGGCAGTTAAATGAAACTTTCACCCCTTTCACATAGCTGGTGATCCTAAGCTCCCTACCCCTCTCTGTATCATTGTGATCCCCCACTACCTGGAGGTTGTAATAGAACTGCTTCACCAAAGTAGGACAAGTACAAGCCTCATAGGTGATCACAGAAAGCCAACCCATGTCACCGAAGGCCCCCTCTACGTTAAACAAGGCTAGACTAGCCAAGTTTACACAGTGATCCCCTTCTACTTTCTTACGCTCATAGCGAGCATACCGAGCCTCTGCCTCGTTGGAGCAAAAACGAATGGGATCATGAGCTCTAGGGACTTTAGTATGAGCCATACTATCTGCAAGGACACAAAAAAATAAACAAGATATTAGATATGATAAAAAATTTAAAATTTTGAAATCATAACGGCATGATTTGGCCAAAAGCCTCACTTTTCACCCAAACATCTGGGCAGGAGGACTTACATAGGTTTCAAACCATCCTGTAAAGCTCATACAGTAGGAAATTTAATCTAGAAAGATAAAATTTGAAGAAATATCAATAAATTAGAGAAATCTCAAAAATTAGGTCAAAAATGAAAATTTTCAAGTTTCTCGATAACCAACTGATGAAACTCAAATATTTTTGAGGGCTTTCGTCCATTGGGTAACCAATAGAAAAAGCCCCCAATAAAAATTAAATTTTTACGGTTAGAAAAATTTTAATTGGAAGAAAACAATGTAAATGGATGAAAACCTAGTTTGGAAAGCTTAAAAATGGGAAACAATAGAGAGCATACCTGAAGGGAAGGAACGGAAGTCGCGAACGGAAGAAATGATCACCAAACACTAGGGGTCGATACTGTAGCAACTCAGGGGAAGCGAGTTGAGTTGGAAGAAAAGAAAAAGAATAGGAAATGAAACCAAAATCAGGTTTAAAAATCTAATTTTGGGTCGTGGGGTCATAAATTTCCATAAAATGTGCGACCCTACGATCGACCCTAGGCTCTAGGTGATCTGACAGATATCGTGGGGTCGGACCTAAGGTCGGACATATACCGACCCTACCATCGATCCTAGGCTCTCGGTGAGCTGACAAGGTTTTTTGGGGTCGCATACCCTAGGGTCGAATACAGTGCGACCCTACCATTGACCCTACGATGGAAAATTCAGTATTTTCACTGAATGACTTGAAAATTTTGAATTTCACATTGATGGTTGGATTTTAACTTGGGAATGACTTATATTATGATTGCCTCACATGTTTTATGACTTTTTCAGACATTACCACCATCAGAACAGGAAATGGCTGGGCGAAGAGTAACCAGACGGGGATGTAACCCAAGTCCACCACCACCACCTGTGGAGGAAACTAGTCATGAAATTCCTGAAGTACAAGAGAATCAGAATATGGCAACACCAGGGGCTAATGGCCAGGCAAATCTTACAAACTTGCCAGCCCCACCTACAGATTTGGCTATGGCAGTAATGAACCTGGCACAACAGCTGCAGCAAATACAGCAGGTGCAAGCCAATATGCAAGCTGCTATAGGAATGGTTTTTCCAGCTGCACATACGACACCTATGCCAGTCGGACAAGCTAGCACAGTACCATGGGGTAGCAACACGGTGCCCCACGCACCTCAAACGCCAGTGGTACAAGCTCCAGTACAGAATCTTGAGGTAGCTCAAGGTAGTTACCAGTATCAACCCCCTATGTACGGGGCCTATGCTCAGTATCAGTTGGACCATTCTCGACTGATCGAGCGTTTTCTGAAGATGAAGCCCAAGGACTATAATGGCAAGCCAGCAGATCCTTTGTGGCCAGCCCATTGGATTGATGAAATGGAAAGAAATTTTATGATGATGACGGTTAATGAAGAGGAGAAAGTACTATGTGCAACATTTATGCTGAAAGACGATGCACACCACTGGTGGAAGTCCACTCGGACTTATCTGTTAACCAAGCACGCCCAATTAACCTGGGCAATCTATAAAGAGGCATTTTTTGAGAAGTACTTTCCCAGAAGTTTCAGAGATGCTATGGAGAGAGAGTTCCTGAGTTTATATCAGGGACAGATGACTGTGGATGCATACCAACAACGTTATGAAGAGCTGTTTTTCTTTGCACCCTCCAGTATGCAGGAGGAAAATACTAAGACCCGAAGGTTTGTCATGGGACTTAGGGGAAGCATCAGGGAGCATGTTCTGGGACTGAAAAAGAAAGTTTACAATGAAACAGTACAGATTGCTCGAGTAATAGAGTCGAGCCAGAAGGAGAGTTATTTTGCTCAGAATAGAGGTATCAAGAGGCCAGCTGGAAATTCTTATAACGGAGGGAACATAAGGACATTCAAACCCTTCCGTACTCAAGGATTTAATGCTACAGCCAAGACTACTCCAGCAACCCAACAGCAACAAAAGCAAAATATTGAGGGAGTAAAATGCTTTAACTGCAATCAAATAGGACATTATTCAAGGGAGTGTCCTAAGCCCAGGAGGCAGCTACAACAAAGGAAGGTTTATGCAGTTACATCTGAGGATGCTGTCGCATCGCCTGATGTGGTCATAGGTATAACCTGAACCTTTCATTTTGTATTACCTTGTGTGAGCATGTAGACAAAATTAAAACAAATCACAGGTATCGTACCTATTAATGGCATACCCGTCAGAGTAATCTTTGATTCTAGAGCTACTCATTCTTTTATATCTGTGTCATTTGGAAAGAAACTAAATCTACCCCTCAGATCTTTAGACTATAAATTGCTTGTACGATCGCCTATGGGACTAGAAGTGGAACTAGAAAAAGGTTATGGACCATGTCCAGTTTTTATCGACGAGAAGATTTTGGATGCAACCTTGATTCAACTCGAGATGGCTGACTTTGACGTTATCTTGGGAATGGATTGGTTAGCTTCGCATTCTGTAAACCTGTTACGCGTAGAAAAGAGATTGACATTCACAGACAATGAAGGAGCAGAGTTTAATTTTACGGGAACCAAACTTCCTCGTAAACAAAAACTCATCATCTCTGCATTAAAGGCGAGAAAATGCCTTGAGAAAGGAGGAGTAGGGTATCTAGTATCCGTGGTTGACCTCACCACGTAAGCACCACGAATGGAGGATATTGATATTGTGCGTGACTTTTCAAATGTATTTCCTGAGGAATTACCAGTACTACCACCCGACCGAGCGACAGAGTTCGTTATAGATCTTATACCCAGAGTCGCGCCAGTATCTAAAGCACCCTATCGAATGGCTCCTACTGAAGTGAAGGAATTAAAGGTACAGTTACAGGAATTACCGGACAAGGGTTATATTAGACCTAGCATATCACCATGGGGAGCCCCAGTATTGTTTGTAAAGAAGAAGGATAGTAGCGTTCGACTGTGTATAGACTACCGAGAATTGAACAAGCTTACAATCAAGAATCGGTACCCATTACCTCGGATCGATGACTTGTTTGATCAGTTGCAAGGTGCCTAGGTGTTCTCCAAGATTGATCTTCGGTCAGGATACCATCAGTTGAAGATTAAGGAAGGTGATATTCCGAAGAGCATTTAGAACAAGATATGAACACTATGAATTTTTAGTCATGTCTTTTGGATTGACTAACGCAACCGCAACTTTTATGGAACTTATGAATCGGGTATTCCATGATATGTTGGATACGTTAGTCATTGTGTTTATTGATGATATATTGGTCTACTCCAAGGATAAAAAAAACTCATGTCATGAATTTAAGAGCCGCTCTGCAGCGACTAAGAAAAGAGAAGCATTACGCCAAATTTACGAATGAGTTTTGGCTAAATGAAGTCGCTTTCTTAGGCCAAATTGTATCTGCTGAGGGAATTAAAGTGGATCTTAGCAAGATTGAAGCCATTGTGAAGTGAGAAGTACCAAAGAGTGTTGTAGAAATTAGAAGTTTCCTAGGTCTAGCTAGGTATTATCGATGATTCGTAGAAGACTATTCCAGAATTACCGTACCTCTCACCAGTTTGACTAAAAAAGGAGAAAAATTTGTTTGGACCGACAAATGTGAGAAAAGTTTCCAAACATTAAAGACTAGATTAATATCTTCTCCCATCTTGACTATTCCTATTCCAGGACAACCATTTACCTTGTACACTGATGCGTCTGGATTGGGTTTAGGATGTGTACTTATGCAAGGAGAATAAGTAGTTGCGTATGCCTCAAGACAACTGAAGACACATGAGAAGAACTATCCCACTCATGACTTGGAATTAGCAGCAGCAGTACATGCTGTCAAGATATGGAGACATTATTTCTATGGAGAGAAATTTCAGATTAAATCAGATCATAAGAGTCTCACTTATCTCTTTAATCAGAAGGAGTTGAACATGAGACAAAGAAGATGGTTGGAATTATTGAAGGATTATGATTGTGATATTCAGTAATCCAGGGAAAGCTAATGTAGTTAATGATGCGCTAAGCAAAAAAGCAATGATAACATCTCAAGGAGAGGTTAACACCACTGTGACAATGTGTGTTATAGGAAAAGTATTCCATCATGGTAATGAGCAGTTCGTGATAGATGCACCGGGTGGATCAACCAACCAAGGGTTTATTCATCGGTTCTCAAATATATTTTCCACATTGAAGATTGTACCTGATATAATAGATGAAGTGAAAGCCGCTCTTAAATCAAACCCTTATCTGAGAACGGTGCAAGAAGACATCGAAAAAGGTAGGACTATTCCTGAGTTCACCTTGGACGATGAAAAGGTACTGAAGTATAAAGGAAGAATATGTGTTCTTGAAATAGAAAACTTGGACATTAGACACAGACTAATGAAGGAAGCTCACACCACCGCTTATTCGGTACATCCTGGAAGTACAAAGATGTATCATGATTTGAAGAAATTATATTGTGGAGAGGAATGAAAGCAGATGTAGCCAAATACGTGTCTCAATGCCTAAATTATCAGAGGGTAAAGGCTGAAAGGCAAAGACCTACAAGATTGCTGCAGCCACTGCCAGAACCAGCATGGAAATGGGACTGCACTTCGTCACCAGGTTACCATTGACTCCCAGAGTAGTTGACGTGGTCTGGGTGATTGTAGATCGTCTGACTAAGACAGCTCGCTTTATAGCTATACGACCACAGTATACCCTGGAGAGGTTACCCAAGTTATATGTGGATAATATTGTTAGATTACATGGTGTACCTGAAAGCATTGTGTCCGATAGAGACCCACGCTTTACCTCAAAGTTTTGGGAAGGATTACAGAAGGCTATGGGTACAACGTTGAAGTTTAGTACAACATTCCATCCTTAGACAGAAGGACAGTCGGAGCGTACCATTTAGATTTTAGAAGACATGCTTCAAGCCTGTGTTATTGATTTTAAAGGATCATGGGGCGAGAAACTACCATTGATCGAGTTCGCCTATAACAACAACTATAGGCTACTATACAGATGTCACCCTATGAAGCACTGTATGGTAGGAAGTGTCGAACTCCTTTGTTTTGGAATGAAGTTAGTGAACGGAGTATCATTGGACCAGAATTTGTTGAAGAGACTTGTTGTATAGTCGACATCATCAAGGAAAGAGTTAGAACGACTCAGAATCGTCAGAAATAGTATGCAGATACTCGACGTCGAGACCTTGAATTTATCGTAGGTGATAAAGTATTCTTGAAATTATCACCTATGCGAGGTTTAAAATGATTCGGACAGAAAGGGAAGCTAAGTCCGAGATATGTCGGGCCATATGAGATTCTAGCTAAACATGGAAAAGTGGCTTATCAGTTAGCACTACCACCATCTATATCAAGTGTGCATGATGTATTTCATATCTCATTATTAAATAAGTACGTCAGAGATCCAACACATGTTTTGACAGCGGATCCACCAGACCTAACTGATGATTTGACATTCGAAGTAGCACCAATTGAAATCACCAGTCAAAAGGTTCAACGTCTATGCAATCGTGACATTTATTATGTTATGGTCAATTGGAGGAGCCGAGATATAGAAAATCACATGGGAAGAAGAGAATGCTATGCATAAGCAATATCCTCACCTTTTTTACTCGGAAGGTATGTGCAAATTTTGAGGACAAAATTTCTAATAAGAGGGGGGAGTTGTAAGACCCGTATCAAACTAACCGGTCTTACCACCTTGTACCAGGTCTACCTATCATGGTCGAGCCACGTGGACCAAGTGCGTAAAGAAACCACAAGACCAGGTATGAAGTTTAACTCAAAACAGTCAAATATGAGGGTAGGGTCGCCTAAACAAGTGAAACCGACCCCACCTCAGAAGAGTCCAACCCATGACTTTTTAGTCGTGGGTTCGCATGTTTTAAAAAGATAGGGTCGACGGATTCTGCGACCCTACATTCGACCCTATGAAAACAAACATAAACCGAAAATTAGGAAACCTTCCTAACTCGAAGGGGATCTTTCTTAAACTCATTGGGGCTTATTATGGAGGGTTTTTCTCTGTAAATAGGACGTCCCTTAGCCTCTTTCACTCCTTTAGAACCCTAATTGAAAGTGAGAGAGAGAGAAAAAAGAAGGAAGAGAAGGAGAATTGGAAAAGAAGACTAAGAAGGAGGAAGTTCAGAGAAACCTCTGAATCTCAACAAACCTAAGGTATGAATATGATCTCCATGATTGATTAAGAGCCTAGAATAGTTCATAAGATTTAAGAGAAACCCAAATCATCCATCCATGGACAAATTCCAAGAGAAACCATGGAGGAAATCATTGTGGACAATAGATAATGTGTAAAAATTATAGTATTGAGCCATAGAACAATCATTGGAAGGGCTATGAAGATAAACCAAAGGATTCAAACATGAAGGAATGGACTTAAGAGTGAAAGGTCGATCCTGACACGTGTGGTTGCACGTAGGTTCGCATGATATTCGACCCTACGAGGCCCACATGATCGACCACATGCCCTCAGGAAGTTCTAGGGAGGGTGTGGTTGCTTGTAGGGTCAAAGTACATTCGACCCCACCTGCGACCCTACACCCTGGGGTCACAGAACTGAGACCCCACGTGTTACCCTACCTGCGACCCTACCCCTGTGGTCGCATAAACTGCTACCCCAAGTGCTACTCTACCTGCGACCCTACAGTTTCTGTTAGTCTAAACTTATGAAAATTAATTCTAATTAAAATCTATCGACTTGTTAGGTATTTTCAATGATTTAAAAGTGAATTATAAAGCTTGAATGAGGATTTACTAGCAACCAAAGGTGAGAGAACTAGACCTAAACTAATTGGATAATAATAAACTGTTTTTGCTTATTGAGTCCGATGCCATGATTAATTCTATGCTTGTATGCGTGTATTGTGCATTTAACATGTCATCCAATATTCCTGCTATTACTGTTCATGCATATTTAATTTCGTTTATTTATAACATGATGATGATGATGATGCTAGGAATAGGCATGCGAATGTTTGTGTGTGGTTAGTGTACTTGATGTGAGTGGGGCATCAGGGGGAGGACGTGACACTGTGGTTCATCCTGGTCACCAGACTCTAGCTCTATCTCTACTCAAGTCTTGTCCAGTAACATCGTCGTATCGCCATTACCTTAGCAGAACTATTACGTCATAGGGCATCAGGGGAGGTGGTCTCGAACCGTGTAGTCTTTGACTCTGCTAGGGGGCCTTAGCTCTATCTCTATGGACGTATTGAGGGATGCTGGGGTGAGGCCTTGGATACACTGTTTGACATTAGGATTGGTTAGTTGCGAATCCAGTTTGCAAGCCCTCGCCAATAGAGGCTTACGTGTTGGTATGGGTAGGGCATCAGGGGAAGTGTGATGCGGTGCGGTCCTAAGCACTTTAGCTCTATCCCTCTTCCATGGTGGGTGCATGTGGGGGCTGCAATGGTGTTTGATCCATTGGGTGGTTCCACACATTCGTATATAGAGGTGCGATGGCCACCAATCCTTTCTATTGCACATTGCAAACTTATGAACCAGACCAAAGATATGAATTGAATGCATGCATATGTTTGTTGCATTGTTTTGTTTGCTCACTGAGCCGTGATGTGTGCTCACCCTTTCGACGTCGAATATTTTTAGTTGATGATGCAAGTACTACTGTAGAAGACTATATGAATGCTCCTGTGTACGGACATGCTACGACAGTGGATGCAGAAGTTATGATGGAGTCGCATGATTCGTCATGCGAGTGTAACTCATGCGTCTTCGATTAGATTTATGTATTTGGATTTTAAGGAAATGTAATTGATTATTTTATTTTATTTTATGTCTTGTTAATTAGATAATTTATTTATTTTATCTTTATTAGAATCTCTGTTCATTAGTATAAAGACTTCCGATATTGTTTATTTACTCTGATTATTGTGTAGATGTGTATGGTTTAAGTAAACAGACACAGCTTATTCGAGATCCTGGTTGAACTGTTGGTTTATTGGCGGTTCATCACACCATTCTGAATAGTACAATATTGGGGTGTGACAGTTTGTGATTGCAAAAGAGTGGAAAAGAGTAGAGGGTCATCCTCTATATAGAGGGAAAACCTCTATATAGAGCTCTCTTTCTCAATTAGAAGAGAATCCATCTCAATTTAGGAAAGTTTTCTAAATTCAAACTCGAGTTAGATTCATTGGTCGACTTCACTGGTCGCATAATCTGTCAACCAATGAATCTATATTTATCGACTTGTGAACCAAAAGGTTAACTGATTAACTAGTCTTAACTTTTAACTTTCACTGGTTGGACCCACTAGTCCTATAGTCTACCAATAAAAGAATTTTAGCCATTTTTAGCTTACTTGGCCACGCGGCTTCCTCATATGGGTGATTTGCTTGAGCAGATTATGATGGAAAGACCTGACACAATACGGTTAAACCTGGTTAGTGGAGTGCGGGTCTTACACCAGTGATTTCCAACTGACAGTAAAGCAAGTCAATGGTGAATACGTAGTAAGAAAGCCAAGTGTGGTAGCATATCTGCGGAAGGTACAGGAGGCAGCCTCGACCTTTGAAAGTTTCACGTTCAAGCATATACTGAAGGACTAGAATACACAAGCGGATGCCCTCTCCAAGTTGGCTACCTCGGAACTATCTTACCTTAGTCACTCGGTGTATACCGAAACTCTGATTAAAGCAAGCGTTGATCCAGAGACGGAGATAGTAATGCCAACCGAAGCCAAACCATCATGGATTGATCCAATCTATTCATACCTCAAGGATGAAATTCTCTCGGAGGAAAGAAAGGAAGCAAGAAGAATACAATCCAAGGCCTCTCACTATGTCCTTCAACAAGATACACTCTACAAAAAGGCCTTTACTTTTCTGCTACTACGTTGTCTACATCAATCTGAAGTAGCTCTCGCAATAAAGGACATACATGAGGGGATCTACCGGGCACATCTGGGCTGAAGGGCCCTTGCCCACAAGATCCTTAGACAAGGATATTATTGGCCTAAGATGAGGGAAGAATGCATAGACTACGTTAAAAAATGCAAGAAATGCCAATTTTAGGCCCCCGTCCCTCACCTCCCAACTGCCCCCTTATGGCCCATCTTGATTCTTATCCCCTTTGCCACTTGGGGCATGGACATCATGGGACCACTTCCCCCAGCACGGTATCAATAAAAAATTGTCATAGTAATGGTAAATTACGTCACCAAGTGGGCTGAAGCAGAGGCAGTGTCCAATATCCCGAAAGCAACATCCAAGAGTTCTTCAAGAGATCGATCATTTACCGATATGGCATTCCACATGTGTTGATAACAGACAATGGTAAGAAATTTGATAATAAGGCCTTTTTCTAAATTTTGTAAAGAGAATCACATCGACCACAGGCATGGTGCAGTAAAACACCCACAGACTAGTGGATAGATTGAATCTACCAACAATATTCTCCTCAAAGGGATCAAGACATAGCTTGAGGGTGCAAAAGGACGATGGTTGGATGAACTCCCCCAAATCCTTTGGGCAGATCGAACAACTCAAGATAGCAACAGGAGAAACACCATTAATGTTAGCTTTCGACACTGAGGCAGTTATCCCTTTGGAGGTCCGCGTCCCCTCTCACCGCGTCACCCATTATGACCCCATCACTAATGAAAAAGGATTAAGGGTAAACTTGGACCTATTAGAGGAAACTAGAGATCAGGCCCCAATCAGGATAGTAGCTCACCAACAACAAGCAGCTAGGCATTACAACAAGCGCGTCCGTGAGCACTCATTCAGGGTAGGCGACCTCGTCCTCAGAAGTATAATCACCTCGGACCCAAATAACCAGGGAAAATTGGCCCCTAATTAGGAAGGACCGTATAGAGTTACTCGGGTATTTTAGAACAGTGCATATCACCTTGAAGACATGGAAGGCCGACCACTACCAAGCACCTGGAACGCGAAACATCTACGTAGATTTTACAAATAGTTTCAAACATATCTCAAACAATGTTTTCTCTTTAATGAAAGCTATTCTTAGTTCATTTCATACCTCACATCATCAATCAATGAAAGCTATTCCAAGAGCTCGGCAATTATCGAGCACTTTTGGCCAAGGAGGGTAGAACGAACCCCCACATTTGAGACCTATACGACCAAAAGAGCTCGGCAATTACTGAACACATTTGGCCTAGGGGGTAGAACGAACTCCATTTGAGACCCATATGACCAAAAGAGCTCAGCAATTACCGAACACATTTGGCCAAAGAGGGTATAACGAACTCTATTTGAGACCCATACGGCCAAAAGAGCTCGACAATTTCCGAACACATTTGGCTGAGGAGGATAGAATGAACCCCAACATTTGAAACTCATACGATCAAAAGAATTTGGCAATTACTGAATACATTTGGCCAAGGAGGGTAGAACAAACTTCATTTTAGACCCATACAGCCAAAAGAGCTCAATAATTGCCAAACACATTTAGCCGAGGAGGGTAGAACGAACCCCAACATTTGAGACCCATACGACCAAAAGTGCTTGGCAATTATCGAACACATTTGGCAGAGGAGGGTAGAACAAACCCCAATATTTAAGACCCATACGGCCAAAAGAGCTCAACAATTACTGAACACATTTGGCCATGGAGGGTAGAACAAACTCCATTTAAGACCCATAAGGCCAAAAGAGCTCAGCAATTTCTGAACACATTTAGCGAAGGATCGTAAAATAAACCCCAACATTTGAGACCCATACTGCCAAAAGAGCTCAGTAGTTACCTAACACTTTTGGCCAATGAGGGAAGATCGAACTCCAACATTTGAGTGTCATTCAACCAAAAGAGTTCACCAATTACCGAACACATTTGGCCGAGGAGGGTAGAATGAACTCCAACATTTGAGTCCTATTCAACCAAAAGAGTTCGTCAATCACTGAACACATTTAGCCGAGGAGGGTAGATAATATGATTGTAAAATACCTCATCAACCCTAGCACATCGAGTAAAGCTACGAATGTCCAAACGTAATCACCGACCCCCATTGGCCAAGGTGAGCACATCGGACTCGTCAGAAAACTTAAGTCGCGTCAGTATAAAGAAAAAAAGCAAGGCAAACAAAAGCACCAAGTTCATTCATCAGAGACAAGCTTAGTTATTTACTTCGAAAAGGATAAATATATATTCCGAGGAGAATCTCCCGTTACAAAAAAATATCCAAGGAAAACATCTCCGATGTACAAAAAAAAGAATAGAGAAGTTTACTTATACATCTTGATTCCACAATCACCATACTTTACAAAAGAAAAAAAGAAAGAAAGTGACAAAAAGAAAAGTCACCCCTCACTCCAACGAGCCGAGCCATCGCCGGCACTAGGAACCTCGCGGTCAGGAGAAAGATTGATGCCACTGCCAGGAGTTATAAGGAGCCCAGTAGTCAAAGTTATACCAACCCGAGGAGTCGAAGGAGATCTCGTAGGAGAATCTACCTCCCCAATGTCTAGAAAAGGAGGGGGACCCTCACCATCGAAGACATCCTTGAGCTGGCGATAAATCACTGGATCATCCTCGTTAACTTCCTCCATGGACACCTTAACATGCTTTAGGTAGTCGGCCTCGGAGTAATCCACCCTAGGCACCTTTTCATCCACATAATCCGTAAGGACCTATGCCCGTAGGTATAGCTGGGCAGGGAGTGTTTTCCCACCAGCTCTTTGAAGGCCTTAGATTTTTATAAAAACGAACAGCCCCTGCAGCAATAGATCTGGCCTTCAAGAAGGCTTCTTTATACTTAGCCGCACGAGTTCGAGAAGTCTCGATGAAAGACTTCAACTTTTCGATGCGACCCTTGGAGATCCTTTTGGCTTGGCCACGGGCTGTCCTTTCATCATCCAAAGACTTCTTCAAGCGCTCAATCTCAGTTCTAAGATTGGGATTCTCTGTGGCAACCGAATCAACTTCTTAATCTTTGGCATTAAGTTAGGACCATGCCTCGTCCCTTTCCTGCTCGACCTTGTGAAGCCTCCGATCAGTCTTGCTCAAAATCTTCACAGTTTTGTTCGCACGCATTTTAAGCTCCTCTATATAAGTGAGAAGCTACAAACAGATAAATAAAGAATCAGCATGGCACACAGACTAAACAGGGCAAGAATAAGGAAATACAACTCACCTCGGACATCAAAGTGTCTACGCCCGAGACCACAGATGGAGTGGGAAGGCTCCAACTAGCTCTTGATCTTGTGGAAGCACGCATCCCTTCATTAGTTCATGTGCCACACGAATATCCCCTATGGCAGTATCATCTTCGGTTATCACCTAATCAGATGAAAATGCACCTTATCTTCGGTCTTGGCCTTCAGAAAAGGACCTATCAAAGGGATCCGCCTTATGTTTCTCAAGTCACCGCCCATGGATAAATATTCCCCTGTCTTGGTGGGGGACCGCGAAACAGAACTTGAATTCCCGACCTCAGGACATGCCAAAATGGCCTCAAGGGTGCTACTCGATGACCCCTTACCTAAAAAATCAAGAACACGATGCATAAGAGTTAGAGCTTTAGCATATATACGAGTGGCGTCAGCAAGAGCTGTGTCAGGAGAGGCCTTACGGGCTCTTT
This sequence comes from Protea cynaroides, assembly GCA_028583415.1. Classification (NCBI taxonomy): domain Eukaryota; kingdom Viridiplantae; phylum Streptophyta; class Magnoliopsida; order Proteales; family Proteaceae; genus Protea; species Protea cynaroides. Next base: position 16,847,576 of record CM053267.1, on the reverse strand, counting down.
TCTTAGTTTTCTTTGAGGGTTCACCCTCGCCCTTACCAGGGTCATCATGCTTACTCCGAGCAGGCCTCCTTTCCTAGTCTCTTTTGCATCTCCTGCTCATGCTTGGCCTTCTTCTCCTCGGCGTAGCAGGCCTTGGCTGCCTCTTTTTTTTGAAACTCCTCCAGAAACTCCTTGGACAGAATCACTATGACAAGACATGCAAAAATCAGCCAACAGTTAGATATCAGGCTCCAAGTATATAAAGAAAGAACACACACAAAGTTTAAATTCATGTAAAAATAAGGGATTCAGGAGATCTGCAACTTGAAACTCGGTGCCCTTACTATTCAGGGCACGCTTCAAAGCCTGGGATTGCCACGACGTCAGTGTTACGTTGGTATTAAGGGCTTCGGTGTTCACCTCTACCCAAACATTATCAAAAACCACCATCTCCCCTTTGACATAGGAGAATTTATTCTTCCAATACTTTATGGAGGTCAATTTGTCAGAACTAATCTCCAGATACTCTATGCGTTTGGCAAAATAGTAACAACACAACCCCTAAAAATGGTTAAATACTAACATGGCATGGAACATATTCAGAGTGGGCTTCTCCCCCATCTTCCAAAAATAAGCTATGAACCCAATGATAATCTTCCTTGAGTTCGGCATGATCTGGTAGGAGCCACTTTGTAGTGCTAAATTATGTCACACACCAACCGAGGGGTGGGTATCCGAAATCCTGCCTTGAACATCTCCAGATTAACGTACAACTTGGACACCCGCTCCCAGCAGTATCTCTCCGTTGCTTTGGGCTTTCGGATGTCTGCCTGAGGAGGTATTTGAAAGCGGTCCCGAAGTTTTAAAAATTCTTTTTTGGTCAGCAAACATACTTGCTCAAAGGCGTCATATCCATGTCCAACATCTCATCAGCCTCTAATTCTTCTGGGGAGCCACCCTCCGGCTCATGCTCTATTGATCGCCCCATGCTAGAGGGAGACGAGCCACTACTTGTGGCGCTACTGCTGGCGGAGGAGGAAGACGATCGGACCTTAGTCAAAGCAATCAGTTCCGTAGCATCTATGGTTTCTATATCTTCCATTTCTATATCTACCCCTTCGACATGAGTCATCTTTTAAAACGCAAAACAAGACACTCGAGATAAGATAACTTACTGAGGCGACAAATGCAAGATATTGAAGCCAAGGCAGTAAGATAAAATGCTGGTAGAACTCCAAAATTACCGCGTGGTAAAAGAAATGACCAAGGAGACCCAATATATAGGGGATAACGTTGGTTTAAGGATAAATGAATGACAGATTCCGCATGGCAGCTCACTACGGGATAATTAATCATCGATAATAAATGCCAATTTTTCCATACGGTTCCATCAATCAGGTACCACCAAGCAGTATCCATACCAACGAACTGAATCTAGTATCCAGATCCATATCCGCATCTTTGGAAGAGTCATGTGAGTAGTCCCATGACTCATCTCGATGGAAAATCAAGAAATGATTGAGCATTGTAGACCGAGGCGGCCACATCGGCCAACACACATCAAGTTTTATCAAACAACATCTCGAGGCAGTCACGTGAGTAGCCCCATGACTTTCCTCATCGAAAATTCAAGAAATGACCGAGCATTGTTGGCCGAGGTAGCCACATCAGACAATACACATCAAGTTTTACAAAACAACATCTTGAGGCAATCACATGAGTAGCCCCGTGACTCACCTCGTCAAAAATTCAAGAAATAACTGAGCATTGTTGGCCGAGGCTACCACATCGGTCAACACACATCAAGTTTTCTCAAACAACATTTCGAGGCAGTCATGTGAGTAGCCCCGTGACTCACCTCATCTAAAATTTAAGAAATTATCGACCATTATTGGCTGAGGCAGCCACCTCAGCCAACACACATTGGGATATCTTAAACCAACTCTTGAGGCAGTAATGTGAGTAATCCCATGACTCACCTCAATGAAAATTCAAGAAGTTACCAGGCATTGTTGGCCGAGGCGTCTACATCGGCCAACTCACATCAATGGATTATGGATTAAGAATCAAGGCAGCCATGTGAACAAGTCCCGTGACCCACATTAGATGATTTTCACAAAATGATCGAGGTGTATAGGCCAAGGCGTCCACATTGGCCAACTCACATTGGTGGAACACCAGTTTGGACTCTAAGTTGTCACGTGAGCAAGTCCCGTGACTCATCTAAGAAGAAATTTAATAGATAACCGATGTGGATTGATCGAGCTGTCTACATCGGACAAAAACTTATCTGACACAAATCCAGGAAAGGCCGGAGGTAGTCACGTGACCCTGTCCTTCACCTCCCAGCTACCAGTGTCAACTTCGAAGACAGATTTTAGGTCACCTTCCTTAGACAAGCTAAAGAAAATGGCCTCATGGGCTAGTGTTAACTTCAAAGATAGATTTTATACCATCTCCCTATGACAAGCCAAAGAAAATGGCCTTAGGGGCTAGTGTCAACTTCAAAGATAGATTTTAGGTCATCCCCTCGGATAAGTCGAAAAAAATGGCCTCAGGGGCTCGTATCAACTTCAAAGATAGTTTTTAGATCATCTCCCTCGGACAAGTCAAAGAAAATGGCCTTAGGGACCAGTGTCAACTTCAAAGATAGATTTTAGACCATCTTTTTCTGACAAGTCAAAGAAAATGGCCTCGGGGGCTAGTGTCAACTTCAAAGACAGATTTTAGACCACCTTCTTTAGACAAGCAGAAGAAAATAGCTTAAAGAGGGTGGAAGGACGGAATACCCCACCCTAATTTTTTTTTTACTCAATTAAACATTGTAGATTCAACAGAGTAAGGAGGCAAGTGTTAGGTAAATTCCCTGTGCCACCAATAGGATGACGAAAGCTAGAAGGATACAGTCCACATCAGCACCACCTAATAAAGTCTAAAGGATACTCCCACAAATATGATTAATGGACAAGGGTAAAAACATATTTTTCCTGCTTCACAAGGTTACTTTCATCATCATTATTAGAGAGAAGCGTAAAAGCGACATTTACAGAGGAGCACTATTCACTATAAATATCACGAATCCCGAGATTTTAGGTACACTGCATTTAATACTCTTTCCTAGGGATCTTCACTCTGACACCTTGGACTGAGAATCTATCACTTACCCCACTTTAAATATAAAAGTGGGTTCGGACACAGGGTCCATTAACCATTCATAGAGCCCTAACTTAGGCATCGGAGTGGACCCATGGCCATAGGCCCGCTTCCCCCTTGTCTTTTGTTTTGTCTTGCAGGTCTAATCAGTGTGGTGAACCCCAAATACGGAATAGGGATGAAACACTTGTGTTTGTGTATTTGCTTGTTCTTGGCTTTTTTTTTTCTTGTTTACGCTTTCATCCCTAACATTAAATACTTCAAATTCCCTATGTTTCCCTATGTCTTCCAACGTAAGGTACAAACAATGGGATACACAAGGTGTCCAGTTGAGTTTATACCTCTTGTTCATGATTAATGCCTTAGTTGCTTTATAATTTCCCACATTGTTTGTAATCACTTGGACAATATTTTCCTCTCTAATCTCTTAAATTTTTTTTTCCAGCAATTGAAAAAACATATTAGCATCTTGATTAATATGCTAAGATGCATAAATAGATCCTATAAAGTATGTCCCTTTGGAAAATTAATAAGAAAATTGATCAGATGTCTTGCTCTTTTCTTTATCTACCCATACTGTTTTCAATACATTTTGTATTTCTTCTTCATTTTTACAACTTTTTCCTTTGCAGACTTTAGCATAAGCACTCTCAACTCATGTTAAGATGGTGGCTTGTATCTTGACTCATAGTGTTCAATGAATTAAACCATTATCTCAAAGCTCTTGTCCTCAACAATATTAAAGGAACCCCACACTTATAAAACAAGTTGGAAATATGAGTACCAACAATCTTCTTCTGTTCAACTGATTTAAACCAATTTTAAAAAAAAGTTTGTGTAAGTTGCTTCATATTCTGCCTCTCATCAACAATTTCTTCAGGAGTTTACCTCACATGAGCATCCATGGGACCCCTTACTTGTTGTTGGATGACAATTTGCTTTCTTTTAGCATTGTACCAGAGCTTTGGATAGCTGTAAAAGCTTCTTGAGTTGGGGGCTGCATTTCCCCTTCTGTTTCAACATCTTTGTGTACATTTAAATCATCATTACGAATTAGATCATCCGAACCTTCTGCCGTCCTCTTCTTATTCTTTATTATGGTTTCATGCATCTCCCTAAAAACTTCAACGGAGACCTTCGTACACTTGGCTATATCACCATAACCACCATCCAAGTGTTGTTTCAATCTTTTAACCCATTGGTTCATGTCTCTACCCCATATAGTACATCGAACTATCGCCTTATTTGCAAGGTCTAACTAATAGCCCTATGTCTATCCAAGATCTTTTGATTTGGCCTTCTTGGCTGGATCTTTGCTTGGATCAATAGTTAGAATGTTTTCAGCTATGCTTGATGGTACATAACTACTTCTAGTTCCAGCAATATTGTAATATTCTAAAATGTAATAATCCAAATATCCAATATAATTACAGTACTACCCTGCACAAAGCCAAAAACACATCATAAATTTACAATATCACACGTAATCATACACAATACACTTTACAATTAAAATTTTAAAATATAATTACTCAGCAAGAATAAAAATACCATATTACCATTACCAAAATCGTAGAAGAAGAAGAAATAAAGGGAAAGAAAAATAGAGAATACAACAGTCTTCTGCAAGTGCAAAACTCAAAAGTCAGAAGAAAGGGAAGAAGAAAAAGTTAAAAGAAAAAAAAATTAGGCAGAATCATATTCTAATAAGGAAAAAATAAAATAAAGAATAGCATAAGTCTTCTTTATAGCAAAAAAAAGGGGAATAAGAAGAAGGGGAAAAAGCAGAAGAAGGGGGAAGAAGAAGAAGTTCAAAGAAAACAAAAAAAAAAAATTGATGAAATTCGTAGTGGTAGAAGAAGAAGAAAGAACGAAAAAGAAAAAATAAATGTTCTTAGACTCTTAGTAGCAGAGAAGAAGAAGAAGAAGAAGAAGAAGAAGAAGAAGGGGGGGAGAAGAAGTTTAAAGGAAAAACAAAACAAAAAAAATTTATGAAATTCGTATTTGTTGAAGAAGAAGAAAGAACAAAAAAAAAAGTTACACAGTAGTAAAATTAGAAGAAGGGGTGAAAAATGAAGAGAGTAAGAAAAGAAGTTAAAAGAAAAAACAAACAATATGGCATAAATGTATTCAAAGAATAAAAAAAAATATAATAGTTGAAGCACGGTAGTAGCAGAAAAGGGGAAGAAGAAGAAGAGGAAGAGAAACCCCAAGGGGGTAACTTAATTGGCAAAAGACCAACACTTCAAAATGAAGAGATCATGAGTTCAATTCCCCTTGGGTCTCTACCTACCGAAAATAATAAAAAAGAAGAGGAAAAGAATAAGTTAAAAAGAAAAAAAAACATTACCACAGAATCATAATCGAAGAAAAAGAAAAGAATAATTGAAGTTAGAAGTTAGAACACGTAGTCGTAGAGAAAAGCGAAGAAGAAGAAGAAGAGGAAGAACCAAAGAAGTTCAAAGAAAAAAAAAATTTCTGAAAAAATCGTATTTGTAGGAAAAAAAAAAGAACAAATGAAAAAAATAAAAAAAGAGTAGCAGATGTCTTGAATAAGGTAGTAGCAAAGAAGGGGAAGAAGAAGAAGTTCAAAGACGAAAAAAAACATTACAGCCAGAATCGTATTGAAGAACATGGTAGTAGGCTAGTACCAGAGAAAGGGAAGAAGAACTGAAGAACTTCAAAGGGAGAAAAAAAAAAGCATACATACCTGGGCGGTGGCTACCGAGTGCTGGACTACTGGTATCTGGTAATACCATAAAAGTCGGAACTCAGGAAAACTTAAGAGTTGAGAGGAATGCTTATGTCAAAGTGCTGCCAGAGGTCCGAATTGAGATGCAAGCTTGCAGTAGATTATCCATTTCCAATCTAGGGCATGGCAGAGAAGAATACAAATAGTTTCGGCTCCAAGTTTTTTCTTTTTCTTTTCATCGATTGCTTTATTAAAAATTTCATATACACCTCAATAAGAATTGCTAATATCATCTACCACCCACAAGTTTGCAAAAACATCAATGCACCCACAACTAACAAAAATCACTTAAATTGTAGATATACAGTTTTACCTTTCATATTATAAATTGAAAATTTTTAAAATTAAGTTGAATGATTAGTTTGACCTTCAACATCAGATGGAGACTCCTTTCATTCATTTCCATGGACGGAGCACTCGAGGGCCCATTGACGTTATTGCCCTGACAACGCTACTGTTGTAGTCCAAAACGGAGAAGACACATAAATACCACCACTGCCTAGTCATTTCTTCCAGAACAAAATTTCAGATATAGTGAGTGATTTCCGTTGAAGAAATGTACGGCGGTGCGATTATCAATGACTTCATCCCTCGTAGACGAGGTTGCTCCATCTCTGCCTCTGACATCTAGCCTGATTCCCATTTCAACATCTTCAAATCATATTTCAATTCCTTAAACCAGGAACAATAACCTAAGAAACAAGCTTCTCCTTCTTCAGGTACTGTTATGGGGGAAAAACATCACCAAATGAAAATCTTACACATGGCATCAAAAAGAACCTAGGCTGACCAGGCATGATAAAGTGGCACTTGGCCTTGTCTGCTCGGAGGTATAGTCCTATCAGGACATGGTTCCTGGTCGAAGGCATAATTCTACTAGGTTACGTGTAAGACCCGCACTCCATGAACCCGATCTAAACCTTGATTTCATGTCGTAACAGGTCTTCCGATCATCACCGGGCCAGGCGGGACGAGCGGATGATAGACAGGTACGGAACGGACCATCTTTTGTATGATTTTATTCATACCGGTCGATGGTACCGGTCACCGGTACCGATCACCGGTATAGTCTGCGCAGCAGACTATCAAGATCCGGAACTGGATCTCTGCGGGTCCTACTTTCCAAATTCCAAACCTTAGGACTTTCCTAATCCTAGAAGGCTTCCTAAACCTAAACCTAGCCTATATAAACACCCCTAAACCTCCTAGAATCCCTTCCATTGATCCTCACAAACCCTAAATGGAGAAAGAGGCTAAAGAATGAAGAGAAGCTAGGAAGAGCCGATATTGCCTTCGACGAAGAACAACTCACCGCAAGTCGACAATAAGTGCTTGAACCTTCCTTTACTTTATAAACTCTTATAGGGTTGATTATTGTTGAATCAATACCATGCAAAGCATGTATTTATCTAAAACCCTATCTTGCCAATAAACCCTACTTTGCCGTCAAACGCTAATTTAATTGATAAACCCTAGATTCGAGTTGTAGGATGAATACCATCAAATTGGGACTTGAATGGAGTTGAAAACAATTCAAGCTCAATGCTCAGACCTAGAATGTGTAGGAAAAACTCTGGAATCATTAGGGGGTGACCGACGGAAGTCGAGAAACTAAGTGTATAGTCTTCCAGAGACATACCGGTTGCACCCTGTGCGAGCGGTATGTTGCGACCGGTACCTCCCGGGAGCTGGTCTGTGGGGGACCGACTGACCATACCGGTCGCAGGTTTTCCCCATAGAGCTACGACCAGTATATGTGACCGGTCAGCCCTGTGAGATGTGTTTTTGCCATTGTTGGTTTTTCGACCAATGTAAACCTATTCTAATTAAACCCTAATATGTAGGACCTTGTGATAGCATGTTTGGAACTTGTGACGTGGAGCAAGCTATCAAACGAGCGTCAGGTAAGGGAATCGGACCTAAACCCTAATAATCTAATGGACAGTAAATCGTTGTTAATAACTATGACTCTGTGGATTGATGTTTGTGCATACTCGCATGTCATCCTTTACTTTCAGTTATTATTATTGTTCATGCATACTCGCTATGCTAGGATGTGATTGTTTTCGTTGGTGTGTGGAATGGGAAGGGCCTGGGGTCTAGGATCATTCCTCGCACTAGCACCTTTTCGTAGTATTCTATCTTAGCATGCTTGGTGAGGGTAGGGCATTAGGGGGAGGATGTGGTACTGTAGTCTCCGGCCTGGCCACCAGACTCTAGTTCTATCTCTATGCCGTAGGGAGTTATATTGGGATAGGGTCTACCTTGCGTATTGTTCTGTCTTAGTATGCTTGGTGCGGGTAGGGCATCAGGGGGAGGACGTGGCACTGTGGTCTCCGGTCTGGCCACCAGACTTTAGCTCTATCTCTATGCCATAGGGAGCTGTGCTGGGATAGGTGATGACATATAGGATTGGTTAGTTGCGAGCCCAGTTTGCATGCCCTCGCCAACAGGGGCTTACGTGTTGGTATGGGTGGAGCATCAGGAGAGGTGTGTGGATGCCTTACCTCTATCTCTATTCCATGGTGGGTGCATGTGGGTCGGCAACGGTGTGATCTACTGGGCGATGCCATACACTCGTGTATAGAGGTGCGGTGGCCACCAATCCTTTCTATAGCACATTGCAAACTTAAACCTGACCACAGCATAAAATGATTGTTACTCATGCATATGAATGTTACAATGCCTGATTGTCTTACTGAGCTAAGTTGTGAGCTCACCCTTGTGTACACACCATTTTTAGATGTTGATGCAGGTTACACGGTAGACGACTACATGAACGCGCCGGCGTATGGAGGTGTGGCTGCTCTGGATGTGCAGGCAGGGGAGGACGAGCATGACGCTTCATGCGAGTGCCCTTTCTGCGTGTACCTTTAGGATATGATTTGATTTTATTTATTTTAATTATTTTTAGTTGGAATAAAATTGATGTAAAGATATTATTTAAAGTTCTGGTTATTTGAAAATTGAATGTTTTATTTAAATTTATCAATAGATTACTCAGTTCATTTTATTAAAGACTTCTGCTGTATTTATTATTATTCTGAGTGGTTATGTGCAATGGTTTGTATGAGTGGACACGGTCTTATTGAGATCCTGGTGTGAGCCGTTGGTTCAGTGACGGTTCACTCACACCATTCTGGTTGGTTCAGAATTGGGGTGTGACAATTTGGTATCAGAGCTATCAGGCTCTATCCAACAGACCATATTGCACTTAACTGAGTTGATGAACTGAGATAGGAAAATTAAAAGCCTTAATAAGAACACACCTTAAGCACTTGTTTGATGCCTGAGACTATATAAGGAAGAGCATAACATACTATACTAAATATGGAATTAATAAATACACATACTCTAGATAGGAAAAACCATAAACTGCTATTAAAAACATTAAAGAGTGCTAAGTTAAAAGTGCTACAGGGTACGGTCCACAAGCCGGACAATTACCCTGTTATATAAACTGTATTGTGAAGAGAGGAAAAATAAGAACTCAATCATGGGGTTGGGGGTATAGGAGGAATAGGGTCGACAATATCATAATCCCGCTCATAGGAGACCTTGAGCCAGTGCACCTGCTCCTGAGTGACTCGGAGGCTGCGAGCCAAGTGCCCCAAGTCACGGCTCATCTCACGCTGAGCATCCCTGATCTCCGTGAACATACCCATCACTGTGTCGAGAGGAGGCTGAGATGGTCCCGCTGCATATGTGGGCTGTGGTGCTGGAGCTAGAACATCCTCCATCTGATCATCGCCACCCTCGTCATCACCTGCTACCTCTGCTGCATGAGCAGCATTGGCTGCTACTGCTACTGCTGCCGTGGCTGCTACCCTCCTGAGTGGGCGAGGACGAGCCTCCAAGTCCTCATCGCTGATCGGCAGGTTATCCATCTGCATCCGTAGAATGGCATCCCGGTTGATGTCTGAAGTCATAGTATCCTCAACGGCGATCTCACCCCTCATGTCCACTCGTAGTCGCTGCAGAAGAGTGGTGATGAGCCAGCGATATGGAAGGTTACTGGCCTGACCAGGTAGAGTAGCCTGATGCATGGTCCTGATGATGATGTAGGGAAGGCAAACCCGCTCCCCAGTGCAGACGCAGTAAGTCAGGTACTGAGTGAGCTGAGACAACTCACTGTAATGGCCGCTCTGGGGCACAATGTTGTGCTGGATGATGCGACTATAAACTCGAGGCACGGGCCTCAAACAAGCAGCCTTTGTGGACGCCCCAGGGTTGAGTAGTTGCTCTGAGATCTCCTGGAGCAGATCGTCAGTGAGAAAGCCCTTCATCTTAGGAGCACTGTAGACCAAGTCCCCATCATTGGGAATCCCTAAGAGGTCGGCAAGCTGGTGAGTGTCAAAAGAAATGGGGACACCCTTGACGTAGCTGGTTATGTGGAGTGCCCGACATAGATTGAAGTCGTTGACATCCCCATCTAATTCCAGATTGGCATAGAAATGTTTGACGAGGTTGGGACGAGTAGTCATCGTGTATGTGATGACCGGCAACCAACCAAGCCTGCCAAAAATGGCTTCCACATCGAACCGCTACAACTGCTCCAAATTGGCACGTCGTCCTGACTTGATATTTTTCCCTTCAAACCAAGGGAAGCGGGCTTGTGCCGCCTCCGAACGAAACCACCGCTCATCGAGCTGTGGAACAGGTGGGTGAGGAAGGTGCATGCCTAGACCATAGGAGCGCTTATCAGCACCTCTGCGTGGAGCCATTGGAGCTGCAAAACAAAGAAAAATAAGGAGAAATTGTTAGAATTGTCGAAATTTTGGCAGCATAACAACAATAAATTAAGAAAAAGCCTCGAACTCACCCAAAACTTGGGGAGGAGGACTTACATAACCCCCACACACTTCATGGAAACCAAACATTGAACAAAACAACAAGAAATTTAGAAAATTTAAGAAAATTTGATTTTTGTCAAAACCTAGGTTAAAAAATCAAAAATTTTGATTTTTGGAAAAACCTTTCAGTGGAACCTCAAATTAGTTGACGGCTTTTGCTCTTAGAGGTCCCTAAACCCTTTCTAAACCGAAGGAAAAGATTTCCTACGGTTAGAATCTTCCAATCAAAGAGAACCCTAGTTTTTAAGCTTGAAACGATAGATAAAAGATGTAAAAATTTGGTATGGAAGGAAGAAGCTTACCTGGAGGTGATGTTCTAAGTCTAGATCAGAAGAAAATGACTTCTAAGATCACCGGTCGGACTGTAGCAACTCAGGAGCTAGAGAGAAATCACCACCGGAGATAAAGAAGAAGAGAAAAGTGAGAAAAATCTCACTTTTTGCGATTTTTAAAAGAGGTTTTGGGCATACCGATCGACGGTTTTGCCCATTCCGGTCGACCGGTACCTCTCGGGCAGATGGGAAGTCTAACCGGCTGACTATACCGGTCGCCCCATTTTCTACAGTATAGCGACCGGTCAAGTGGAAAAAGGCCAAAAAAAAAATTTTAGAAAAAAAATTAAAAAAAATTTCAATTTTAAGTTTCCATTTCGATTATTCGCCTTGAAATTGTTAAGGACTAACACTATTATGATTAGTCGACTGTACCTCATGTGTTATGTCTTTGTCTCAGATCCAAACAGACTAATCTGAGATGGTAGGTGGAAAAGGTTGTAGAGGCTCATGAAAGTGTCACCACTCCAGGGTACGCCAAGTTGAGGAAAATGTGGAAACTGAATATGTTGGAGAGCAAAATCAGAACCCGAAAAGTGTAGAAGGGCAGACCCCTAGGGCACTTACCAACTTTCCAGGCCCTCCTAACACTAACTCGGAGATAATTGTCACAAATTTGGTTTATCAGAAGGAAGCTCAGCAGAAGATGTTCCTGGATGAGATGCTGAAAATGTTCAGGCCACCAGGATATATCCCTACAGAAGGCACACCTGAACATAGGGGAAATAACACCACACTGCCAAGGGATGGTAGCTCCGGGCCAATGGGCCAAGGATAGAATCTATGTCACACCCCAATTCTGAACCGACCAGAATGGTATGAGTGAACCGTCACTGAACCAACGGTTCACACCAGGATCTCGAATAGACCGTGTCCACTCATACAAACCATTGCACATAACCGCAATCAGAATATAAATAGATATAGCGGAAGTCTTTAAATAAAATGAACTGAGTATCTATTGATAAATTTAAATAAAGTATCCAATTATTCAAATCCCAAGCATAACTAAATATCCATACATCTTTTAATATCAACTGAAAATAACTGAAAATAAATAATGGTCAATCAAAGGTACACACAGAAAGGGCACTCGCATGAAGCGTCATGCTCGTCCTCTCCATCCTGTACATCTAAAACAGCAACACCACCATACGCCGGAGCGTTCATATAATCGTCCACCGTGTAACCTGCATCAACATCTAAAAACAATGTATATACAAAGGGTGAGCTCACAACTTAGCTCAATAAGACAATCAGACAGTTTCACAATATTATGCATGAGTAACAATCATTTTATGCGGTGGTCTGGTTTAAGTTTGCAATGTGCTATACAAAGGTTTGGTGGCCCCCGCACCTCTATACACGAGTGTGTGGCACCGCATAGTAGATCACACCACCACCGACCCACATGCACCCATCATGGAATAGAGATAGAGCTAAGGTATCCCCGTACCTCCCCTGATACCCTACCCATACCAGTACCTAAGCCCCTACTAGCCAGGGCTCGCAAACTGGGCTCGCAACTAACCAATCCTATATGTCATCAATGTAGGCTCTATCCCAGCACAGCCATCTATGGCATAGAGATAGAGCTAGAGCGTGCAAGCCGGGCTGGAGACCACAATACCTCACCTCTCCCTGATACCCTATCCGCAACAAGCACACTAGGATAGAACAATACGTAGGTAGACCCTATCCCAACATAACTCCCTACGGCATAGAGATAAAGCTAAAGCATCGTGGACAAGCCAGCGTCGGCATCGGAGACCACAGTGCCACATCACCATGGCCAGGCCAACATCAACATCTGAGACCACCGTACCACGACCTTTTCCTGATACCCCACCCGTACCAAGCATGTTAAAACAGAATACTACAAAAGTGCCAGTGTGAGGAATGATCTCAGGCCCCATGCCCTACTCCACACACCAACGAAAACAATCACATGCCTAACAATCACATCCTATCAATGCATGAACAATAATAATAACTGAAAGTAAAAGATGGCATGTGAATATGCACAAACATCACATCATATATATTCAGGTTATTAACAATGATTTATTGTCCATTAATTATTAGGGTTTAGGTCAGATTCCCTTACCTGACGCTCGTTTGATAGCTTGCTTCACGTCGCAAGATCCAAACGTGCTATCACAAAGTCCTACATAATATTAAGGTTCAATTAGAATAGTTTCTTAGGGCATACGTTGGTCGAAAAACCAACGAGGTTACAAAAATACACTCACAGAGCTGACCGGTGGCATGTACCGGTCGCAGCTCTGTGGGGAAAACTGGCGACCGATATGGTCAGTCGATCCCCACAGACCAGCCACCCGGAAGGTACCGGTGGAAACATACCGGTCGCACAGGGTGCAACCGATATAGTCGACCGGTATGTCTCCGGAAGACCATACTTTGGATTTTTTGACTACTGTCGATTAATCTCCATGGATTTTCAGGGTTTCTCCTTATCCATTCTAAATCTGAGCTTTGAGTTAGAGTCATCTCCAACTCATTCAAGTCTAGTTTCGATGATAATCATCCTAGAACTCGAATCTAGGGTTTGACGGCAAATTAGGGTTTAATGGCCAATTAGGGTTTTAAATCAATACCTACTTTGCATGGTATTGATCCAACCATACAACTATCCTAGAGTCATAGAGTAAGAAGAATAATTAAAACACTTACCGTCGACTGGCGTAAGGTGGGCGTCATCGAACGGAAATGGCGGCACTTCCTTCTTCTTCCTAGCTCCTTCTCCTTCTTCAACCTCCTTCTCCTCTCTAGGGTTTGTGAGAGATAATGAAAAGGATTTGAGGAGGTTTAGAGGTGTTTATATAGGCTAGGATTAGGGTTTAGTAACCCTATTAGGATTAGGAAGGTCCAGGTATTAGGGTTTAGGAAAGTAGGACCCGCAGAGATCTAATTCCGGATCTCCATAGTCAACTGTGCAAAGTTGAGCGGTCGATCAGTACCAAGACTGGTACCATCGACTGGTCAACATAAAATGACACTTATTTGACCGTCTTTGATCCGATTACGTACCTGTTTGTCATCCGCTCGTCCCGTCTGGCCCGGTGATGATCGGAAGACCTGCTACGACATGAAATCAAGGTTTAGACCGGATTTATGGATTGCGGGTCTTACAACTCCCCCACCCTTAAAAGAAATTTCATCCCCGAAATTTGCATATGTAGGTCTCACAACTCCCCCACCCTTAAAAGAAATTTCGGCCTCAAAATTTGAACGTACCTTGATCGTCGAAAAGGTTAGGGTACTCCTTCCTCATCGCGCTCTCCTCTTCCCAAGTAATCTCTTCGACATCTTGGCTTTTCCAATACACTTTCACATAATGGATATCCTTGTTCAAAGTTGCTGTACCTTTCGGCTTGAGATCATCACAGGTACCACTTCAAATGTTAAGTCTTCAGTCAAGTCTGGGGGGTCTGCTGTCAAGATGTGTGATGGATCCCTGACATACTTTTTCAATAATGATATATGGAACACATCATGTAGGCTTGACATAGATGGTGGTAGAGCCAATTGATATGCTACATTACCACGTCTGGTAAATATCTCGTACGGTCCCACATACCTGGGGCATAGCTTTCCCTTCTTACCAAACCTTTTCAGACCTCGCACCGGTGATATCTTCAAGAATACTTTGTCATCCACTGCAAACTCCAGATCTCAACGTCGATTATCCGCATAGTGCTTCTGTCGAACTTGAGCTGTCTTTACTCTCTCCTTGATTTGATCAATCACTCGACAAGTTTCTTCAACAAACTCTGGTCCTACAATTCTTCTTTCTCCCACCTCATTCCATAGCAGAGGTGTACGACACTTCTTCCCATAGAGTGCTTCATATGGAGCCATCTGGATTGTAGCCTGATAGCTGTTGTTATAAGCAAACTCGATAAGCGATAGCTTCTCGTCCCAAGCTCCCTTGAAATCTAATGCACAAGCTCGAAGCATATCTTCTAAAATTTGAATGGTCCTTTCTGACTGCTCGTCCGTCTGAGGGTGGAAAGCTGTACTAAACTTTAACTTGGTTCCTATAGCTTTCTGTAATCCTTCCCAGAACTTTGATGTAAAACGGGGATCTCTGTCGGATACTATACTTTCTGGGACGCCATGGAGTCTGACTATATTATCTACATATAGCTTGGCCAGCTTGTCCATGGTATACTGAGGTCTGACCGCAATGAATCGAGCTGTCTTGGTGAGTCGATCGACTATTACCCAAACTGCATCCACTGACCTTGGTGTCAAAGGTAGGCCAATAACGAAATCCATAGTAATGCAATCCCACTTCCATGCAGGCTCCGGTAGTGGTTGCAGCAAACCTGCGGGTCTCTGCCTTTCTGCTTTAACTTGTTGACAATTTAGACATTGGAACACGAAACGAGCTATATCTGCTTTCATACCCCTCCCTCAATACAATCTTCTTAAATCATGGTACATTTTGGTACTTCCCGGGTGTACCAAATATGGAGTGTAATGAGCTTCAGTCATAACTTGATCTCTGATATTGCAGTCTTCACTCTCAGGTATACATAACCGTCCACGATACCTGAGTACCTTGTCTGAATCCAAGGTAAAGTCTGGATTGCTCGTACCCTTCTCTAATTCTTCTTGCACTGTCTTGAGATGTGGATCCTGTAGGATTGCTACCTTGACTTCATCAACTAGATCCGGTGAGATCTTCAAAGCTGCGAGCATCATGGTGAACTTATGAACTAAGCCTTGCTTGACTGGATCTTCTGTAGTCTCTATTATATACTCTTCATCGCCTTCAATTGAACTTGAGGCTGCGGCACATAATGCAGCATTTGTACTTGGTCCAGCCTCAGGTTTCGATGCCCACTTTCTGCTTAAGGCGTCGGCCACAACATTTGCTTTACCCGGATGGTACTAGATGTCACAGTCATAATCTTTTAACAATTTCAGCCATCTCCTCTGTCTCATATTCAGATCCTTCAAAGTGAAAAGATAAATTAAGCTCTTGTGATCTGACTTAATCCAAAACATTTCACCGTACAAGCTCCAAGTCTTGATTGCGTGTATAACCGCTGCTAGCTCCAAATCATGCGTAGGATAGTTCTTTTCATGCTCTTTTAACTATCTTGATGCGTAAGCAATCACCTGTTCTCCTTGCATCAATACACACCCGATACCCAACCCTGAAGCATCCGTATATAAGGTAAACGGTACGCTTGGTTCTGGGATGGTCAAGATAGGTGCAGAGACTAGTCTTGACTTCAAAGTTTGAAAGCACTTCTCGCACTCATCTATCCATATGAATTTCTCTCCCTTCTTGGTCAATCTGGTGAGTGGAACAACGATCCTGGAGTAATCTTCCACGAATCTTCTATAATAACCAGCCAACCCAAGGAAACTACGAATCTCTACAATAGATTTTGGTGCTTCCCATCCTACTATAGCAGCTATCTTACTTGGATCAACCTTGATACCGTCTTCGGATACTACATGGCCCAAGAAAGCCACTTCCTTCAGCCAAAACTCACACTTCTTGAACTTAGCATACAGCTTCTCCATTCTCAGCCGTTGTAGGGCTGCTCTTAAGTGTGTTGCATGAGTCTCTCTGTCCTTTGAGTAGACCAATATGTCATCGATGAATACGATGACCGAAGTGTCCAACATATCATGAAACACTCGGTTCATCAGTTCCATGAACGACGCTGGTGCATTGGTCAACCCGAACGACATAACTAGGAACTCATAATGCCCATACCTTGTTCTGAAAGCAGTCTTCAGAATATCTCCGGCCTTGATCTTCAGTTGGTGATACCCTGATCTGAGGTCAATCTTTGAGAAAACCTTTGCACCCTGCAATTGATCGAACAGATCGTCGATCCTAGGCAAAGGATACCGATTCTTGATCGTTAATTTGTTCAGCTCACGGTAGTCGATACATAGCCGTACACTTCCGTCCTTCTTCTTGACAAATAATACAGGTGCTCCCCAAGGTGATATGCTAGGTCGTATGAAACCCTTATCTAAAAATTCTTGTAATTGGGTCTTCAACTCCTTTAACTCGGTAGGGGCCATCCTGTATGGTGCTTTAGACATCGGCGCCGAACCTGGCATAAGGTCTATCACAAACTCTGTAGCCCTGTCCGATGGTAGACCTGGGAGATCCTCTGGAAATACATCTGGGAACTCTCGTACCACATCTATATCTTCCATCCTTTTGGGACTCTGCAGTGATGTCGACTACAGATACTAGATACCCCACTCCCCCCTTTTCTAAGCATCTCTTAGCTTTTAGGGCGGAGAGGATCAGCTTCCGCTTCCTAGGTAACTTGGTCCCAGTAAAGCTATACTCCTTTCCCTTTTTGTCTGTAAGCACAAGCTTCCTTTTACCACATAATAGGATAGCTGAATGATGGCCTAGCCAATCCATTCCCAAGATGACATCAAAGTCTGCCATCTCGAGTAGTACCAGACTTGCTTTTAAGTCTCGGCCCTCAATACAAACTGTACACGGCCCATAATATTCAGTCAAAGCCACCTCGACTCCTAACGGAGAGCGAACTATCAAGTTTGGGTTCAGGTGCTTGATCGGTAACTCCATGCGCTTCCAAAGGAAATAGAAACAAAGGAGTGCGTGGCCCCAGAGTCAAAGAGTACTCTGGCAGGTATACTAGCTATATTTATAATTCCTGGAATTTTATTGTCCCTTAGTTCTACATGCTCACACACACAATGAAATAGTAAGCCAAATAGTAAGGGGTAGAATCATACCAGTGACCACATCAGGTGATGCGGCCGCCTCTTCGGTGGTGACAGCAAATACTTTTCCTTGCTGTGGGGGTTGTTTCCTAGGTAGAGTGCAGGTCCTTGCAACATGGCCCACTTGCTGATAGTTGAAACATTTAATGTTCGGGTTGTGTCCAGCGAACTGTGGCACAGGTGGTGCCGTATTGTTCCTTGTAGGAACTGTAGTGGACTGAGCCCTGTATGGGCAGAATGGTCTACTATTATCGCCACCTGAAATCTCCATAGCGGGTCTCTTCAGTCCCTTGTTCTGTGCAAAGAAGATGTCCCTTTGGCTTGATTCTATCACTCTGGCAACCTATACAGCCTCATTATAAACCTTCCTTTCCAAACCCAAGATATGCTCTCTGATGCTCCCACGTAGTCCCATGATGAACCTACGTGTCTTGGTCTCCTCCTCTTGCATACTTGCCGGTGCAAAGAAAAATAACTCTTCGTACCTCTGTTGGTAAGCATCCACAGTCGACTGAGCCTACTGCAGATTAAGGAATTCCTTCTCCATCTGATCTCTGAAGCTCTTCGAGAAATATTTATCAAAGAAGGCTCCCTTGAACACTTCCCAATCAACCTGAGTATGCTTTGTCTCCAGATATGCCCGTGTAGAATTCCACCAAGCATTCGCATCCTCCTTTAGCATATGAGTGGCAAACAGTACCTTTTCATCCTCGATACAAGTCATCAGACGAACGTTCTTCTCCATTTCTGTAACCCACTGTGCTGGCCACAATGGTTTCCCTGTCTTACCTGTGAATGTAGGAGGTGATGATGGGGATGGCGATGATCGGATGGAGGATGATCCAGTGCCAGCACCACGCGGGACCATCTCAACCTCCTCCCGACACCGTGATGGGTATGTTCACGGAGATCAGGGATGCTCAGCGTGAGACGAGCCGTGACTTGGCGCACTTGGCTCGCAGCCTCAGAGTCACTCAGGATCAGGTGCACTGGCTTAGGGTCGCTTATGAGCGAGATTATGACATAGCGGACCCTATTCCTCCTAAGCCCCCCACCCCATGATAGAGTGTTATTTCTTTCTTTTGTTTTGGTATATTTATGTATCAGGATAACTTTTCGGTTTGTGGACTGTACCCTGTAGTACTATTACATTTGATACTCTCTTTTCTATTTAATGGAAGTTTTATGGTTTTCCTAACTAGTGCATAAGTATCATTAAATTCTATATTTAATATAATATATTATGCTCTTTCTTAATCAGTTTCAGGTATCAAATAATGCTTAAGGTGTGTTTGTATTAAGATTTTTTTTAAATTTTTCCTAACTCAGTTCATCGACTTAGTTAAGTGCAACATGGTTGTTGGACAGAGCTCAAACGCTCTGATACCAAGTTGTCACACCCCAATTCTGAACCGACCAGAATGGTGTGAGTGAACCGTCACTGAACCAACGGTTCACACCAGGATCTCGAATAGACCGTGTCCACTCATACAAACCATTGCACATAACCACAATCAGAATATAAATAGATATAGCGGAAGTCTTTAAATAAAATGAACTGAGTATCTATTGATAAATTTAAATAAAGTATCCAATTATTCAAATCTCAAGCATAACTAAATATCTTTACATCTTTTAATATCAACTGAAAATAACTGAAAATAAATAATAGTCAATCAAAGGTATACGCAGAAAGGGCACTCGCATGAAGCGTCATGCTCGTCCTCTCCTACCTGTACATCCAAAACAGAAACACCACCATACGCCAGAGCATTCATATAATCATCCACCTTGTAACCTGCATCAACATCTAAAAACAATGTATATACAAAGGGTGAGCTCACAACTTAGCTCAGTAAGACAATCAGACAGTTTCACAATATTATGCATGAGTAACAATCATTTTATGTTGTGGTATGGTTTAAGTTTGCAATGTGCTATAGAAAGGTTTGGTGGCCCCCGCACCTCTATACACGAGTGTGTGGCACCGCATAGTAGATCACACCACCACCGGCCCACATGCACCCATCATGGAATAGAGATAGAGCTAAGGTATCCCCGTACCTCCCCTGATACCCTACCCATACCAGTACCTAAGCCCCTACTGGCCAGGGCTCGCAAACTGGGCTCGCAACTAACCAATCCTATATGTCATCAATGTAGGCTCTATCCCAACACAACTGTCTACGGCATAGAGATAGAGCTAGAGCGTGCAGGTTGGACTGGAGACCACAATACCTCACCTCTCCCTGATACGCTATCCGCAACAAGCACACTAGGATAGAACAATACGCAGGTAGACCATATCCCAACATAACTCCCTACGGCATAGAGATAGAGTTAAAGCATCGTGGACAAGCCAGCATCGACATCGGAGGCCACAGTGCCACATCACCATGGCCAGGCCAACATCAACATCGGAGACCACCGTACCATGACCTTCCCCTGATATCCCACCCATACCAAGCATGTTAAAACAGAATACTACAAAAGTGCCAGTGTGAGGAATGATCCCAGGCCCCATGCCCCACTCCACACACCAACGAAAACAATCACATGTCTAACAATCACATCTTATCAATGCATGAACAATAATAATAACTGAAAGTAAAAGATGGCATGTGAATATGCACAAACATCACATCATATATATTCAGGTTATTAACAATGATTTATTGTCCATTAATTATTAGGGTTTAGGTCAGATTCCCTTACCTGACGCTCGTTTGATAGCTTGCTCCACGTCGCAAGATCTAAACGTGCTATCACAAAGTCCTACATAATATTAGGGTTCAATTAGAATAGTTTCTTAGGGCATACGTTGGTCGGAAAACCAACGAGGTTACAAAAATACACTCACAGAGCTGACCGGTGGCATGTACCGGTCGCAGCTCTGTGGGGAAAACTGGGGACCGGTATGGTCAGCCGGTCCCCACAGACCAGCCCCCTAGAAGGTACCGGTGGCAACATACCGGTTGCACAGGGTGCAACCGATATAGTCGACTGGTATATCTCCGGAAGACCATACTTTGGGTTTTTCGACTACCGTCGATCAATCTCCATGGATTTCCAGGGTTTCTCCTTATCCATTCTAAATCTGAGCTTTGAGTTAGAGTTATCTCCAACTCATTCAAGTCTAGTTTCGATGATAATCATCCTAGAACTCGAATCAAGGGTTTGACGGTAAATTAGGGTTTAATGGCCAATTAGGATTTTAGATCAATACCTGTTTTGCATGGTATTGATCCAACCATACAACTATCCTAGAGTCATAGAGTAAGAAGAATGATTAAAACACTTACCGTTGACTGGCGTAAGGTGAGCGTTGTCGAACGGCAATGGCGGTACTTCCTTTTTCTTCCTAGCTCCTTCTCCTTCTTCAACCTCCTTCTCCTCTCTAGGGTTTGTGAGAGATAATGGAAAGGATTTGAGGAGGTTTAGAGGTGTTTATATAGGCTAGGATTAGGGTTTAGTAACCCTATTAGGATTAGGAAGGTCCAGGTATTAGGGTTTAGGAAAGTAAGACCCGCAGAGATCCAATTCTGGATCTCCGTAGTCAACTGCGCAAAGTTGACCGATCGATCGGTACCAAGACCGGAACCATCGACCGATCAACATAAAATGACACTTATTTGACCATCTTTGATCCGATTTCGTACCTGTTTGTCATCCGCTCGTCCTGTCTAGCCCGGTGATGATCGGAAGACCTGCTACGACATGAAATCAAGGTTTAGACCGGGTTTATGGAGTGCGGGTCTTACAATCTACAACCACCACACCAATTTCCATCGTCGTCTGCCTATCAACGAGCCTACCCATACCCACCGCCATGGTATGAAATGAATGCACAGGGGCAGAATGACCTAAGCCGAGCAGTGGATAGGTTTTTGAAGCTGAAACCCCCTACATTCACAGGGAAGCCAGGGAAACCACTGTGGCCTGCACAGTGGTTTGCTGAGATGGAGAAGAATTTCTGCCTGATGACATGTACAGAGGATGAAAAGGTGTTGTTTGCTACACACATGCTAAAGGAGGATACAAACGCTTGGTGGAATTCTACACGGGCGTATTTTGAGACAAAGCACACTCAGATTGATTGGGCAGTGTTCAAGGGAGCCTTCTTTGATAAATATTTTTCAAAGAACTTTAGAGATCAGATGGAGAAGGAATTTCTAAACCTGCAGCAATCTCAGTCAACGGTTGATGCCTACCAGCAGAGATATGAAGAGCTATTCTTCTTTGCACCAGCAAGTATGCAAGAAGAAGAAACAAAGACCCGTAGGTTCACCATGGGACTGTGTGGAAGCATTAGAGAGCACATCTTGGGTCTGGAGAAAAAGGTCTATAATGAGGCTGTACAGGTTGCAAGGGTGATAGAGTCGAGTCAAAGGGACAGCTTCTTTGCACAGAATAGAGGATTGAAGAGACCGGCTACTGAGACTTCTGGTAGCAGCAATAATAGATCATTCCGTCCTTTCAGGACTCAACCCACTGTAGTACCAGCAAGGAATGCTACTGCACCACCACAGTTCGCTGGACAAAACCCGAACATTAAATATTTCAACTGTCAGCAACTGGGTCATGTTGCAAGGACCTGCACTCTACCTAGGAAACAACCTCCACAGCAAGGAAAGGTATTTGCTTTCACCACTGAAGAGGCAGTCGCATCACCTGATGTGGTTACTGGTATGATTCTATCCCTTCCTATTGGTTTTACCGTTGTTATGTTTGAACATGTAGAACTAAGGGATAACTAAATTTTAGGGACTGTAAATATAGCTGGAATACCTGCCAGAGTACTCTTTGACTCTGGAGCCACGCACTCCTTCGTTTCTATTTCTTTTGGGAAGCGAATGGAGTTACCTATCAAGTGTTTGAACCCAAGCTTGATAGTTCGCTCTCTATTGGGAGTCGAAGTGGCGTTGACTAAATATTATGGGCCGTGTACAGTAGGTATTGAGGGCCGAAACCTAGAAGCAAATCTGGTTCAACTCGAGATGGCAGACTTTGACGTCATCTTGGGAATGGATTGGTTAGGCCATCATTCAGCTAGCTTTTTATGTGGTGAAAGGAAACTTGTGCTTAAAGATGAGAAGGGCAAGGAGTTTAGCTTCACTGGGACCAAGTTACCTAGGAAGCGGAAGCTGATCCTCTCCGCCCTAAAAGCTAAGAGATGCTTAGATAAGGGAGGAGTGGGGTATTTAGTGTCTGTGGTCGACATAACTGCTGAGGTGCCAAGGATGGAAGATCTAGATGTGGTACAAGAGTTTCCAGATGTGTTTCCAGAAGATCTCCCAGGTCTACCTCCAGACAGGGCTACAGAGTTCGTGATAGACCTGATGCCAGGGTCGGCACCGGTGTCTAAAGCACTGTACAGGATGTCCCCTACCGAATTAAAGGAGTTGAAGACCCAATTACAATAACTATTAGATAAGGGTTTCATACGACCAAGCATATCGCCATGGGGAGCACCTGTATTGTTCGTCAAGAAGAAGGATAGTAGTGTACGGCTATGTATTGACTACCGAGAGCTGAACAAGTTAACCATCAAGAACCGATATCCTTTGCCTAGGATCGATGATCTGTTCAATCAGTTACAGGGTGCAAAGGTTTTCTCGAAGATTGATCTCAGATCAGGGTATCACCAATTGAAGATCAAGGCCGGAGATATTCCAAAGACTACTTTCAGGACAAGGTATGGGCATTATGAGTTTCTGGTAATGTCGTTCGGGTTGACTAACGCTCCAGCGTCGTTCATGGAACTGATGAACCGAGTGTTTCATGACATGTTGGACACTTCGGTCATCGTATTCATCGACGATATATTAGTCTACTCAAAGGACAGGGAGGCTCATGCAACACATTTGAGAGCAGTCCTACAATGGTTGAGAAGAGAGAAGCTTTATGCCAAGTACAAGAAATGTGAATTTTGGCTGAAGGAAGTGGCCTTCTTGGGTCACGTAGTATCTGCAGATGGTATCAAGGTAGATCCAAGTAAGATAGCTGCTATAGTAGGATGGGAAGCACCAAAATCAGTTGCGGAGATTCGTAGTTTTCTTGGATTGGCTGGTTACTATAGAAGATTCATGGAAGACTACTCAACGATCGCCGTTTCACTTACCAGACTAACCAAGAAGGGAGAGAAATTTATATGGTCAGATGAGTACGAGAAATGCTTCTAGACTTTGAAGTCAAGACTAGTCTCTACACCTATCCCCATCCCAGCACCAGGCTTACCGTTTACCCTATATACGGATGCCTCAGGGTTGGGTGTTGGATGTGTATTGATGCAAGGAGAACAGGTGATTGCCTACGCATCAAGACAATTGAAAGAGCATGAGAAGAATTATCCTACACATGATTTGGAGTTAGTAGCGGTAATACATGCAATCAAGACTTGGAGACACTACCTTTACGGTGAGAAGTTTCAGATTAAGTCAGATCACAAGAGCTTAACATATCATTTCACTCAGAAGGACCTGAATATGAGATAGAGGAGATGGCTGGAGTTATTAAAAGATTATGATTGTGACATTCAGTACCATCCGGGTAAGGCAAATGTCGTGGCTGATGCTTTAAGCAGAAAGTGGGCACTGAAATCTGAGGCAGGACCAAGTACAAATGCTGCATTGTATGCTGTAGCCTCGAGCTCAACAGAGAATGATGAAGAGTATATAATAAAGACTGCGAGAGATCCAGTGGAACAGGGCTTAATTCATAAGTTCACATTAATGTTCGCAGCCTTGAAGATCTCATCGGATCTCATAGATGAGGTCAAGGTAGCAATCCTACAGGATCCACACCTCAAGACTGTACAAGAAGATCTAGAGAAGGGTAACAGTAATCCTGACTTTACCTTGGATTCAGACAAGGTACTCAGGTATCGTGGACGATTATGTATACCTGAGAGTGAGAACTCAAATATCAGAGATAGAGTTATGACAGAAGCTCATTACACTCCATATTCGGTACATCCAGGAAGCACCAAAATGTACCATGATTTAAGAAGATTGTATTGGTGGAGGGGTATAAAAGCGAATATAGCTCATTTCGTATTCCAATGTCTGAATTACCAGTAAGTTAAAGCAGAAAGGCAGAGACCCACAGGTTTACTACAACTACTATCGGAACCTGCATGGAAGTGCGATTGTATCATAATGGACTTCGTCACTAGTCTACCCTTGACACCAAGGTCGGTGGATGCAGTTTGGGTTATAGTCGATCGACTTACCAAGACAGCTCGATTCATTGCGGTCAGACCTCAGTATACCATGGAGAAGCTGGCCAAGCTGTATGTAGATAATATAGTCAGACTTCATGGCGTCCCAGAGAGTATAGTATCTGACAGAGATCCCCGTTTAACATCAAAGTTCTGGGAAGGATTACAGAAAGCTATGGGAACTAAGTTGAAGTTTAGTACAGATTTTCACCCTCAGACGGACGGGCAGTCAGAACGAACTATTCAAATTTTAGAAGATATGCTCCAAGCTTGTGCCCTAGATTTCAAAGGAGCTTGGGACGAGAAGCTATCGCTCATCGAGTTCGCTTATAATAATAGCTGCCAGGCTACAATTCAGATGGCTCCATATGAAGCACTCTATGGGAAGAAATGTCGTACACCTCTGTTATGGAATGAGGTGGGAGAGAGAAGAATTGTAGGACCGAAGTTTGTCGAAGAAACTTGTCGAGTGATTGATCAGATCAAGGAAAGAGTGAAGACAGCTCAAGTTCGACAGAAGCACTATGCGGATAATCAACGTCGAGATCTGGAGTTTGCAGTAGGTGACAAGGTATTCTTGAAGATATCACCTGTGCGAGGTCTGAAACGGTTGGGTAAGAAGGGGAAGCTATGCCAGCTATGCCCCAGGTACGTGGAACCATACGAGATATTGGCCAGACGTGGTAATGTGGCATATCAACTGGCTCTATCACCATCCATGTCAAGCGTTCATGACGTGTTCCATGTATCTTTATTGAAGAAGTATGTCAGGATCCATCACACATCTTGACAGCAGACCCACCAGACTTGACAGAGGACTTGACATTTGAAGTGGTACCTGTGATGCTCACAAGCCAAAAGGTACAACAACTTCGAAGCAAGGATATCCACTATGTGAGAGTGCATTGGAAAAGCCAAGATGTCGAAGAAATTACTTGGGAGGAGGAGAGCGCGATGAGAAAGGAATACCCTAACCTTTTCGACTATCAAGGTACGTTCAAATTTCGAGGCAGAAATTTCTTTTAAGGGTGGGGGAGTTGTGAAACCTACATGCAAATTTCAGGGATGGAATTTTTTTTTGGGTGGGGGAGTTGTAAGACCCGCACTCCATGAATCCGATCTAAACCTTGATTTCATGTCGTAACGGGTCTTCCGATCATCCCCGAGCCAGACGGTAAGAGCCGATGACAGACAGGTACGGAACGAACCATCTTTTGTATGATTTTATTCATATCGGTCGATGGTACCGGTCGCTGGTATCGGTCGACCAGTAGAGTCTGCGCAGCAGACTATCAAGATCCAGAACCGGATCTCTGCGGGTCCTACTTTCCAAATTCTGAACCCTAGGACTTTCCTAATCCTAGAAGGCTTCCTAAACCTAAACCTAGCCTATATAAACACCTCTAAACCTCCTAGAATCCCTTCCATTTATCCTCACAAACCCTAGAATGGAGAAAGAGGCTGAAGAATGAGGAGAAGCTAGGAAGAGCCGATATTACCGTTCGATGAAGAATAACTCACCGCAAGTCGACGATAAGTGCTTGAACCTTCCTTTACTTTATAAACTCTTATAGGGTTGATTATTGTTGAATCAATACCATGCAAAGCATGTTTTGATCTAAAACCCTATCTTGCCAATAAACCCTACTTTGCCGTCAAAAGCTAATTTAATTGATAAACCCTAGATTCGAGTTGTAGGATGAATACCATCAAATTGGGACTTGAATGGAGTTGAAAATAATTCGAACTCAATGCTCAGACCTAGAATGTGTAGGAAAAACTCTAGAATCATTAGGGGGTGACCGACGGAAGTCGAGAAACTAAGTGTATAGTCTTCCGGAGACATACCGGTTGCACCCTGTGCGACCGGTATGTTGCGACCGGTACCTCCCAGGAGCTGGTCTGTGGGGGACCAACTGACCATACCGGTCGCAGGTTTTCCCCATAGAGCTACGACCAGTATATGTGACCGGTCAGCCCTGTGAGATGTGTTTTTGCCATTGTTGGTTTTCCGACCAATGTAAACCTATTCTAATTAAACCCTAATATGTAGGACCTTGTGATAGCACGTTTGAAACTTGCGACGTGGAGCAAGCTATCAAACGAGCGTCAGGTAAGGGAATCGGACCTAAACCCTAATAATCTAATGGATAGTAAATCGTTGTTAATAACTATGACTCTGTGGATTGATGTTTGTGCATACTCGCATGTCATCCTTTACTTTCAGTTATTATTATTGTTCATGCATACTCGCTATGCTAGGATGTGATTGTTTTCGTTGGTGTGTGGAATGGGAAGGGCCTGGGGTCTGGGATCATTCCTCGCACTAGCACCTTTTCGTAGTATTTTATCTTAGCATGCTTGGTGCGGGTAGGGCATCAGGGGGAGGACGTGGTACTGTGGTCTCCGGCTTGGCCACCAGACTCTAGCTCTATCTCTATGCCATAGGGAGTTATGTTAGGATAGGGTCTACCTTGCGTATTGTTCTGTCTTAGTATGCTTGGTGCGGGTAGGGCATCAGGGGGAGGACGTGGCACTGTGGTCTCTGGCCTGGCCACCAGACTCTAGCTCTATCTCTATGCCGTAGGGAGCTGTACTGGGATAGGGCCTACTGTGATGACATATAGGATTGGTTAGTTGCAAGCCCAGTTTGCAAGCCCTCGCCAACAGGGGCTTATGTGTTGGCATGGGTGGAGCATCAGGGGAGGTGTGTAGATGCCTTAGCTCTATCTCTATTCCATGGTGGGTGCATGTGGGTTGACAGCGGTGTGATCTACTGGGCGATGCCACACATTCGTGTATAGAGGTGCGGTGGCCGCCAATCTTTTTTATAGCACATTGCAAACTTAAATCAGACCACAGCATAAAATGATTGTTACTCATGCATATGAATGTTACAATGTCTGATTGTCTTACTGAGCTAAGTTGTGAGCTCACCCTTGTGTACACACCATTTTTAGATGTTGATGCAGGTTACACGGTGGATGACTACATGAACGCGTCGGCGTATGGAGGCGTGGCTGCTCTAGATGTGCAGGCAGGGGAGGATGAGCATGACGCTTCATGCGAGTGCCCTTTCTGCGTATACCTTTAGGATTTGATTTGATTTTATTTATTTTAATTATTTTCAGTTGGAATGAAGTTGATGTAAAGATATTATTTAAAGTTCTGGTTATTTGAAAATTGAATGTTTTATTTAAATTTATCAATAGATTACTCAGTTCATTTTATTAAACATTTCTGCTGTATTTATTATTATTCTGATTGTGGTTATGTGCAATGGTTTGTATGAGTGGACACGGTCTTATTGAGATCCTGGTGTGAGTTGTTGGTTCAGTGACGGTTCACTCACACCATTCTGGTTGGTTCAGAATTGGGGTGTGACAACTCTGATTCCCTTACCTGACGCTCGTTTGATAGCTTGCTCCACGTCGCAAGGTCCAAACATGCTATCAAAAGGTCCTACATAATATTTGGGTTTAATTAGAATAGGTTTACGTTGGTCGAAAAACCAATAATGGAAAAAACACATCTCACAGGGCTGACCGGTCACATATACCGGTCGCAGCTCTGTGGGGAAAACCTGTGACCGGTATGGTCAGCCGGTCCCCCACAGACCAGCTTCCGAGAGGTACCGATTGCAACATACCGGTCGCACAGGGTGCAACCGGTATAGTCGACCGGTATGTCTCCGGAAGACTATACACTTGGTTTCTCGGCTTCCGTCGGTCACCCCCTAATGATTCCAGGGTTTCTCCTACACATTTTAGGTCTGAGCATTGAGTTAGAATTGTTTCCAACTCCATTCAAGTCCCAATTTGATGGTATTCATCCTAGAACTCGAATCTAGGGTTTATCGATTAAATTAGGGTTTGACGGCAAAGTAGGGTTTATTGGCAAGATAGGGTTTTAGATCAATACATGCTTTGCATTGTATTGATTCAACAATAATCAACCCTATAAGAGTTCATAAAGTAAAGGAAGGTTCAAGCACATACCGTCGACTTGCGGTGAGTTATTCTTCATCGAACGGAAATATCGGCTCTTCCTAGCTTCTCCTCCTTCTTCATCCTCTTTCTCCTTTCTAAGGTTTGTGAGGATCAATGGAAGGGATTCTAGGAGGTTTAGAGGTGTTTATATAGGCTAGGTTTAGGTTTAGGAAGTCTTCTAGGATTAGGAAAGTCCTAGGGTTCGGAATTTGGAAAGTAGGACCCGTAGAGATCCAGTTCCGGATCTTGATAGTCTGCTGCACAGACTATACCGGTCGACCGGTACCAGCGACCGGTACCATCGACCGGTATGAATAAAATCATACAAAAGATGGTCCGTTCCATACCTGTCTGTCATCCGCTCGTCCCGTCTAGCCCGATGATGATCGAAAGACCTATTACGACATGAAATCAAGGTTTAGATCGGGTTCATGGAGTGCGGGTCTTACAACTCCCCCACCCTTAAAAGAAATTTCGTCCCCGAAATTTGCATGTAGGTTTCACATTACGTTTTTCGGTCGGAGTTCAGAGTCCTAAGGTGACTAAGTTACGTCGTAGGAGTCCTTCTCCTAGTACAACACGATGCCGATCACCACGGCCATACGACCACTAGTGACACGTGTCTCTCTTGTTGCTGACCGACTTAGCTTCCTTGGCTACAGTCTCCCACTCCTACCTTGGGTGTCCCTCAGAGCGAGACCTGGCAGTCCTATTGGCGATCTACTTCCTCCAGTCCTGGTACCTCCATGTTTTTTGCCTACTCTTATAAATAAAGGATGACCCCCCAAGGTAAAAGAGAACTCACAATCTCATTATTCACCATTCATTCTCTCATACGCTCAAACTCTCCCATCGATCCCCTCTTTCTCTAAACTAGAGATAGCTTCTTGCTATCTCTTGACTATTTACATTGAGAATCTGACTTAGGCATCAGAGTGTACCTGGGGCTTAGCCACCCAACTCCTTTGTTTAACTTTTGTGATTGCAGGTTGCTCAGATCGTAGACCGATGGGCGATTTCCAACCGTAACAGTTTAGAGCCCACCGTGGGGCCCTAGACTGAGTTTGATGAATTCTATATGAGAGAATTTAGCTATCATTCCATGACTCACTGAAAAATATGTGCTTAAGCTGCAATAATCTCGGTGGAAGTAAAAGAAGACAGTGATGCCAGCACCGCCAGAGTAGCACCAAATTCAAGCAGACGCACACCCCTCTTGTGGCACCGCCAACGCCACCTCCACCGACACAACCAGCACCACCGGCTCATCAGTATGTGACTCGTAAGAAGTTTGAAGTCCTAAGTTAATAGATCACATGATTACCTCATCCTTAGGCTTGTTCATGGCCAACTTGCTCGAGGCCGACCTACCATCTTTAGGCGTGTTCGTGGTCGACTTGCTCGCGGCCGACTTGCCATCCTTAGGCTTGTTCATGGCCACTTGCTCAAGGCCGACCTGCTATTTTGAGGCATGTTCGTGGCCGACTTGCTCACGGCTGACTTTCCATCCTTAGGCTTATTCAAGGCTAACTTGCTCTTGGCCGACCTACTCAGGGCTGACCAATTCATGGCCGACCAACTTAGGGCCAACTTGCTCATGGCTGACTTGTTCTTGGCCGACCTAGTCAGGACTGACCAGCTCATAAACGATCAGCTCAAAGCCAACCAGCTCATGGCTGACTTGCTCTCGACCGACCAGCTCATGGCCAAGGTCGACTTGCTCACGGTCGACCTTCTCACAGCTAACCTGCTCAGGGCCGACCTGCTCATGACCGATCAGTTCACGGTTGACTTGCTCATGGTCGACTACTCATGGCCGACATGCTCACTGCCTGTAACACCCGCACGCCACAAACCCGGCTTAACCTTACATTTCGTGTCGGGACCCGTATACATATCATGGTCGAGCCAAGTGGACCAAGTGTGTGAAGAAACCCAAGACCCAATATGAAAATTTACCCAAAAACAGTCAAAATGAGGGTAGGGTCGCAGGTTTTAACAGGCAGGTCCGACCCTCCCATCGACCCTCACCATCGACCCTCAACCATGGATCGCAGGGTCTATGAGTTGTCCGACCCTCCCATCGACCCTCCCATCGACCCTCAGTATTTGGGAAAAACAGCACGAACCGAAAATTGAGAAACCTTCCTAATTTCAATTGAAACCTTTCCTAAACTCAATGAGACTTATTTTGGGAGGTTTTACTCTATAAATACGACGTCCCTAAGCCTCTTTCACTCCTTTTACAACCCTAATTGGATTGAGAGAAAGAGAAGAGAAGGAAGAGAAGAAGAGAAGGAAAACTTGAAGAAAAGGCTAAGGAAGAAGAAGAGTTGCAGAGAAGGAGTAATCTTCTCAGGTATGGATACTAATTCCATGAGTTTCTACAGACCTTAGGTTAGGTAATGAGGAGAGTATGATCTCGGAGAAATCCAAACCATCAACCCATGGTTAGGTTTTCATGGAAAACCATGGGGAATGTCTTGAAAGCTATATAGGTGACTGATTCATGGTTCTAGACCATGGAATGTATAGAATGGATTGTGGAAGTAAGCCATAGGACCCAACCATGAAAGAGAGAATGAAATCTGATATTTTTGACTCAAACCATGGAGGGTCGCACCTAGGGTCGATGGCAGATCCGACCCTAGCATCGACCCTCAATGTTTGGGAAGTTCAGATTAGGGGGAGGGTCGCACCCAGGGTCGATCATGACTCCGACCCTACCTCCGACCCTCAGTTAACAGCATGATTTTTAAATTCGGAATTAATTATAATTAAATTCTATCGACTTTGTTAGGTCTTCTAGCAATATAATAACATTATAAAGGTGATTCTAAAGCTTGGAAGAGGATCTATTAACAAGCTAAGGTGAGGGAACAAGACCTAAACTAATTGGTTAATAACAAATTGTTTTTATTTCTTGAGTCCAATACCATGATTGTGATATGCGTGTGTGCTTGTGATGTGCATTCAACATGTCATCCAATATTTCTATTATTACTGTTTATGCATATTTAAATTTATTGATTATAATATGATGATGTTGATGATGGTAGGATTAGGCATGTGAATGTTTGTGTTTGGCTGGTGTACATGGTGTGGGTAGGGATGGTATCAACCGGTACTTCGATGCCGTTCTCATCGGGGTATATTGTGCCATGGTCTATTCAAGTCATGTCCATTAAGCAAGTGTTAGTGTGCTTGATGCGAGTGGAGCATCAGGGGGAGGACGTGACATTGTGGTTCAACCTGGTCACCAGACTCTAGCTCTATCTCTACTCAAGTCTTGTCCACTAACATCGTCGTATCGCCATTGCCTTAGCGGAACTAATATGTCGTAGAGCATCAGGGGGGGACGTGGCATTGTGGTTCAGCCTGGTCACCAGACCCTAGCTCTATCTCTATGGATGTATTGAGGGATGCTGGGGTGAGGCCTTGGATACATTGTTTGACATTAGGGTTGGTTAGTTATGAGCCCAGTTTGTAAACCCCCACCAACAGGGGCTTACGTGTTGGTATGGGCAACCGGTGCAGCCATGTCATTTTCATGGGGTGTATATTGTCCATGGTGGGTGCATGTGGGGCGACAGTTCTGTTTTCATTGGGCGTTTCCACACACTCTTGTATAAAGGTGCGGCGGCCACCTATCCTTTCTATAGCACGTTGCAAACTTTAAACCAGACCAAAGATATGAATTTATTGCATGCATATGTATTGTTGCATTGTTTTGTTTGCTCACTGAGTCGTGATGTGTGCTCATCCTTTCGGATTCGAATACTTTTAGTTGATGATGCAGGTACCACCGTTGAAGATTATATGAATGCTCCTGTACGGGCATGTGGCGACAATGGAAGCTGAAGACTTAGTGGATATGCATGACCCTTCATGCGAGTGCAACTCATGCGTATTCGATTAGATTTTGTTTAATTTTATTAAAGACATGTAATTGATATTTATTTAATTTTGTCTCAGTTGATTTATCAATAATTTGATATTTATTTATGGTTATCACAGTTAGATTCTCTGTTCATTTACTATAAGACTTCCGCTATTCACTTTATTACCTCTGATTAATGTGGAATGTGTTTTGGTTTATCATATGTGGGATAACCTATTTTGAGATCCTGGTTGAACCGTTGGTTTATTGACGGTTCATCACACCATTCTGAATAGTACGGAATTGGGGTGTGACAACTTGGTATCAGAGCTCTCGTAGGCCTTACCCATTAAACCTGAATACTTCCACTGGAGTCCATGAACTGAGTTAGGATAAATTAAAAGCTTTAATACAAACAAACCATAAGCACTTGTGTTGGTTGTGACAGAACTTAACAAGACAATAATGTACATATAAAAGGTGGAACCATATACATAAACCCAAACAGAATGAGAAGACCAAAAATCATCTTAATAAACAAATGATATAGGGTATTATCTATAAGTTGGGTAATTATCCGAGTATACAAAGGATATAGTACTGTAGCAAGAAGGAAGCATCTGTACAGTAGAAAATTGGAATATCGAGTTGGTACTCACAAGATGTGAAACTCGATGTAGGACAAAGGAAGAAGGAAAATGGCTAGTAACGCCAAAATCCTATAGAGATAAAGTAAAAGATCTCGAGCTGAATGCGACAGAGATAGGAGAACAATAGCTATACATTAAGAATAAGAGTAACTATAATGAGATGAAGCTATACCCCTGGGTGACATGGAGACTCAGAGTGAAATCCACTACACGCTGATCCATTACCCACGGAGCATTAAGATGAGGTTACAACTTGACCCCACCACTATCTGGGTCGAGAACGGGTAATGAAAACTCATCTGAGTTGGTAATCAGATTAGAGCGAATCAAAAGAGGTGAACAACCAGACCACTCTAGCCAACCACTTGGACTATTAAGTACCGTGGTTATGGTTGTCATAAACTTGACCCAATAAAATACAAGAGCAACAACAGAGAAGACCGACTATGCAAGTTGCTATGTGAATCATTACCAAGTTGCTGATGCTACATCAACACCTCCGGGTCAAACCAAATACGGTACCAATTGGTAGCATCACTGTACCCCAACACCTGTTAGCTATAACACAGTGCCTACCACACAACAAGTCCCAGTAATGCACACCCCAATGTAGCAGTTTGGTGCACGATAAGTAGTGTATCAAGGTGGTCAACCTTATCAGCCACCGATGTATGGGATAGTTGCAACATGACAGAATGATCCGACAAGGATTGAAGAATGTCTTCTGAAGATGATACCTCAGACATTTTCAGCAAAGGATCAAATCTATTATGGCCATATATCTAGATAGGTTTATATAGGACGTAGTGCATTATTGATTTACTCTTATGATTATAGAGGATGCACATACTAGATTTTAATTTCTCGGACCTTGACAGGATACCTTCTTGATTTAACCTGTCAAGTGGAGTTATAGATATTGTTTCTTTAGTATTAGTCCTGATTATACCAATCTGAACCATTCTCATGATCGACATTATGATCAGAGATATGAACTGAATGAATAGTTAAATGTTTAATCGTGTTGAGCGTACATCTTCTGATTTATACCTGATTTATTGATGTACGAAATCTTTCTCCTGATTTATACATGATTTACTGATGTATGAAAGCTTCTCCAGATTTACTCTTGTAGTGCCTTGACCAATGGCATTATATACTTGGGAAAAATGGATGATTTCCCAGGGTCGGATACTGAGGGTCGGATACCCATTGACCCCCCACCATCGACCCTGCATAGAAAAGACAGTATTTTTCTCACGAATGATCCCGAAAAATTTGAAAATACCATTGGTTAGTGTATCCAAATATGAGAATGAAGTATATATTGATTGCCTCACGTATTCTATGACTTTTCAGACACTACACCACCAGAATAAGAAATGGCTGGGCGAAGAGGGAACAGACGCGGATGTAACCAAATCCCACCACCACCACCAGTAGATGAAACCAGCCATGAAATTCCTGAAGTACCAGAGAATCCAAACGTGGCACCGCCAGGAGCTAATGGTCAGCCAAATCCTACAAACTTGCCAGCCCCACCTATAGATTTAGTTACAGTCGTAATGAACTTGGCACAACAACTGCAACAAATACAACAGGTGCAAACTAATATGCAAGCTGCCATAGGCGTGGTTTTTCCAGCTGCACATACGACACAGATGCCAGCAGGACAGGCAAGCACAATACCAGGGGGAAATAATGCAGTACCCCATACACCTCAAACACCAATCATGCAAGCTCCAGTGTAAAACCCCCGAGATAGCTCAAGGTGGTTATCAATACCAACCACCTATGTATGGGGCCTATGCTCGTATCAATTGGACCGCTCCCGGGCCGGTCGGGCATTTTCTTAAGATGAAGCCCAAAGAATTCGATGGTAAGCCAGCAGATCCTTTGTGGCCGGCACACTAGATTGACGAAATGGAAAGAAATTTTATGATGATGACCGTAAATAAGGAGGAGAAAGTGTTGTGTGCCACATTTATGCTTAAGAGCGATGCACACCATTGGTGGAAGTCTACCAGGACATATCTATTAACCAAACACGCCCACTTGACCTGGGATATATACAAAGAGGCATTCTTTGAGAAATACTTCCATAGAAGTTTCAGAGATTCTATGGAGAGAGAGTTCCTGAGTTTATATCAGGGGCAGATGACTGTCGACGCATATCAACAGTGTTATGAGGAGCTATTTTTCTTTGCACCAGTCAGTATGCAAGAGGAGGATACGAAAACCCGAAGGTTCATCATGGGACTTAGGGGAAGCATACGCGAACATGTTTTGGGACTGGAGAAGAAAATCTACAATGAAGCTGTACAAATTTTTCGAGTGATAGAGTCGAGCCAGAAAGAGAGCTATTTTACTCAAAATAGGGGAATCAAAAGGCCAAATGAAAATTTTTACAACGGAGGGAACACCAAGGTATTCCAACCCTTCCGTACCGAGGGCTTCAATGCTGCAACCAAAACCATTTCCGTAACCCCACGACAACCAAAGCAAAATGGTAAGGGGATCAGGAGTTTTAACTGCAAACAAGTAGGGCATGTCTCAAGAAAGTGTACTAAGCCCAGAAAACAACTACAGCAAGGAAGAGTTTACGCTGTTTCAGCCAAGGATGCTGCCGCATCGTTTGATGTGGTCACAAGTATGACCTGAACCTGTCACTTTATGTTACATTGCATGAGCATGTAGACTAAATTAAAATAAATCATAGGTATCATACCTAGTAATGGCATTCCTACCAGAGTGCTCTTTGATTATGGAGCTACTCATCCTTTTATATCTGTGTCATTTGGAAAGAAACTAAATATACCCCTTAAGTCTTTAGATTTCAAATTGCTTATACGATCACCGATGAGAATTATGAAGTCCAAGGAAGGACCTAGTATAAATGCTACCTTATGTTTTGCAACAATAGATTCAGATTTAAAAGGAGAGTAACATATAATAGAAACTCGTGATGATCCAATTAAGAAAGAATTTATGGATGAATTTATGGAGCAATAGTTCGACGGTTGCGCTTGTGGCATTAAAGATCATCTCTGAATTGATGGATGAAGTAGAAGTAGTAATGTTGTTAGGTCTGTATATAGGAACAATGTAAGCAGACTTAGAAAAGGAAGACCAAACCCTGACTTTTGTTTTGGGAATGGAACTGCAGTATCGTGAACTATGTCAATGATTTGCCACTGACTCCCAAATTGGTTGACATGGTTGGGTGGTTGTTGATCGTCTTATGAAAATAGCTCATTCCATTGCTATACGACCTCGGTATGCTTTGGAGCGGCTAAATAAGCTATATGTAGATAATATTTTTAGAATGAATGTATGCATGAGAGCTTAGTGTCGGTCAGAGGCTCATGCTTTATTTCAAAGTTTTGGGAGGATCTACAGAAAACAATGGGGACAAAGATGAAGTATAGTACCACATTCTACCTTAAACTGATGGATAGTTGGAGTGGACTATACAGATCCTAAAAGATATGCTCCGAGCTTGTAAAATTGATTTCAAGGAACTTGAGTTGAGAAGTTACAGTGAATTGAAGTTGCTATTAATCTACCATGTAAATGTTACCTATGAAGCAGATACGATAGAAATGTCAAATTCCTTTCTTTTGGAATGTAGTTAGTGAATGAAGAGTTTTAAGACCTAAGTCAATTACAGAAAACTGTCGAGTGGCAGACAAGATCAAAGAAAAAGGGGCCAAGATAGCTCATGATTGTCAGGGGAGACACCAAGACCTTGAGTTCGCCATAAGTGACAAAGTGTTCTTGAAGATATCACTTATACGCAGTTTGAAACAATTAGACAAGAAGGGAAAGTTATATTACATATATGTGTCGGATCTTATAAACTTTGGAGAGATGTAGAAAAGTTGCATATCAATTACCGTTACCGCTGTCCATGTCTAGTGTGCATGATGTATTTCGTGTGTCTCTGTTGAAGAAGTACAATAAAGATCCATATTAAAGGTATTGACTATGGAATCACTGGATTAAATATAATGTTTAACTATTGAAGTGGTACCAGCCTAGTTCACTAGTGGAAAGGTACAATATTTTTAAAGCCAGGATAATTATTATATGAAGGTAACCTGGTAAAGACAAGACGTGGAGAAGAGTGCATAGGAGGAAGTAGATGCAATACGAAAATAGAATTCCCACCTATTGACTACGAAGTAAATTCAAAATTTTGAGGACAAAATTTATTTTAAGGATGGGGGAGTTGTAAGATTCATACGTTCAAATTTTGAGGACAAAATTCATTTAAGGATGGGGGAGTTGTGAGATCCGTACTTTAAAATTTCGAGGACGAAATTTCTTTTAAGGGTGGTGGAGTTGTAAGACCCGCACGCCACGAACCCGGCCAAACCTTACATTTCGTGTCAGGACCAGTATACATATCATGGTCGAGCCAAGTGGACCAAGTGTGTAAAGAAACCAAAGACCCAATATGAAAATTTACCCAAAAATAGTCAAACTGAGGGTAGGGTCGCAGGTTTTAACAGGCAGGTCCGACCCTCCCATCGACCCTCACCATCGACCCTCAACCATGGGTCGCAGGGTCTATGAGTTGTCCGACCCTCCCATCGACCCTCAGTATTCGGGAAAAACAGCACGAACCGAAAATTGAGAAACCTTCCTGATTTCAATTGGAACATTTCCTAAACTCAATGAGACTTATTTTGGGAGATTTTACTCTATAAATAGGACGTCCCTAAGCCTCTTTCACTCCTTTTACAACCCTCATTGGATAGAAAGAAAGAGAAGAGAAGGAAGAGAAGAAGAGAAGGAAAACTTGAAGAAAAGGCTAAGGAAGAAGAAGAGTTGCAGAGAAGGAGTAATCTTTTCAGGTATGGATACTAATTCCATGAGTTTCTACAGACCTTAGGTTAGGTAATGAGGAGAGTATGATCTCGGAGAAACCCAAACCATCAACCCATGGTTAGGTTTTCATGGAAAACCATGGGGAATGTCTTGAAAGCTATATAGGTGATTGATTCATGGTTCTAGACCATGGAATGTATAGAATGGATTGTGGAAGTAAGCCATAGGACCCAACCATGAAAGAGAGAACGAAATCTGATATTTTCGACTCAAACCATGGAGGGTCGCACCTAGGGTCGATGGCAGATCCGACCCTAGCATCGACCCTCAGTGTTCGGGAAGTTCAGATTAAAGGGAGGGTCGCACCCAGGGTCGATCATGACTCCGACCCTACCTCCGACCCTCAGTTAATAGCATGGTTTTTAAATTCGAAATTAATTCTAATTAAATTATATCGACTTTGTTAGGTCTTTTAGCAATATAATAACATTATAAAGGTGATTCTAAAGCTTGGAAGAGGATCTATTAACAAGCTAAGGTGAGAAAACAAGACCTAAACTAATTGGTTAATAACAAACTGTTTTTATTTCTTGAGTCAAATACCATGACTGTGATATGCGTGTGTGCTTGTAATGTGCATTCAACATGTCATCCAATATTTCTATTATTACTGTTCATGCATATTTAAATTTATTGATTATAATATGATGATGTTGATGATGGTATGTTTGTGTTTGGCTGGTGTACATGGTGCGGGTAGGGATGATATCAACTAGTACTTCGATGTCGTTCTCATCGGGGTATATTGTGCCATGGTTTATTCAAGTCATGTCCATTAAGCAAGTGTTAGTATGCTTGATGCGAGTGGAGCATCAGGGGGAGGATGTGACATTGTGGTTTAGCCTGGTCACCAGACTCTAGCTGTATCTCTACTCAAGTCTTGTCCACTAACATCGTCGTATCGCCATTACCTTAGCGGAACTAATATGTCGTAGGGCATCAGGGGGGGACGTGGCATTGTGGTTCAGCCTGGTCACCAGACCTTAGCTCTATCTCTATGGATGTATTGAGGGATGCTGGGGTGAGGCCTTGGATACATTGTTTGACATTAGGGTTGGTTAGTTACGAGCCCAGTTTGCAAGCCCTCGCCAACAGGGGCTTACGTGTTGGTATGGGCAACCGGTGCAGCCATGCCATTTTCATGGGGTGTATATTATCCATGGTGGGTGCATGTGGGGCGACAGTGCCGTTTTCATTGGACGTTTCCACACACTCGTGTATAGAGGTGCGGCGGTCACCTATCCTTTCTATAGCACATTGCAAACTTTAAACCAGACCAAAGATATGAATTGATTGCATGCATATGTATTGTTGCATTGTTTTGTTTGCTCACTGAGCCGTGATGTATGCTCACCCTTTCGAATTTGAATACTTTTAGTTGATGATGCAGGTACCACCGTTGAAGATTATATGAACGCTCCTGTATACGGGCATGTGGCGACAATGGAAGCTGAAGACTTAGTGGATATGCATGACCCTTCATGCGAGTGCAACTCATGCGTATTCGATTAGATTTTGTTTAATTTTATTAAAGACATGTAATTGGTATTTATTTAATTATGTCTCAATTGATTTATCAATAATTTGATATTTATTTATGGTTATCACAGTTAGATTCTCAGTTCATTTACTATAAGACTTCCACTATTTACTTTATTACCTCTGATTAATGTGGAATGTGTTTTGGTTTATCATATGTGGGATAGCCTATTTTGAGATCCTGGTTGAACCGTTGGTTTATTGACGGTTTATCACACCATTCTGAATAGTGCGGAATTGGGGTGTGACACTGCCGACCTACTCATGGGTGACTGCTCACGGTCGACCTATTCACAGCTGCCTGCTCAACGCCGACCAGCTCATAGTCGACTTGCTCACAGCTGAATTGTTCACCGTCGATCTGCTTACAATCGACTTGCTCATGGTTGACTGCTCACGGCCGACCTGCTCATGGTAGACTACGCATGGCCGACTTATTCATGCCTTACCATATCTCGACTTGCTCACAGTCAACAAGAAGAGATCTGAGCAACAGAATCAAAACTCAAAACAACGATGACACAAAGAAGTAAAAGTCTAGTAGGGACCAAGCATAGAGGCACCCCTACAAAATCTTTGATTATTACATGCTGCTCACAACATCCATGTCAAAAATCCTTGGGGTAATGAAAGGTGACAAAAGCTAGGCCCACTAAGGGCACTCGCTCAGGTATAATTTTCATTCAAATTTTTTTAGTACAGTAAATCACTGTGTT
Organism: Protea cynaroides; assembly: GCA_028583415.1. Classification (NCBI taxonomy): domain Eukaryota; kingdom Viridiplantae; phylum Streptophyta; class Magnoliopsida; order Proteales; family Proteaceae; genus Protea; species Protea cynaroides. The sequence continues at coordinate 16,806,859 of CM053267.1, read as the reverse complement.
AGCAACTATAACACATGTCGTTCCATTCGGCTTATCCAAGTCCATCAACAGACTTTGATATCTTACACTCAAGATAGCTCATGTCGTTCCATCCGACCAAATCAAGTCTTCCATCAGACTTAAACGATCTATGCCGTTCCATTCGGCTCATCCTACAACTTGAACAATCTATGTCGTTCCTTTCGACCTACTCAAGTCCTCCAACCAACTTGCACAATCAATGTCAACCAGGGCGGGTCAAAGACAACACTTCAAGCGTACTTGACATTGCATGAAGCAATATCGACTACGCTTCAGGGGTACCATGGCATCCACTCAGCAACACACAACAAATGAAGATAGTAAAAAAACTACTACAAATTATGGCCGACCACGAAAGGCCGACCAACAAAGGAGTGTCATGTCAAGGGCCGACCGCAAAAGGCCGACCAACAAAGGAGTACCATGTCAACGGCCGACCACGAAAGACCGACCACGAAGGGCCAACTGTGCCATGTCAATGATCGACGTCCTCCGACTGACTGTGCCATGTCAATGCCGATCACAAAAGGTCGACCAACAAAGGAGTGCCAAGTCAATGGTCGATGGTGCCATGTCAGGGGGTATACACTATCAGTAAAAGAAGCAGACATCATAAGGTAATACCCCCCGACTTCGAAACACACTAGATGAAGTTTCAGGTAGTTGCGTCGAGCATTGTCAATTCAATACAAAGGTAATGCATTGTCGGTTCGGCATAAAAACATGCACCTAACGTTCACAATCATAAATCCAGAGGTCTTTTATTCCAATAAGGGTCTACATGGAAAAGTTCAACAACTCTCCAATTCCGTTCCACTTGGCTCTACCTACTGAGGTCCACAAGCAGACCCAAGTAGCATGCAGACCATACCTGAATTTGCCTACTCCGGTCCACAAGCAAACTTGAGTAGCACGCAGACTATACCTGAATCTGCCTACTCTGGTCCACAAGAAGACCTGAGTAGCACGTAAATCATACCTGAATCTACCTACTCTGATCCACAAGCAGACCTGAGTAGCACGCAAACCCTACCTGAATTTGCATACTCCGGTCCACAAGCAAACCTGAGTAGCACGCAAACCACACCTGAATCTGCTTACTCTGTCTACAAGCAGACCCGAGTAGCATGCAGACCATACCTGAATCTGCCTACTCTAGTCCACAAGCATACCCGAGTAGCATGTAGACCACACTTGAATCTGTCTACTCTGGTCTAAAAGCAGACCCGAGTAGCATGCAGACCACACCTGAATCTGCCAACTTAAGTCCACAAGCAAGCCTGAGTAGCACACAGACCTCATGTATTTTCTCCTGGTTAATTCCACAAGCAGACTTGAGCAGGGCAAGGGGTAGGTAGTTTTGACTCAACCTAGTTACGGCAACACTCGACACATTCAACACTTAGCAATTTTTTCTAGTCCTCTACAAATGCACTCAACGTAGCAACATGCAATACGGACTAGTCGGATTTGGCTAAACTATTAACTGTCAAAGTGTCATTCCACACCCCCACCTTCGGGATAACGGCAGAGTTAACTTGGCTTGTCCCTCTATGCACCTTCGAATCCACAGCATTCACATTTGGCAACAACTACGAGATACTTGATCGAAAGTTCTAATCTCCTTAGAGGCTGATCAGATGGCAATGTGACGATTGACAAATGCATGCCATCAGAGGGTATTTGCACTATCGAATCCTTTGCATCCGACAGTGCAAGGGGCATCTGTTATGGGGAAAAAACATCACCCAATGAAAATCTTACACATGGCATCAAAAAGCACCTAGGCCGGCCAGGCGTGATAAAGTAGCACTCGGCCTTGTCTGCTCTGAGGCATAGTCCTATCAGGACACGGCGCCTGGTCAGAGGCATAATCCTACTGGGTTACTGTTCCCGATCAGAGTTCAGAATCCTAAGGTGACTAGGTTAGGTCGTAGGAGTCCTTCTCCTAGTACAACACGATGTCGATCACTACGGCCATACGACCACTCTTATAGTGACACGTGTCTCTCTTGTTGCTGACCGACTTAGCTTCCTTGGCTATAGCCTCTCACTCCTATCCGGAGTCTATGACCTGGGCGTCCCTCAGAGCGACACTTGGCAATCCTATTGGCGATCTACTTCTTACAGTCCTGGTACCTCCATGCTTCTTGCCTACTCTTATAAATAGAGGATGACCCCCCAAGGTAAAAGAGAACTCACAATCTCATTATTCACCATTCATTCTCTTATACGCTCAAACTCTCTCATCGATCCCCTCTTTTTCTAAACTGAAGATAGCTTCTTGCTGTCTCTTGACTGTTTACATTGGGAATCTGACTTAGGCATCGGAGAGTACCCGAGACTTAGTCACCCAACTCCTTTGTTTTACTTCTATGATTGCAGGTTGCTCAAATCACAGACCGACAGATAATTTCCAACCGTAACAGGTACCTACCTCTCTCTCTTTCTCTCTATATGTTAACTATGTTAACTGAGGACTTTATTCGAATAGATAGTGACCTTTTAATTCATAAATTTATTCCAACAGGTAGTGAGAGTGCGGTTGAGAAGGATGTCAAGAGGAAGAGAAAGAATCTGTACAGGGTATTCAACAACGACCATGGGGAAAATGGGCTGCAGAGATTCGCGACCCCAGGAAAGGAGTTAGGGTTTGGTTGGGTACCTTCAACACCCCCGAAGATGCTGCTAGGGCTTATAATAGAGAGGCTAGGAAGATAAGGGTTAAGAAAGCCAAGGTTAATTTCCCAAATAAAGACGAAGCCAAGTGTTTGCAGATTACCCAAAAGCCTACTCCTAGGAATCCCCAACCTTCGTATCAATTCTGGGATTTTTATTTCTTCAACGGTTCGAATGTTGAGTTCGCAGGCAATCTGAATAAGACGGGAACGTTTCCCGTTCAAGCCAATGAGTCTTATGGCCATTCTGCTTCCAATCCTAACCCAGTTGATCTTGTCATTGTTACGCCTGCACCTATGCCGATGGCGATACCCATCCCAATCATGAATGATCAGATGCCTGTGACTGGTTCAAAGGTTGAGGATTCTGTAACGTGCTTTGAGAAAGTTAAAGTGAAGGAAGAAAAATAGGAGGAGAATGAAATACAGAGGCTATCGGAGGCACTGATGGCGCTCGAAACGTACATGAAGTTCAATCAAATTCCATATTTGGATGGCGGAGATGAGCAGTCCATGACAACAAATGCAAACACCGTTCAGGAAAACGTAGTTGGTGGTGCTCCCTTGGATCTCTGGAGCTTCGATGACGACAACGTTCCTTCAACATTCGACTCTGCTTCTTTGTTACAATCTTGTATATAACGAAAGATGTCTGATTTCCAGTTTTTATTTAATTTTTCCCTCGAATAGTCCTGTAAATAATTAAATAAAAAAGAATGAGGAAGTTTCTTCAATTGTTGTTTGGATGGTAGAAGTCGTAGGACTTGTCTCTTCTTCTTTTCCCCTGGAAAAGAAAGAGATGATTGAAATTTTAATGGAAAGATTTATAGTTTTTTATGTATGTCCGGTGGAACTGTGGTCGGGGAAGAAGAAGACCTGCACCGTCGCCGATGAAGTAGAAGAAGTTACAGATTCTTGTTGTTCGTCGTCGTCGTCGAAAAGAGGGGAACAGCGAGAGCATTCGAGGGTTTTTCCTCTTTTTTTCTTTTTTTTTTTAATGTTACTGTTACGAAAAGAATATGATAGGGTAAAAATTGAAAAGAGGGTAAAATCGTCTTTTAACTCTGCTCAAAGGGTAGTACTGTCCATCAACGATTCCATTTCAGTTGACATCAGCAACTAATGAGAATCTATGAACAAAACGAGATTATTTGATTAATGGTGGAAAACTTTTTGGTGGTAGATGATGTTTTTGCAAACTTATGGATGGTAGATGATGTTAGCAATTCTTATTGGGGTGTATGTGAAATTTTTTGTAACTTATACTTTCAAATTTGAATAGTCTTTTTGACGTTTAAGTCTTCAATTCTTTATTCCTTATAAATAGATGATGATTCTATGTATCATGGTGTAACATAATATGTACATAGACCAATGGATATGTTAATAATAGAATCAAATCATAAAGAAATGCAAATAACAAATATATTATAAAATTTATTGTATTTACACATAAGCATATAAAAGCCACCCCCCCACCACCCTCCACCCACCACCACTCCCCCCCTTCCCCCCCCCCCCGCATGCATCCACCCACCCCCCGGCGCCTTACCACCACCACCACCACCACCACCACCACCCATCTCCACCGCCACCACCACCACTACCACCACCCCCCCCCCTAACCGCCACCAACACCACCACCACCAAACAACATTATGAAAACATGTCTTGTTTTGGGCGTTATCAAACCTTTTTCCCCAAAACCCTAACTCGGAAGAAGTGGAAAATGACTCGGACCCGGAAGTAGCTCATGGGAGCTTGACAACTATGGCTTTGTATGGGCGCTTACCCCTACTGTAGGCGCCTGTGCTTAGCGAGCTGAAACTAGGTTTTGGTTATGCTTAGGAATTATTTCTTAGGTCTAAGGTTTGTTATCAATATATGAGTTTTAGTTTCTAAGTGCTGATAATTACATTTAGTCATGAAATTCCAACAGTCCATTTAATTCAAATTAGTGTAACCAAGGTGTTGATAAGCCCAATTTTCCCTTATAAAATGGAATTATGGGTTGCTATTATAGTATCCAAAACTTTACGAAATCCTCTATTTGAGAACTTGTGAGAATCAACTGTGCCTAAATGGGACTCCTATTGCTGGGCAACTTATAGGACTCTAGAATCTAAAAGTGGGACTCTCCTATTATTGGGCAATTTGTGAGACTCTAGGTTACTATCTACCTATTTTTGTCTTCAACTATCATTATCACTTTCACCCATCTTCATCACCATTGCTTGAATTTTATTTTATACCCAGATAATATTCTCCACCAGCCTTCAATCTTGGCCTACCAGCTTTTATAGGTAGGCACAAAATTGGCATCAAAGCCATGGCTGGAAACATGTTTAATACGTTTCAATATGAAAAAAATGTAATTTTATTGAGAATCTATGCTATAGTTCATAAAAATATGTAAAAACAGGTTTAAAATTTCGGAACGCATATAATCCATGTATTAGACGTCACTTTACTAATTATGGGCCGTACACATGACATGTGGTCTCTCTTTTGGGTGATCATACGGTGAGAACATGGTGGAGTTCAGATGACATGTTAAGTTTCCATCTCAAAAGTTCGAACTTTTAAGTGGAGGGACTCTCAAGTATATAAGGCATCAAAGATTTTGAACTTAACCAATGTGGGATTATTCCCAACATTTGATCGACAAATCGCCCATAACATTGAGTTGAAACCAAATGTCCCAAACACATTTTCGATAACGGTGCCTCTCTTCTTCGTTTCCTTTGCTTAAAGCCTTGGACACGCGTCGCATGAAGAGGTCTCTCCTCATTTGGTTTCGTAGAAAGATCTTCTCATGTCATCCAGTCCCTTTAGTCGTGATCCAATGGCTAGAGTTTACCTAACGCACATACCGACGTATTGATATACGCATCGAATAAATTCTTGTCGTTGGATCACTACTGAAATCCCTCCAATGACAAAAAAGGATCCGAAACTTAGGATTCGGATCATCTCTTGCTATTAGTTAAACAGGATATTTTCCAACTACTATTCGATGAGCAACAGCTAGATAGTATTAGATCCAACAGTTAAACCAGTTTACAACATAAATAGCGCAAGTGAGTAAGAAGCACACCGAATCAAATGACCTATTTAAAAATTCTATTCCCCAAAACAATGGAATTAACCTGCGAACATAAACTCTACCGCAAAAAGTTCGGATCCACATCGCCTCCTCCCTGAGATTTGGGAGGAGGGGCGGCAGCCTGGATGGATGGCCACCACCTGGCTCTCGGGTGAATCCGAGCCATCCATCCGAGCCGACACCCTTGTTGGCTCAAGTTGTCGACTGGGGTGTCGGCTCGAATGGATGACTCAGATTCACACGAAAGTCAGATGGCGACCATCCATCCAAGCCGCCATCCCTTCTCCCGAATCTAAGGAAGGAGACAATTTGAATCCAAAAAATTCTCAAACCATTCTTCTTCTTCTTCTTCTTCTTCCATTGTTCTAGAGCTTCAAGCTTTGAGAAGAATAGCTCTAAGGTTTATTTTTTTTTCTACATATACAAATAAAAAATCAGTAAGTACATGATCAGTAAATAACTACAGCAAACAAGTGTCAGACTTGATAAGCATCAGCCCAATCTAATAATTAAGTACTCGAGTCAGAATGTTAATCATTTGGCCACAAAGCAGGTCGATAGGATGGAGCCATCTACAGACATTCATTTCATGGAAAACAAAAGACGAAGGGAAAGTTAAAGAATGTAAAATGGAAAATCGATGAAAAAACGAGGAAAACCTAATTCTATCATAGTGGGTTAACATTAATTACGCTAATAAATATAGAAAAATTAGGAGAACTATTCTTTTCAAACAAACCCCCATTTTCAGAGGGTCAGAAAAAGAGAATCGTTCAAACCCTCCTCTTCTCTCTCGCCACCTAACAAAAACAAATGAGAATTATATAATAATAGCCTGCCAAAAATAGCCATTAACATAACCTATATAAGCTTCCATGATCTACTCCCTCTTGCAATCCTCAGAGTCTGAGAATTCTCCAAACCAAACACCATCATAACCAAATAAGATCCAAGAAAAAAAAAAAAACCAAAAAAAAAAGATGGCAAAGTCTTCTCAGGCTCTCCTCATCGTAGCTGTCTGCTTCATTGGCCTTCTTGGCTCCACCTACAGCCATGAAGATTTCGAAGTTGTGGGCAAGGTGTACTGTGATACCTGCCGTGCCATGTTCGAGACCCCAATAAGCATAGATATGGTTGGTGCAGAGGTTAAACTCGAATGCCGAAGCCGCGAAAACGGCACCATCACCGCCACCATTGAAGGCGCCACCGATGATTCTGGCAAGTACAAACTCATTGTACCTGCAGAAAATCATGAGGAGGATATCTGTGAGGTTACAGTCTTGAAGAGCACTGTCCCTGAATGTGATGAATATGTTTCTGGACGTGACCGTGCACGTGTTGTTCTTTCACACGAAAGTGGTCTTGTCTCCAGCATTCGTATTGCTAACTCTTTGGGATTCTTGAAGAAGGTTACTCTTCCTGAATGCCCTGAAGTTCTTAAGCAGCTCGGTCTCCTACCCCACGTTAAAGTCGGTCTATGAGTTTATATTGTCTCTTAATTATATTTTCCCATCCTCGCTCTATCTCTCCATCTCTGTCTACGTCAGCTTGTTCATGTAATTTTGAGGATTATGAGAGACATTTATAATAAATTTTTTCTCATTATAATTTGTTTATTGTTGTAATTAATTGATTTATTATATATTTTCTTTTGTTTGTATCTATCCCTTCATCTCAGTAAACGATGTGCGGATTCTCACAGCAACAAGATATATGTATGATCCATATATACCACTTACATACATCATCAAGGTGCTTCTTTCCATTCACTGGTGACATTGTGATCTCGCCCCTTATATTATACTCAAAAGTTACTTTAAATCGAGGGTAAAAGAAGAAAAAAAAAAATTAAAAGTGATTTATTATTATGTTATTTTTGGAATATCATTGTCAATTATTTGTCATGCATCTCGGATTTCATCATTAAATTTTTATATATAATATGTTATATATTAAATTTTTTTCAATATTTGTTTCTAAAAGATAAAATATAGTTATCTATACGAAGGAAAGGAAATTCGTCATTTTTTTCTGAGAATAATTTATTTGCGTGTACTTGTATATTTTTCATGGGATTCCATCACCGTTCATATTCAATGGGTCCTACATTTTAGAGATGGATCCTACATCACATCTTGAATCGTAAAAAAAAAAATTAGAAAATTAGAAAAAAATTTATGTAAAATATTATTTGTAAAATTTTATATCACAACAATAGAGTAAAAAAATAAAATTACATCACTTTTTTTTTTTTTTTACCAACTTTGATTACATCAAGATTTTCCCTTCTTGGTTTTTTAGGGAAGGGAACCTACTTTGATGATCCTTGATGTTTCCTGATGAATCGTTGTAGCCATATTCTAATTCCAGAAACACAAGTTAGTTTTTAGATCTCTAGCTTCATGGTATAGGACTTGGAAAAGAGAAAGTTATTTAGATTTTCATGAGGGTTCTTTGTTATTCCAAGGATTACGTACCTAATGTTATATTAGGAGTATGTTAGTTTGGCCCGATGAACCCGAGCCTGCCTAAAGCCTGGAGAGGGTATGGGCTAGGCTTTTCAAACCACAGATTTTGCTAACCTTCTCACAAGGTTTTAAAAGTCGGAACCGGATACAAGGTCTGTTTCCATCAATTTTGATTCTCTGAGTCAAATCATCTTGGAACGGTCAGACTCACTCTAAGGACTCAATACATGTAGAATCAGGTTTAATTGGAATCAGACTCAATATATGTAGAATCAGGTTTAATTGGAATCAGCTCTGATCGATTTTGAGTCAACTCGGCCGATTCAGGCCTGAGTTTTAAACATGGCCTAGCATCACAAAGGCATGGGATCTAAAGCATCAAAAACCTTATGTTGTCACAAAATCTGTAAGGATAGCATTTCCTTATCCGAAATACCATTTAAAATTGACAGATTTGTGTCTAATTGTTGATTACTTGATTGCAGGTGCTATTATTCTCTCTAAATGCTACCTATTTCCATTATTTATTTCATACCCAAAAATGAATCTGACGCCTAATCAATCATTGGTCCTAAGAATCTGAACCAAAACCTATATAAAATAGGATTTCTTTTAGATAAATTTTTATTGTCATAATGACCTGGTATTCTTCTAAATGTTACAACATATCTATTCTGCTATGTGGACAAATGATGTCTCCATTCAGAATGTTAGATAGAGAGAACATGGTCTACATTAGCTACATGTCGAATTTAAGACTATTCAAATAAAAACTCTTTTATATTGGTATGCATCTCGTGTACATACATTGTATAAGTACTCTAAACATTACTATCTACTCTCTTGATTTTGAATGATTTAAATTAAAAAAAAACCGTAAAAATGAATGACTTAGATTTGTCTTGTGATTTTTGAAAACATCACATTCCATTGTTAATTTCATGAATAACTATCATTTGTTTTAACTTAAAATGTGAAAAATGCATTCAAATAATAGACAAATTTTACATGTAGGCTCAGTTTGTTTTGATGTATAATTCTATATGAAAATTTTACATATTAAAATTATTTTTTCCAATGTTTGTTTCCAATAGTGGTGTTTGTTTTGACATAAAATAGTTGAAAATGAAAATTTTATGGTAAAATTAATTTTTTTCATTGTTTGTCTGGCATTATGTAAAATTTGTATTCATGAAAATTTGTCATGAAATTATGTATTTTCCGGAAAAAAACCCTCTGTAAATTTTCCTCTTGATTTGCTTGTAAAATATTTCTCATAAAACTTATCTGACATTTGCTCGATATTTTTTAACATACGAGTTTCGACAACCGTCCTGTGGAGTCCGTGACAAAAATCAACCTCCAAGATTTGCAGCCTCCAAACCAGCAATTCTATTTGCAACTGCAATGAAGAAGAGGCACCATGCATTCTTCTTCGTCTTAATCTCTTCCTATTTTGTAGAGCAATCCACACTTTATAGTGAATAGATTCAGAGGTTTGGGAATCATGAACCATGTGAAGATGGTCAAGAATCTGCTCTTTTCTAAATCACAGTACATATGAAAGTGATTGATAAGTGTGATCTCACTGAATATGGTTCAAATTGCAAGGTTGGTGTTTCAGACTTGGAAGGAGTTTAGAACAGCTGAGGAAGACTTTTGTTGCTTCCATTGGAAGTTGGAAGTTGGAAGTTGGAAGTTGGAAGTTGGAACACCACATATTTCATCAGGTAATCATCTTCCCTTATTTATGTTCTTCATATTTACCACATATTTCATCAGGTAACCAAATTTTGTTAGCTACTTAACTAGAATTTGATAAATTATCTTGTTCTCTCTCAACCTAATATGCTTGGAAAAGCTGAAACTAAAAAATTTAAGGCATCCACCTTGTGGATTAGGGAAAAAAAACACAACAGCTAACAAAAAATGAGACAAAGGATCTCCTTATTTTAAAAAAGCCTTCCAAACCTTATGGTTAATGGTTTTTCTTACTATGATTCATGTCTTCATATACTCTAATGAGTTCTGTTCCCCTAAATAATTAGGATTGTATCAGTATCATTTTTAATTTATATATTTATCGAAGCACCAATTGGTCCCAAATAAGCTCCATCCACAGTACCATCCTCCAACTAAATTATGCCAGCAATTCCTGGTGGGCCTGAATTTCTTTAAGGACTCCCGTTCAAGATTCAGTTTAGTAATTCGAGGCTGTCGCAGTGGTGCAACCCTATCACCTTATCCCTATAACAATAAATATATCCAAATAAAACCTACTTGAAAATCTATGTATACTCAATTACTCTTTTCAGATAAGAGATTAACAGGAGGAATGCTTGGCTAAGGTCATATTTGCTCTGTTTCACCATTAAACTGTATATGTTTGTCCTCATCCAAGGCCAGTCATATCTTTTCTCGCTACTTCTTCCTTAGTCACTTTTGGTTTCACCCATTTATTTTACAAATATTAATATATTAAAAGTGATAGTTGTATTGGACTATGATAGGATTGATATAGGATTGATATTGACAATCTAGCTGTTAAATTTACAGCTCATAATACAGCCCATACATACTCAGCAGCTCATACACGGTGTTACAACTCATACATACTCAATTTTGACAGTAAATTGTAATTAGTAGGATTTCCTTCCTTAATTGACTAAGGAATTCCTTAACTTAGGGATCCTGATATCTTTTTGATATTTTTTTGTAATCTATATAAAGATCTAATGTACAAAGTCATATATACAATACAATACAAGCTCTCTGCAAGCCTTGTCAAGAACTCCAAACATTCATATTCAAAAACTCCATACATTCATATTCAAAATATCCAAACTGCTGATGGATCTGTTATGAATGTCACACATATTGGAAATATCTCAACATCAAATCTCTTCCTTCCAGACACATATCTTGTTCCTAACCTCACTTTGAATCTTATTTCTATTGGTCAACTATGTGATCTTGGTTTTGATGTCATTTTTTCTTCTACTGGATGTCGTGTGCAGGATCCTCAGACTGGAACAACTCTTGGGACAGGACGTAAATGCGGGAGGCTGTTTCAGCTCACATCTCTCCAGCTTCCCACACCAAAATCCTCATTACCCCATCTTGTTGGATCAACTCCATCTCGCTCTACATCAAACATCTGGCATTCTCGCCTAAGTCATCCTTCTTCTGCTCGTTTGCGTTCATTAATTTCCAGTGGTCATTTGGGTATTGTAAGTGGTGACATTATTGATTGTGTATCATGTAAGCTTGCAGAACAACATGCCTTGCCTTTTTCGATAAATAAATCAATTTCTATTGCTCCTTTTGATTTGATTCACTCTGATATTTGGGGACCCTCTCCAACTCTTACTATGGGAGGATCTCGATACTTCGTAATTTTCATTGATGATTTTTCTCGTTTCACATGGATATATATTATGAAAAATCGATCTGAGCTTGCAAAAACTTACAAAACTTTTGCCACCATGATCCACACTCAATTCTCAAAGAAAATTAAAGTTTTTCGTACTGATAATGCCATGGAATACAAAGACTCACAGTTTTTAAACTTTATTTCATCCCATGGTACCATTATTGAGCGATCTTGCCCTTACACATCCCAACAAAATGGTCGTGCTGAACGCAAACTTAGACACATTCTTGACACCACTCGTGCTTTGCTTCTTTCTTCCTCTTGTCCAGAACAATTTTAGCGAGAAGCTGCCTTAACTGCAGTTTATACCATAAATAGAGTTCCTTCTCCCGTCATCAACAACCAATCTCCCTATGATAAGTTATATGGTTCTCCTCCTTCATATGATTTACTTAAAGTTTTTTGTTGTATTTGTTTCGTTCTTCTTCCAACTCATGAACGAACAAAATTGGAGTCTCGTGGCCGACTTTGCTGCTTTATTGGATATGGTAGTGGATAAAAGGGATACCGATGTTGGGATCCTCTCTCTAAAAGATTGCGTGTATCTCGTCATGTGATATTCTGGGAACAAAAAATGTTTTCCACTATGTCACAATTTGAACTAGATACTTCCACCCACATACCTCATTTCACGGATCCTTTTGTCGATTTATCTCCGACTAATGATTTTGCGGATTCCTCTATTGATCTCACACAGCCACTTCCAGCTACACATGTCCTACCAACAGAAGTTCAGTCTGAGGACGCCGACACTGAGTCACCCACTTCCTCATCTTCTACTGATGAGCCTGTGTATCGCTCCACTCGGGTAAGACAACCTTCTGTCTGTCTCACTGGTTATCATGTTTATTCTGCTATTCAATCCTTACATGAGCCTCAAAACTATAGAGAGGCTAGTGTTAACCCTCTTTGGCAGAAAGCAATGATGGAAGAACTACAAGCTTTGGACAAAACTTACACTTGGGACTTGGTTAATTTACCCTCTGATAAAACTGCTATTGGTTGCCGATGGATTTACAAAATCAAGACCAAATCAGATGGTTCTGTTGACAGGTATAAAGCTCGTCTTGTAGCAAGAGGATTTACTCAGGAGTATGGGATTGATTACGAGGAAACATTTGCACCGGTTGCTCGTATTACATTTGTTCGAAGCTTACTTGTTGTTGCTGCTGCTCAACACTGGGACTTATGGCAAATGGATGTCAAAAATGCTTTTCTGAATGGAGACTTACAGGAAGAAGTCTACATGAAGCCTCCTCCTGGATACTCTCACTCGCCTCATCAAGTCTGCAAACTTAATAAAGCCCTCTATGGACTTAAGCAGGCTCCTCGGGCTTGGTTTGAAAAATTCAGTACTGCAATCAGCCAATTGGGATTTTCTTCTAGCCCATATGATTATGCTCTCTTCATTCAACGATCTAATCGAGAGATTGTTCTTCTCTTGCTCTATGTGGATGATATGATCATTACTAGAGATGATACTATTGGTATTTCTCAACTTAAGAAATTTCTCAATCAACAATTTGAAATGAAGGATCTTGGTTCACTGAGCTATTTCTTGGGCCTCGAGGTCTCTTCTGTTCCTACTGGCTACACTCTCTCTCAAGTTAAGTATGCCTCTGATCTTTTGTCTAAGTCTGGCATCACTGATAGCAAAATTGCTCCCACACCATTGGAGCATGATGTTAAACTTAATGCGACAGATGGTACACTTCTTTTAAATCCCACCTTATATTGTCAGTTGGTCGGTAGTCTGATCTATCTTACTGTTACGCGCCCAGACATTGCTCATGCTATGCACATTGTGAGTCAGTTTATGGCATCTCCACGGACTCCTCACTACACTGCCATCCTACGCATTCTTCGCTATGTCAAGGGTACTATTTTCTAGGGGTTATAGTTCTCACATAACTCCTCCCTTGAGTTACATGCCTATTCAGATATAGATTGGGGTGGTGATCCTTCAAATCGATGTTCTACCAAAGGTTTTTGTTTCTTTCTCGGTGATTCTCTAATTTCTTGGAGCAGTAAGAAACAAACAGTTGCTTCCCGATCTAGTACTGAGTCAGAATATCGAGCTCTTGCTGACACCACACAAGAATTGCTTTGGCTTCGATGGTTACTTGAAGATACGGGTGTCACTCACACGTCTGCTACTCCTATTCACTGTGACAATCATAGTGCCATGAAAATTGCTCACAATGATGTCTTCCATGAGCGTACCAAATACATTGAGCTCGACTGTCATTTCACTCGCCAGCATGTTTCTAAAGGAACTGTTCGACTGCAGCCTGTCTCCACTATTGCTCAAACTGCAGACATTTTCACCAAAGCTCATCCCCCTGGTCGGTTCCGTGAATTGGTTTCCAAACTTAAGTTGGTTTTTCAACCATCTCAAGTTTGAGGGGGGGTATTAAATTTACAGCTCATAAATTTACAGCTCATAATACAGCCCATACATACTCAGCAGCTCATATACGGTGTTACAACTCATACATACTCAGTTTTGACAGTAAATTGTAATTAGTAGGATTTTCTTCCTTAATTGACTAAGGAATTCCTTAACTTAGGGATCTTGATATCTTTTTGATATATTTTTTTTAATCTATATAAAGATCTAATGTACAAAGTCATACATACAATACAATACAAACTCTCTGCAAGCCTTGTCAAGAACTTTGATTCTCTCTTGTCTTCTTCATTCATAGATTCTATTTATTTTTTACACTAGCCAAATATGTTAGTGTCTCAATATGATAGCAAGTTAATTGAAACATGATATTATTTTACAAATCTCCCCCCCCCCCCCTCCCCTCTTCTCTTTTTTTTTTTGGTTGCTTGATATTATTTCTAATTTCTTAATGCTTGTTCTTGATTAAAATTATAAAATGAGACTACAACGTGGCTACACTAATTGAAAGGTTGAAGTAGCCATTGTTGGCATTATATCATAAATTTTGGCTTCCATGTTTGTTGTCATATATATTGTATGCAACTCTAAACCAAAGTAGTGAAGTGGAATGATAAGAGGGGAAATACATTCACAAAATTATTTTAAAGAAACCTGAAGATTGTGTGAATCAAATTCGAATGAGTCAAGAGTGTTTTCATAGATTTTGTTCTCTTCTTAGAGAACATGAAAGGCTTAGGGATACAATTTACATGCAAGGAACAAGTTGTGTTATTCCTACATACTCTAGGTCACAATGTGAGGAACTATGTCATTGCTTTCCAGATTTATCGATCTTAGGAAACCGTTAGTCGATATTGGAATCTTGTACTCTAAGCTGTCCTAGCTTATACAAGCTTTTAGTGAAATGTGGTGTCCTTTTATCTTTCAACTGTCTGGGTCGTATTTGTAGCCATGCCATATGGGAGAAATTGGGTTACCAGAACTATACTCTCCATCTAAATTGTCAATCCTGCATCTTTTGCTTATTCATTTTAGCAGAGGTTTCAAATTCTACAAATGATTGGATTTGTTGTTTTCTAATTGTTCTTGTTTCTTGATTTTCCTTTAGACAATATATACAATTCTTGTTTGTTTCTTTACAACATGCATTCCAAAAACCTTTTTAAAGTTATTTCACAAAAATCTTGTCCTGTTAGTTTTTTTTTTTTGCCCTTCTTTTAGAATGGTAAATAAGTGGCAACACCTTAGGCTCTGTTTTAAAGGTGCAACATTTGTATTGAAACCATTTGTCGAAACTAGACCGAACCATTTACACCATAACTGAGAGACCATTTAGTAATTGATTCAGTTCTAGTTTGAAATATGACTCCATTTATTTAATGGGTTTGGTTCGATTCAGTTTGAGACCATTTAAGCCAACAGACTACACCGATTAAACCATGTAGAATGTGAACCATTTGATTTCTTAAAAACTAAACTAGTAGACCTATTCTCATTAGTCATTCCCTATTCCCTTAATATTTTATTTCCCCAAGACCCCAACGGTTCAACCCCAATTAATGTCTTATTTCCCCAAGACTCAACCCCAATTCCCAAATGCCAAACCTAAAACCAAAATGGAAAAACATAATAGGCATTAGTGATTAGGCATATCAACTTTCTCACTCTCTTGAATCTCGACTGTCTCCTTCCCCTTGGAACTTTATTTTATTTTATTTTTATTTTATGAAAAACCAATGCATTAAACTATTTATAAACCACAAGCAAAATCGATTAATGAAAAAACGTTTAAAAACCGATAAACCGAAGTCGATTACTAATCGTTCTGATTTCAATTTTGAGATGTTTAGTTAACCGGTTTGGTTTTGGTTTTGCCCTCTTAGACACGCACCGCATGGACCGAACAGTTAAACCAATTATAAACAGTTTAATACCTTTACTCTGTTTGTTTCTTTTAAATTGGATAATAAGTTGCCACACAATTTCCCATCATGCTCCATGCTTGAGAAGGTATAAGTATAAAATTAAAATATAAATAAAAAAAAATTTAAACCAAATTTGTATTATATGTTGATGAGAATTAGAAAGTATATATTTTCACTACTCACCCATGCAAATCAATATTATGATCAATAGAATGATAAATTGTGCACTAGTTTATTCCTTGATATTTGTAATGATTCTCTTGTTTTCAGAACCATGAAAAGAAGATAAAGGAGAGGACCAAGTAGCTGACGAGAAGAGGAAGCCTATGGCGCCAAATGGAGGATCAAGACTAAGAAAGTTGTTGGGGAGAAATTTTGTTCCCAATTGGAGACTCTTGTTCCAATTGTATATAAGTGTTAGAATATTTTAGTTGTTTTTCATAATTGATTTGGTGGTACAATATTTGCTTCTTCTTTTTTTCGGTAAATTTGGAGTTGGAAAGGGAAATTGTTCAATTGATTTTGTTCAATATACTTTTATTTATGCATCCTTAAATTTTGAGGAGATTCCATTATGATGATTATGCAATCAAAACTTTATTAATGGTGAGTATTCCATGCCTAATACATTACCTAGGCAATCAATGATTGATCAATTTGATCTTGTCTGTTTAGCATTATCTCTCATGCATGTAGGCTTATTGCCTATGGTTTAAAGTTCACGATATTGGAACGGGTATCGGTCGTCAATTCATAAACCAATATGGGATCGGATACATATATGTCGTATTAGTCTGTCTCGGTTTGATATATTGAGTCAACATACCTTTTTGCTCAAGAATCTGGATACCTAAATCACATAGTCGTTCCTATTCGTTTATTGTGAAAACCGATTTAGATTGCTTGATACGACGCACTACATTAGCAAATCAGTACTGGCGAAAAAAGAGGTCAGCTTTATTGAAGAAGAAGTGGCAATCGGGTGCTTGTGAACCCCCTCTGCAACAAATGCTTGTTGTACCCTAATCCCTGTTTCCTAAGAGGGGACTCAATTGTTTTCCCCCAATAGATGATCAGTAACGATAGAAAACAAACTCGGGTGGGCTCTTATAATGATATCTTATAAGATTATTAAAAATAATTTGTTATAATGGTATCTTATGTAATTATTTTAAATAAGGTTACCGTAGGAAATAAATGGTAAACAAACATTTGAAAATTTTACAGTAATGTTTTACCTCTTAAAAACAAACATTGAAAATTTTTCAACATATAAAATTCTGCTTGTAAAATTTTCACATGTAAAATGTAAAATTTTACATGTAAAAAGAGCCATACGTAAAACATAATGATCTTTAAGGAGGGGAAAATAAAAGTTCGTCCGTCTTTTACCTCTAAACAAACGTTAAAATTCTTTTTAACATGTAACATGTACATGTAAAATTTTCATGAAAAAATTTACGTCAAAACAAACTGGAAATTTTAATGAAAAATATCATTTGGTTGAAAAAAAAATTATAATGAAATAAACAAAGCCTTTCATACTTTTACAATGTTTTTTGTTTTTCATTTTAAATTCAAACAAAAAAATGAAATATCTTATTTTATATGAAACTTTTTTCCCATTATTTACATAGAAACAAACGGAACCAAAATACCATTTGTGTGGAAAATATTACAACAAAACAAACAAGGTGATAATAATATACCTATGGAATTGTTCTTGTTCTTTGGCACATCATATGCTTGCTTAGGAATTACGAGTTAGGATATGATCTATGAATTGTCCTCCAATAGAATAAATCCATGGCTTATTCTTGAACTTTGTAGGACTCCATTGAATGGTAAAAGTTGCGTATAGATCCAAAGTTTGGTTGGTTGATCAACTGGGCTAGTGGATGGAGCACATCTATTCTCTCTATCCAATTCGCTTCAACTAAAATAATTTAGCAGTGAGCAGTGAGCCTACTGATTAGGTGAATGAACAACAGTGAGCCTAGCATCATGAGTGGGCCTAGTGATTCATAAGTGAATGAACAATCATACTGTGAGAGAGAGAGAGAGAGAGAGAAAGAGAGAGATTCACATGCGGAAGGAGATCGTCTCCTGGGGCAGGACGGTCCTACGACCGATCTAAGGGTTTGGGGATCAGTCTGGCCGCCTGCTAATACATTGGGGGGTGGGCCGACTGAAATCCGGCCTTTGGCAGGCGACAGGACCGCATGAGACGATTTCTATACTTCACATGCAAACATGCTTATTATTAAGAACCACACTTTTATATATATATATATATATATATATATATAAAGATTTTATATATATTTGAGGATACAAGTACACATAGGTGAATTATTTTTTAAAATTCTTGTTCATGCACAAGGATGTCGATTATGAATCAAAATTGATAAATCAAATTAAAATCGATTGTTTAAAATTGAATCAAATTGAGCCATCATTAAATGGTTTGATTTTGATTTTCAAAGCTAATAATAAGTTTGGTTTCCATTTTCATCGAGAAACCGTTGGTTGCAAACCAATAAACAAATTTAAACCAATATTTATGATATCTCTCGTTATCCTTTTCTCTCTTGCTTTTTCACCTCCCGTCACTGAATTTGTAGATGTTCTAGCATTGATTCTTCTCCATGTGGGTGGATGGGAGGATGGGTGGGGAGTGTCATGTTATGTAATTTTGAAACTGAGTAGGAATTGATTTAACTGAAACGATTACTAGTCAGTTATGGTTTGGAAAATTGAAACTGTAATAACTGGTTCAGTTTTTGTTTATGTTCATTGTATATTGAGCCGAACAGATTCCAAACTGAAAAACCAGAACAGATTCCAAACTGATAAACCAAAGATTTACACCTTTACCCACATACAAGGTTCAAGGATTCCGAATCAGTGACGGGATCGGCCTCTGCGGATTCCAATCCAAATCCATACCGGATCAGGCTGAATCGGAAAGATAGGTGAAAAAAACCCCTAGAATCAGCCTATTACATGTGAAATCGGCCTTGCATGGCTCTGAACCGCATGTGACCGATTCCAAGCCAAATCGGCTGATCGTTGCCCGAGTCCTTAAATCTTGCCCACATGAGCATGTGGAAGCCACTGATATATGGGACCCTTGCCTTGTATAGGTAAGGTTTTATTAATCGGTATCAGCTGATGCCGAAACTGATCAAGATGGGATACGGATCAAATGCCTACATGACAAATGGTCAATACTGATACCAATAAAAGAAAAGAAAAAAAAAAGGAAATATTTGGTATCGGCCACGACTGAAACTGACAGAAGTTGGTCGATGCCAATATCGATATCTATCCTGATATAGATACCTTGAACCATGTGTATAGGGGTGAGTCCCTGCATCACAGCCGTGCCATTGCTTTTGAGTGATAGTTGCAAGCAAGGTTTTAAATCTAGGTGATGTGGACAAAATAATCACGCCCAATCCAAGAGAGACACGTGGCCGTGGCCGATCATTCATCTAAATAGGAGTACATTTCTCAACCATCTATGCAGGGCATGTGTACGAGCATATAGAACCTTTGAAAATCAACATCGCTAACTCTTTAGCCAATAAGGACAGATTGCAGACCTCATAACCAGTAGAGATCAACTACTGTGTCCTCATTTGATACGAGGAGGGGTCGGTCGTAACTCATGAGTATGGCAAAGACCCTTGGATATCCGCCACTAAAACAACGTGTTAAGGACAGATGAAAAATTATCGTCTAAAACGATTTAGTGGGCGTGACAGTGTGAGGTGACAGAGATGAGGTCGGATACAATTGGACCGGGGTCTCGTGGCCTTCATTTCATATATGTAGGGATAGATTGGCCGTCAAAAGATCTCGTCCTACTACAATGCCGACCTGCCCAACTTATCACGACAGAACATGTGGTTTGCTATAGGCCTGCAGGGGTAGAGTAGCCTGAAAAGCTAAGGGTGTCTACAAGCCACCAGCCCAAAAAGCTAAGGGGTGTCTACAAGCCAGCAGCACTCCCTCTATAATCCGGCAATTTGCTCTTGAATTCTATTTGTTCGTTTTGATACTGACTTAAACATCAGAATAGTCATGGGATTCTTATGACCGCCTACCTCACTGCTTGTTTGGCTCCTTTAGTGGACAAGTTTCATCATTTGGAGCACCGGACACTAACCAGCGACAACACCAGATATTGGATATGGTATACCGGCCATGAGGTCTGTATTTTGTTTAGAAAAATCATTTCTCATTGAGAAGGGACCACATGTGATGCCAGTATGGGAATCAGACCAATGAGGATTCAAATCGTCTTATCCCTGAAATTTGGGAGGCGTGGCGGCGACCCCACTGGATGGTCGCCATGTGGGGGTCGGATGAATCCAACCCCTCCGTTCGAGCCGACACTCTCTTGTCGGCTTGGCTTGTCGGCTCGAACGGAAGGGTTGGATTCATCCGACCCCCACATGGCGACCATCCAGTGGGGTCGCCGCCACGCCTCCCGAATTTAAGGGATGAGACGATTTGGATCCGACCAATGAAGGGTGGGGTGGGACACAGAATCATCCACAAGGAACCCACGTGTAAAATTCACCCCCTAAAAAAAAAAAAAAACCCACATGTCATGCCAGTATGGGAATCAGACAAATGAAGGATGGGACACAGAATCACAAAGGGCCCCACCCATATGTGATGTCAGTATGGGAATCAGACCAATGAAAGGGTGGGACACAGACTCATTCAGAAGGGATCCACATGTGATGCGAGTATGGGAATCAGACCAATGAGAAGGTGGGACACAGAATCATTCCGAAGGGACCCACATGTGTGAGAAGAGATTTTCAGTCAGTGATGTCCCTCCCATATATTAGGACGTTTTCTCCTTTTCGCGGGAGCGGGAAAGCAGCCGCTTCCGAAAACAGCAATCTCAGATTCTCTTTATCTCAGAAGACACCCAACAAGCCAACACACAATTACATATTTAAAAATTAAAAAGTGCAGCGTCATATGGAACCAAATGCGAAATAGTTTTATGTCCCTTTCTGTATTTCCATTGGAATCAATCCCTCCCCACCACCCCCCCTCCCCCCACAAATGAGTTTATATTAAATTGCAATCCATTTCTTCAATAATCACTACCCATTAACGTCTCTCTCCTTCTTATGCCCCTTGTGATTTGATTTAGCCATGAATAGCTGTGCCTGTGAATCCTGCAATGCTGAAACTCAGATTTTGGCTGTTATCATGGATTTGGATGGCACCCTTTTAGATACAGGTCCTTTCTTGTCTCTCTTTATGTTCAATTACTTTCTTTGATTTCTTTTTTTCGTCTTTGTTCTCTGTAATTAATTAATTTTTGTATTGATCAGATTGGTTTTTTCTTTCTTTCTTTTTTGGTTCACCTTTTTCCCCTTCTTGAATCATACATGGTGATTAATTGCAGAAAAAACAACAAAAAACATTGTGAAGGACTTTTTGGCAAAATATGGCAAGATCCTGGATAGAGAGAAGGAAGATAACAGGTTGGGTCAAATGCACAGAGAGTCAGCAGCTTCCATTGTTAAGGACTATGACCTTCCCTTGACACCTGATCAATTTTCCAAGGAGATCATGCCTATGTATAAGGAGAGGCAAGTCCTTATCCGTTTATCTGTGTGTGTTCTTGCGCGTTTCTACTCCTGTCTATTTTTATATAGTTTCATTAAACAGTAAATGGGCACTTGCAATCTCCCTCTTCCCCTTTTTCGAATTGAGTAATGTGATGGACAGAACCTTCACAGCCTCTTACCATCCCCCTGTTAATTGTTTTTGTATTTCTGCTTTGTAAGAACTATATGATCTCTTTATATTTTCAAGCAAGCTGCAGCCATGCTAATCTTCTCTGTATCATTCCAATTTTGTAAAATGATTCCCAAGAGACCCAAAAAAAAAAAAAAAAAAAAAGACCTAAACCTGAGAAATTTTCTGCTTTCCCAATAGAAAATTTTGGCAGATTTTTATTACAGAACTTTATGCGATCAAAGTTATATGATTACCTTGGAGCAATTGGTTAGAGAGGAGGTAATGGAACTGCTAAAAGGAGAAATTATGTTCTCTGTGTTAAATAATAGATTTGAATTTGAAATACCATGTAAAAGCTAGAATATGAGTTGTAATTCTCTCTTATCTTTGACTTAGATAAGAGTTATATTTATAACAATCTCTTTACAAGTGTCGTTACATATGGATAGCTTTATGAGCTGTACATTTCAAAATTTAAATAATACACATCTGTACCTAATATTAAGGGAATGAGGTTTAACAGTTAAGAGTTGAACCTTTCTCGCCTGAGTAATAAATTTAAGAATGATTTGAATTTGAATACGTACCAGTATTTCAGATTCAAATCTATTCTTTGACACTCTATACTGGGAAGCTGTTCTTATGATAAGAGATTGATCCTGACTGATTACTATTGGGAATAGTCCCACATTGCTAATGAGATTGGAATCCTGTGGTCTTATATATGGAGAGTCCCTCCACTTACTAGTTTGAACTTTTGAGTTGGAAACTTGACATGGTATCAGAGCTCCAGGTTCCTTCTCATAATAACCCTAAAAAAAAAAAGGCTAAGTCACCGAAAGAGGGACACTAGATGCACAAAAGAGGGACCTGAGTTTGGCAGCTTAGTATCTAGGAATATTCTTATCAAGAAGAATTTCGAACCTGAGTTTGGCAGCTTATCAGTTAAAGCCATTTCCCTCCTCCCCCACCCTCCACCCCCCCAACCCAACCCAACCCAACCCAACCCAAAGTTCTAGTTGTTCCCTGTTGGTAAGTTCCAAATCCAAATAAATAGGTTTCTCGTAGAGGGATGCACTTAACAACCAAACCAAAAAACCTTCTCTTACTTGAGGTTTGCTACCTCAAAGCAGGATCTTTAACTGCATAGCCTATTCCTTACAATATGAATCTTAAATGGTTTCACACTACACAAAATTAAAAGCCAGCTTCAAGGAACTATTCTTCTTATCTTTTTTCCTTTTTCTTTGTTAAAGAAAAAAATTTATTCTTTTGGGGTTTTATTGGTAAGACCTTTTAAATATTTTTCATAATGGCTTACTATATTTTTAGTATCACAGGAGTTTTAATTGATTCTGCTTTGATTATTGGTGTTTCTCTAGGTGGCCACTAGCCAAAGCTCTTCCAGGTGTTAATCGCCTTATCATGCATCTACATAAACATGGAGTTCCATTTGCTCTTGCTTCAAATTCCA
The DNA here is from genome assembly GCA_028583415.1 of Protea cynaroides. Classification (NCBI taxonomy): domain Eukaryota; kingdom Viridiplantae; phylum Streptophyta; class Magnoliopsida; order Proteales; family Proteaceae; genus Protea; species Protea cynaroides. Next base: position 16,783,563 of record CM053267.1, on the reverse strand, counting down.
TAAGGAAACACATTGACGAAAAAATCTCTCAGCAAGAAGGTTTTTTTATCTTCACCTCATGAAATGAATCTACAATCCAATATGTGATATACTTTCTAATTCTTATTAGTCCTACAACTAATTTTTTTTTTCGCATTTATATTAATAATCATCATCATGTTCTTCATCAAGACCTTAAAAAGTATGAGCATATTTTATTTATTGCTCCTTATGTAAGTTGCTTGTTCTGAGGGCAAATAGAAGTGGCCAATTGTTTATGGACAAGAAATCAGTTTTGGAACTCTCTCTTTTGTCTTTTATTTCGAAATTATTCTGATGAATATATCATTCTTATGTAGTTACATCGAATGCTGATTCCTACAACAACCCCTTGAAAGCTCTTAAATTCATCCTTCCCAGCAGTGATATAGACTGCTTACATTATTTCAAGAATCCATTGAAGGATTCCATCTTAAATTGAACTACATAGATAAACATGCATATGAAAGTTATTGTTATAATACTGATTCTTTAGTCATCTGTGTAGGTTATCTGTATCTCATCATCATTTAATTGTTTTGCAAAGTACTGCTTAATATTATGTGAATAAATCACCAAAAAAAATATAAGACTCCTTGTTCATTGATATAGTTTGTATGACACCATCATCATTAATAGAAATAATATATTGGCTATCTCAATCATGATATGATGCTTTCTGGTTCAAAAATAGTTATGACATTTTTTGAGGGAAAAAAGGTCTATGTAACAAACCAAGAAAGTAGAAACCAGAACAGGAAAACTGAGAGGGAGAGAAGTGGAGAAGAATGGGGGAGAGAAGAGATGATTCTGCTGTAGGGTGGCAGAATCATTGATGAGATCTCTCCCCCCTATTGTCAACTATTTATAAATTGAGAAAGGTTAGATAAGTTGTTGATAGGACTGCCACTTGTCAACATGACAGTGAGTTCTATAATACTAAGAAGATTAAAGAGGAGTACTAGAGGATTATTGAGATAAGGACCTGCACATATCACTACATGATAGAGTCCTAATTACATAATGATATTAGAAGAACCAGGATTAAAGAATAATAGATCAACCAGACAACTAAGACTTTTTTTTTTCTTGGTAAAGACAACTAAGACTTTAATCACCACAACAACTACTGTTTTGACTTGGTCAAAACAGCAGTCCTTCTACCATCGATATTCACCAGCTGTCATAGATAAGAGTTGGAGAATGGATCACGGTGGAATGAGTCCATTCTCCCTTGTATGTTGTAGTTAACACCCCCCTCCCCCCCTCAAGCTGGAGTATATAGATCACCCATGCTGAGGTTGGAGCAGTTCTGTCGGAATGTAGGATCAAAATAAGGACTTCGTAAAGATATCTGCAATTGATTAGAGGACACCGTGGGAGTAACCGAAACTTTCTTTTCAATCGCATCTCAAACAAAAAGACAATCAACTTCTATATGCTTTGTACGCTCATGCAAGATAGGATTGCTGGCAATGTATAGCATCCTGATTGTCACAAAACATTTTCATAGGTTGAGTTACATGGAAACCAGCTCTTAAAGAAGAGATTTTAGCCACATATATTTTGAGCTATGGCACGATACTCGGCTTCAACACTGGATCGAGCCACAATAATTTGTTTCTTGCTTTGCCAAGCCATGAGATTGCCACTAACCAATGTACAATTACTAGTGGTAGATCGCCTATCACCATTAGCACCAGCCCAATCAACATTAGAATACCCTATGAGATTAATATGCCTATGAGGCCTTTGCTAGGAGATTTCTTTAGGTACCACAATATACAACAAGCAAATTCCTAGTGAACTTGCTTAGGAGTTTGCATGAACTCTGTAATGACTCCCATAGTAAAAGATATATCAAGTCTAGTAATTTTAAGATATATGAGTTTATCGACAAGTCTCCTATATCGGTGTAAATCAGAAAAATCTCCGTTATTACTAGTTTCAAATTTCTGATGAGGACCCATTGGAGTGTCAGCCGGTTTGGAAGACACTGGTTTGGAACCAAGTAATCTAGTCAAAAGATCTAGAATATATTTCCTTTGACAGATATTGATACCCTTGCTACTACAGATAAGTTTAATGCCTAAGAAGTAGTATAAGGGACCCAAATCTTCCATTTGAAAATGTTGATGGAGATAGGATTTGACAATAGTAATACCGAATACATCATCTCCTGTAATAATAATGTCATCAACATATATAACTATCATCATGACTCTAGAATGTTGGTGCTGAACAAACACAAAATTGTTAGAGTAACATGGGGAGAAACCACATTTAGTAATAACAAAGTTAAATTTGTCAAACCAGGCATGATGTGATTGTTTCATCCCGTAAATGGCTTTGTGTAACTTGCAAACTTTGTTAAACTTCCCCCCCTCGAGCAACATACCCCAAAGGTTGGAATATAAACTTTAACCTGGAGATCCCTATGCAAAAAGCATTCTTCACATCTATTTGATAGAGAGACCAATAGCCAAGGAGATAAGAATACACATAGAATTGATACAAGTAGCAGGTGAGAACTTCTCAAAGTAATCAACCCCATATGTGAGTGAACCCTTTAGTGACCAGACATGCCTTAAGGCATTCAACAGAGCCATTAGGATTATGTTTAACAGCATAGACCCACGATTGCGTACAATGGCCTTCCCGGCAAGCAGATCAACTAGAGCCCATGTCCGACGGGAGACTAAGCATCCATTTCAGCACCCGTAACTACCTTCTACCCTGGATGAGACAAGGTTTGGAAGTGGGAGGAAGGGACAAAAATGGTAGATAGGGATAAAACAAGGTTATGGGTAGAGATGGGGAGATGGGAGGTAGTAACAAAACGTTCAACAAGGAATGTAACTACGGACTTCTGGACACAAAAACGCCTACCTTTACGAAGAGCAATAGGTAGATCAGGAGGGGGATCGTAACACCAGGGGCTAGCGAAGTGGATGACAAAGCAGGAATCGGAGCCAGAGGTGGAACCAGACTTGGAATCTGAGCAAAGGGCTAAAGCACGAACCGGAGCAGACTTTTCGTGGTGCTTATAGACTTGCAATGGCGGCGGCGGAACAGTGGAGTATGGGGAGTCATCATATGGGGCGACCAACAATAGTGGAGGTGATAGAACAGCGAGGGGCTTGATGGCAGGGATAGGGGCAGGGTAGTAAAATGTACTCTCAAGGAAAGTAACATCAATTGACAAAGTGGCGATGTGTAACTGAGTTATAGCACTTGTAGCCTTTTCGCCCAAAGAAGATGCACTTAATGGACCTACGAGGCAATTTATCTGGCTAAGGCTGTAACATATGCACGAAACAGATACTGCCAAATACATGAGGAGGTGCAGTAAATAAGGGAGCAGCGAAGGGAGCTGAAAAACGTGAGCGCTCAAAGATAGGACAAAGGATAGAGTATCAAACCTTGTTATGGAGAACAAATGATGGCATACGATTAATAATATAGTAATCAATAACAATAGCATCACTCTAAAAATACTTAGGGACATGCAAGTGAAACATGAGAGACTGAGCGACTTCTAAAAGGTGCCGACTTTTATGTTCAACAACTCTATTTTGTTGGGAGTGTAGGAGTAGGTGGTCTAATGAATCATGCCATTAGCAAAACAAAAGTTTGATATGGCACGTTGAGTATATTCAAGGGTATTATTAGTACAAAAAACATGGATGTAACAAGAAAATTAAACTTTTATTTTTTGCTAAAAACCCTTAAACACATCTAGAAACTTGGAACGAGATCTTTAAGTATAAGCCAAGTCATCCTGAAGTAATCGTCCACAAAACTAACAAAGTACTGAAAACCTAGTCTATTAAGGATGCGATATGGTCCCCAAATATCAGAATGCACTAAGGAAAAAAGAGATGAACTTCGAGACTCAGGATGTGCAGGAAAAGAGTCGTAATGTTTGCTTAACTCACAAGCTTCACATTCTAGACAAGACAAAGACTTGCAGCTGGGTATAAGTGACTTCATCTTAGAGAGTGAGAGATAAGAAGCCGGTGATGCCATGGAAGTAGGGTGGTAGTAGTAGAGGTGGTAGCAGTGGTAGTTGGCTAGTATGCTCCAAGTGGTAAAAGTCGGTGTGCTCACCACCAACCGTTGCTCTGGTCGTAAGATCCTAAAAAGCGCATTAAGAAGGAAAAAATGTGACTGAACAATTTAAGGATTTAGTGAGTTGACTAATAGAAATAAGATTAAGAAGTAACTTAGGGATATGGAGAACAAATGACAGGGTCATGAAAGGTGTTAGTGGAACTATTCCATGCCCTGTTGAGTGGGTAAATGATCCACCTATAAGAAAAATAGGACAGATGTTATAGTGTCCTTAAAGGAGGTAAATATATTAGACTTACTAGTCATATAACAAGAGGCACCAAAACTAATGATGATCCTTGGAGTAAGGGATGTGGTAGAGAGTAATGCAGTGATAACTATATGGGCCAGGGTAGCAGAAGTGGATGGACCTACTTATTCTAGTTGGTGGACCCATCGAAGTAATGATTTCATCTGGTTGGGTAAGCTAAGGCTGCCCGGAGCAAGATCAGGGGTTACAAAATTGGGAGTTGGTGCAATAGCATCATCAATAATAGCAGAGTTGGCCAAAGCATTAACCCATTCAGGGTGGCTATACTAATCCTAACAAGTATCAATGTTATGATTAATCTTCCCATAGTGAGTACAATACATGTAAGACCCACACCCAAAATTGACTAATTTGGATTTTGTTTGAGGGTAAGTCTTACCACTTCAGACACCATGGACTTTGAGCCAACACAGTCTAGTGAGGCTTTCCAAATTTCTACATTTTGAGTATAATACCATAGAGTGTGAGGCTTAATTATAACTTGTCTATGATCCACACATGAAGGTCTTGAAGTTCATGAAAGGTGGGAGAACCAATAGGGAGAATGCAGGGACTGAAGCTATAAATTAGACAACCTGGATGTAGCTACCGGATACAAACCTGCAGCTTGTAGCATCAGCAGATAAGCAAGGTTCAGATGATGCTGATTGTTGATGTGTCTATAACTGAGACGCCAGTAAGGGGCTTACGATCGGGATAGGTAGGTGCCTTCCAATGGAATATGGCGGTTTCGAATCCATCCCCGCAGTGGGAGTTCTATTCTGACCAACGTAGTGGTCATACCCAAAATGTTGTTTGTAGTTTACAATATCTGACTTAATTAATATACTCATCATCATTATTGCTTGCTTGCATGTTCTCGATTCCCTTACTGAGCTTAGTGTAGCTCACCCCTACACGCATATTTCTTTTCATATTCTGATTTAGGTTACACTGTGGCCGATTATGTGGATGCTCCGTACATTGTGGAGGGCTACAACAAGGATGTGGAGGATCCAACTTTTGATGCTCATGGTGTTGATTGCTTGTGGCTATGGAGGCCAGGATTAATCTTTAGCTACTTTATAGTTGGACTTGTTTGGTTTTTGGCTATTCATCACGACAACCGACTGACAGTTCCCCGTAGCCGATGCGAGGTCGGTTTTTGGGGTTATTAAAATGGAGTTGTCCATTTATTTTTATGTACTTGGTTATACTATTGGAGGATTATTATATTATGTTTATGTATCTTTGTGAGGCAAATTACACACAAATTTACTTATGAATTATCATCTAGAATCCATTAGTTTATATTTCCCTCGATATTGTTATTAAGTCATTACTACTTCACTCTGATTATATGATGGTGATGTGGTTGTGATGTGATGAGACGGTGTGATGTTGTGATACTATGTCGAGATCCTTTCGGTAGGTTGGGACGGTAGTAAACGTCCTATTCATAGCCCTGGTGTTTAGGGAATGGGCTGTGACAATACTTGTTGGCTTTGTCAGAGTTGGATCGGCTAGCCCCATGACCAGGAGCACCACGGCACGTCCTCAGCCTGAGCCCCAGCCTTTACCAGAGGAGGAGCCTCGGTGGTGACCAGCATAGAGGGTGAAATTATCTTTAGTTGTAGTAATAGAATCACTTTGAGAAGAAGGAACCAATCGTTGAAGACGGAAGAAAGTTTCATTTAGTGCAGGGATCTTCTCACCTGTAGTAGTTGGCTTTTTACAAATTGATATTCAGATGGAAGACCAGCTAGGAATTTGGCCACATATAACTCATTGTTTTGCTTTGAGTTGTTGAAGATTGTTAATGAGAGGCTGAACTGACTACAATCCAATAGTATCTTTGAAACCACTATAATACTCATTAAGGGATTTGTTGCCTTAGGAGAAGGTAAACATCTTCTCATAGATGTCATGAATCTTAGATATATTCTTTTCTGGAGCATAGCTGACATGTAAGTTACTCCAGATAGCCTTAGCAGTTTTATGAAACATCAAATTAGAGACAATAGAGGGATCAATGCTACCCCACAACCATGTCTGGAGTGTGGAATTTTCACACATCCAGTTATCATAAATCTTAGTGGCTTCGGCCTCCTTAGACTTATTAGGTGGAGGATCATCAGTAAGGTACTGTAGATCAGTGGAGGTTAGATATTTGCAGCAGATCAGAAGCAGCAAGAGCAAGTAGATCGATGGTAGATTAATAGCAGCTGTAGGCAGATCGATGTGAACAGTAGCTTGATGGCAACAGTAGCAGTAGCACGTAGTGCAGTAGCAGATCAGCACTAGCAACAGTAAATAGTGGCAGTAATGTAGTCCAGTAGCAGATAGGCAATAGCAGCATAATTAGTATTATAAAAAAGAAAAAAGAAAAAGAAAAAGTAGCTAGTAGCAGTAATAAGCATTCCCAGTCTTAAACTTGTGACATTACAACTGGGCTTAAACACAATAGAAGGGCAGCATAGATTGCTGCAACCAAGAGGCGGAGCAGCCTCTTAGAAGACTATCAAACCAGTAAGTAAAGGAAAGCCAATATAAAGAACTAAGGTTCTGATACCATGTAACAAAACCAAGAAAACAGAAACCAGAACAAGAAAACCGAGAGTGAGAGAAGTGGAGAAAAATGGGGGTGAAGTGAAGAGAGATGATTCTTCTGTAGAGAGGCAGAATCGATTGATGAGATATCTCCCCCCTATGGCCAACTATTTATAGGTTGAGAAAGGTTACATCACTTATTGATAAGACTGCCACTTGTCAACATGACAGTGAGTCCTATAGTAGTAAGAAGATTAAAGAGGAGTCCTAAAGGACTAATGAGATAAGGACCTCTACATGTCACTACATGATGGATTTCTAATTACATAGTGATATTAGAAGAACCATGACTAAAGAATAATAGATCAACTAGACAACTAAGACTTTAATCATCACAACAACTACTGTTTTGACCAAGTCAAAATAGCAGAAATTCTCCCTTCGATATTCACCACCTGTTGCAGATAAGAGTTGGAGAATGGACCACGGTGGAATGGGATCATTCTCCCTTGTACGATACAGTTAACAATCTCTATTTTCTGAGCACAACATATATACATTCAAAGAATATCTATTGGTCTGAGATGACCAGATACAAATGTCCAGACCTAACTGAACCTTTACAATATCATCGTAAAAGTTGTTTTTTCTTCTTACCTTTAAAAAAAGAACTGTCTATGTAATTATTAGTTGTATTAGCACTGACATTAAAAAGGCAAGCACATAACTCTTTACATAACATCCCTGCAACATAAGATCTTTTCCCATTGCTTTACTGTCATATGCAGTCACATCAACAAGAAGTTCAATGAATGGGTCTACGACCTATATTTTCTCAATCCTGCTGCTCCTTCGTTGAACCTTCTACAAATAACAGTATTACGAGACTCCTTCCACACTAACAATATGGATTTCAACCCCTAGAAAAGATCAATTGTTTTGGCTTGTAAAGTGGGTCTGATTTTGAAAATAGCACCAATACATAGTAATTTCAATAAATGCCTCTATGCCTTAATACTTGGATTTCCAAGTAAACAACCATCACTATTTAGTTGTTTACATGGACCATTTATCCTGACAAATCATATTAGTAGGGACGTTCCAGAATGTTGCAGACTTTGGAACCGCTAAATATCTTGAGGGCCCAAAGGATTTCTCCAACCCCCCACGGGTTGAGTTGCATTCGATGGACACCCTGAAATTCACGGTTTTTCTTCCTAAATATTCTTGGCCCCTTTTAATTTCTACAAATTAAGCCTTTTTTCAGTGTTGGTTTTGGCTTTGTCTGAGGGACCTCCCCCCCGGCCCCCCCAACTGGTTCAACCATTCATATCCGAGGGTGAAAGATTCCCTCCCTCTCCCCCCCCCCGTTTTTTGTGAAAAAAGGCCAAAAATGTAATTTAACTTGCTGAGCACTGAAAAAAAAAGTGTTGGTTTGGCATGAGACCCCCACGACAAAAAGAACGAAAATGATGATCTTAAATAACTCCTCAAATGACTGAATGGCATTGATAGTGTGACATTCTTGAATGTTCAGTTTCAGTCCATCATCCCTTGGGGGACGGCAAACCTTTGTAATGTTAAAGACTGAGAATGACAAGGCCATTAGTACTTCTCCCTTCACCATTTAAGTTGAAGCCCTGATCTTCTTGGGTGCAAAGCTGGAAAGCAGTTTAAGTGGAGCACATTTCTGCTGGTGAACGAGTACTCTTGACATTCTCAGTGTTGCTCCCAAATGTACCAAAAGGAGTTATCAATTTTCAATCAAATTCATGGCTGAAATCAAATTATTTTTGGGCTTGATTTTCTGACTTTGGTCAAAGTCCTAAGATTTTATTTGACTTTAGTTTCACCTGAATATACTGAAATATTTTGGCTTTATTGAAACAGGTATATTTCAGTGATACCGACTGAAATTTTTTGAATTTTAATTCCGTTCACCCACAAAGAAAAGAATCTTTCTTTGTTTTATTTTTCATGGAAATTTTGTTTCCTTGAATGTTGTATTGCATTTTTACTTTGACAACTTTTCAATCAGTCATGATTGTGATCTTCAACTGCCAGATTTTTCATGATTAAGAACCATGTTGTATTGTGGATTGATATATTAATTAATATCAAGCAAGGTAAGTCTATGCGCCGGGAGAAAAAAACATGGTAATCTCTATTTCCCAATATAATCATGTTAATTCAATATATCTTCTGTATTTTTTATCTGTTCATAAAATTTTACAGTTCTGTTCTGGTGCTACATCTTTGGACAATGTTTCCAGTGATATATGTTGGTCCATAGACCTTTGTTTACAAAGTTAGGACGATGTCTGGTTGGCATGTGTGCATCTTTTTTCCCCCATCAATTAATTTCGTTCTACTGCTTTTATTTATGCAGGATGGAAGGAATCATTTTCAGTAATTCTTGGAAGCAATGAAGTTAATTCTGGGAAACCTGCTCCTGACCTGTAAGACTCTTGCCCATTATTTTGATGGTAATGCCCATGTAGATATTTAAACTGTTAAACATATTGGAAGAAATTATTTATGTTCATTGCTGTTTGTCATTGTTGTTCTCATTGTTTTCTTTTTCCGGATACTGGTTTAGATTTCTGGAGGCAGCGAAGAGAATGGGTGTAGATCCCTTGCGCTGTCTGGTGATTGAAGACTCCTTGTAAGTCAGTTCTTGGACTATTTGTTTTGTACATAAGCAGCTCTATTAGATCGTTTCATTGTTTCATATCCTTATTTCAGCAACTCTAGTAGTGTGAGTGAATTCTTATAGATCTTACTGACAGAAATCTTCTGGTTACTCTGGACATTTAAAAACCAGCTGACATTGTCTTAGGATCCTAGTATGCAGTACAATATAGTGCCTGTTGTCCCAACGCATAAGAAAATATTATTTGAGCTCCATTGTGAAATCGTTCTTCCATATATGCCTAAGATGTTGAATGCTTGCTAGTTGAGGCAGCCTATAGCAGTATCCGCTTTTCCTGGAACACTAACTGCGACTACTAGTGTTTGGACTTCACAGTTTACACTACCCTGTGGCAAAATTTTCGCACAAAAGACATGGGGAAATGAAACATGTGCCCTGTAAATACTTTCTGGGGAATGATTCTAATACATGGTTGCTGCCCTGGACGCAGCCGGCTTGGCATAAAAACAGCACTAGCTAAACCCTTTTTTGTCGCTGAAGTACTCTGCCTTTATTAGTTGACCCATAATCTCTAATAAACATCATCTTTACATGATATTGGGAGGTTTAATCTTTCTTAATGTCCACAATAAGAGAATTAGATTCTTGTCAATCAAGCACTATCCATTCACAGTATTGGTGGTCTCAAGACAGCACTTCCATTCTCCACCTGGGAATTTTTCTTATCCATTCAGATGAATAGATTAAGCCTGGAGTTGCATTTTTAGGTGAAGCTAAGCTCATAATTCTTTTCCTGATGACATGTAATTCAGAATGTCCTGCATATGGCCGCATTGTTACTTGTACCTACAATTGCACCTACCACTTTTTCTTTATTCCTAGAAAAGATGATTAACCTGTTATGCTAATCCCTAAAATTTCAACCAGGCCAGGTGTTATGGCTGCAAAGGCTGCTGGAATGAAGGTAGTAGCTGTTCCATCACTCCAAACTCAAGCTGATCGTTATTCAATAGCGACTTCTGTGCTTCATTCACTTTTAGAGTTTCAGCCTGATCTGTGGGGTCTTCCACCATTTGATGACTGTACATACCTTTTCATTTTCTCTTTATTTTTTTTGTCATAGAGCTCTAGCCAACTAAATTGAGAATCTGGTTGGTTTCAATGATTGCAGGGGTGGAGAATGCTTTGCCAATTGAACCCATGTATGTGAAGGGTGTATCTTGTGATGGATTTCTGAGTGAAGTTACAGGTTAGGTGGATCTACTTCATGCATTTTCACTGTGAAATCACCCTAGTCAAGTCAAATTTTGGCCTAACCTGGTCATGATTCAAGGTGACAATCCAAAATTGAGGTGTCTGGCTCAGCCAACGTGGTTGTTTCGTGGATCATCTGTCTTAGAAGTAAAAAAAAAAGTAAACTAAGCATGGTGGTTATTGACATATTTCTGTCAAATATTTTTCTAAATTTTAATCCTTCTTTTGGAATAATTAAACAATTAAACAAATTGTCCCAGGTGAAACATGATTTCTTCCATTGCTATTGATGAACCATATGAATTTTGTTTTTCTCAATTTTCTACTTTACTTCTTCTGTAAAGTTTATTTCCCCTCTTGGCTGGGTAAATTATGCCACGAATCCTGTTTTCCAAAAAATTCCTCCATAATATTTTCATAGTATGAGCAGTGGGGAGATTCAGACACTGCAAGTGCAATAATGCTTTCAGGATTCAAAATATTGTTGTGTAGCACTGTCTACTTAATTTTATTTTTTGGTCTTGAAATAAGTACCACTGTCTACTTAATTTTCCTCTCTTCTTCTTCTTTTTTTTTTTTTTTTTTTTTGTTGTCTTGAAATAAACAAAACAGATAATGATACTCTTCCTGATCAACTTTCGGGAATCTACTTCGGTTGGGCTAAACTTGGCATATCTGGGATCTTCAAAGCTGTAGTGGGCATCGGATGGCATGGCCATTCAGTTGCATCAAAGCGTGTAATTGTGGGTAGCAAACCATGAACTGATTATATTTCTTTCCAATTTGATTCCATCCAGTAACATAGCAGGGTTGTCAATTGCTTGCTTTTCGTGGTCTCTTGCAGTCAATGAATTTAAAATAGTCTGTTAATGCCCTTTTGCAGATGCCACATCTCATTGACGAAACAGAAGAGAACAAAACCGATCAGCCATGGCAGCTTCTCCTTGTTGGATACATAAGGAAACTGAGTGGGGAGGTAAGTAAGATGTCACTCAACATAAGCTTACAATAACTAGTTCCACTATTTTAGGCTGAAGAAATAAAAAATGGTGGGTGTTTTGAAGCTTGCTGATGTCTTAGTTTCTGCACATTCTCACTGAAGTATTTGCTTGGTGTAGATGAACACATCCCTGGATATAGAAATACTTGAAGAGGATAAGTGCATTGCCATGGCTGCTTTGGATCTTCCTGTGTTTGCTCATCATAGAGGCAGCACTCTCTTATCAGAAGTAGCTTGAGTGAATCAGAATAAGGTTGGTAATGTGTAGGAGCATATCTGTACTAGAATTTTTTTTTTTTTTTTTGATAGATAGATAGGCCCGAAGGAAAGTTGAACTCATGCCCTCTTTGACATGTTAGTCTTTACCAATTGAGATACCTCTTGGCGTACTGTACTGAATTCATGGATATGGCAAGTGTATTATGTTTCAGTTTCAGATAGATGATGCATGATGAGTGGGATTATATCATTTGCAGATGTGATGTGGGAAGAAAATTTGTTAAAATATTACTTGCTTAAGAATAAGAAAGAGGAATCTCATGTAAATGCCATGGTAAGGGAAAGTGATCTCCACACGAGTAGCGTCATGTGCAGTCTCTCTATGTTATGAGGGTAAGGCTGCATACATTTTGTCCCTCCCCAGACCCTGCAGTAGTGGAAGCCTTGTGCTTTAGGATGCCCTTTTACGGGTGGTGTCGTACAGTTTGACACTCTTCCCTGACATTCTGCCCCATTTGTACGAACTGTGTCCCAACCTCTCTTGTGTTTTCATTTGTGCAATGATCCCCTACCCAAAGTTTAACATATTAAGGTAAAATGTTGTTAACATCCTTTGTAATGTAGATGGTTAGAATATTCAGCTCTCACCTAAGAGACCTGGTAGTATTAACCTTTTGGTTTATTTTGTTGTAAAATTTTTTGTTCAAATGATATTTTACATGAAAATTTTTCTCAATGTGAAATCTATTTTTTATGGAAAAACAAATAGTGAATAATCTTATTTTACAGGAAAATTTTTCTACCAATTTACGTGGAAACAAATGGAGCCTCCATAGTTGGCGTCTTTCTCTCCGCCGTAGGCGTGTTCTCTCTAGGTTTCTTGTTCTCTCTAGGTTTCTTTTCTTTTCCCTCTTTAATCTTTGCTGTGTATGCTATATGACCTAGACCTAAGCCATGGATCCAAATCTTTTCCCTCTTCCCCCTCCAGATCACTTTCCAACTTCCCCTTCATCTTCAAACTCAGCTCACACTCAGAATTCCCCTAATCCTTTTCCTTCATCAACTTTCCCAGAAGAACCTAAGGATGAATTGGTTATTGATGAGGAAATTGAAGAAGCTCTTGCTGCATCAGTCCAACTGACATTATTGGGGAAATTTTAGCAGGCAAATATCACAGAAAACAGGCTATTCTTGTAGCTCTCCGGCAGCTTGGAATACTAAATTTGGAGTTGAAGTTTCCCTTTTCTCCATAGATATCTACATCTTTTAATATAATCATCTTTTGGACCTGGAGAATGTCCTTAGGCAGTTTCAGGAAACCTGATTATACTGGAAAGATGGAACAGCCTTCATGAATGGTCCTTTACTAGATTCAACATATGGACTCAGTTGCATAACATTCTAAAGGAACTATTTACAGAGAAAATGGCTTCTCGGCTTGCTGCAAAGGTTGCCTTCCTTCCCAACTCATGTTCATGGATGGTACTATGATGGGACAAAAGGTCCATTTCCTTTAAGCAAGGGTTTCTTTGGAGGTAGCTAGACATTTAAAATCGTGTATCACTATCAAGAGAAGACATGGTACTGATCAGGAAATTTTGGTGAAATTCGAGAGGGTTCCCAGCTTCTACCATTTCTGTGGTTTGATTGGACATGATCAAAATCGTTGCATTGAAGCTGATCAAACTCACTGCAGTCTCCATGGTTGCAATTCATATTTGAATTTCCCTATGCTTCCAGCTAGACCAAACATTCCAGATCTCAAAGCTTTAGTATCTTGTCCAAGATAAATAGAGGGAGCTAAATGCATCTCCGTTTATCTTCATCTTCTACATCAACAATGCAGCTAATGGTCCCTCTTTTCATGCTGGAAATGCTGCTGATGCCAAAGAAGACGAAAGGTCTTTTGTTGCACCAGAATTGGTTCATATTCCAGGTATACCTGAATTGGTTCTTCTGGTATTCCAATTGGACACTCTCCTCAATTTCCTAAGTCTGGTCCTCTTGAATCTATGCAAGGAACTTTGGACTACATTCCAACGACCACTTCAATCTCTTCCTCTTCCACCCCCTCACCCATTCCCATAACAAATCCACATACTTTACAACACCCAATGCACCCAACTTATCCCACATAAATAACCCAACTTCCAAGATAACTGACCACTTAAAACTGCCTTCACATTTCCAAATCCCAGATTTTATCTTACAGAACCCAGATTTTACAAAAGCCCTTCTAAACATTCTACCCCAACACCTTGGTTTCAATATAAACCAGCTCAACCAAAACAACTCAAACCCACCACAAGTGAACCAACCAAACCTTGTTTCAAACCAACCCCCAAGCCTCTCAATTGCTATCCAATCACCTTCAATAGTTGCAGGATTGGAAAATAGAACATAATAACCTCTCCACTGAAATCCATATCCTCTGTCTCATTGCTTGCCCAAACATTATAACACTCCTACTACTCCCATTTAATCTTCCCAACCTTCACAACTTTGTTACACCCCAAAACCATGATGTTTTGGTATAACCATAGATTCCTCGCAGTGCAAGTACTACCATATCAGGATCTGTTCGCAGTACATTTACATCACAACATTCCATCAATCGAATCGAACCAATCGATCAATGGTAAAATCAGAGAAAATCAAATAAATAGTAGAACCAATATATTAAACTCGAAGCCATGTTTAGATGTGATACTTACATCATAGAAGTTTATGTATTTATAAAACCAAGACATAAAATAAAATAATACCAGGTAACTTAATATTCAAATCAACCATCATGGGTCAAAATAATTCTCGGATACAAAAGAAAAATAAATAACTGAAAACTAAAATAATAGTCTTGTCTCTTAAGTGCAGAGACAATTCACATCAGGCAAAACCCTGTCCCTGGTCCATAGAGATAGTCATCACATTCACACGTAGAATCATGCGAGTCATCTTCAGATATTTCATCTTAAATCATATCAACATTAACAGAATTACTTGTAAAAAAATCTACAAATATGTACGTACATTGGAGTAAGCAAACCATACGCTTAGTAAGGAAATTAGCACAGAGAAGCACACAAATTCACGAATAGCTTATTAAGGCTCTAGTTTGTGAACAAGTATGCGCAAGTAGCATCACACCTAAATCTTGGTAATGAATACTCAAGTACAGATGAGGTGAATGAAACACACTTGGTTGCACCGCATATGAAACATTACTCAAAGAATGAAGATACGACCTAAGGACAATGCCCTGGAGCTTACCAACATCCCCCCATCATAGGCTTCATCCCGACATCTTATTCTATGTGTTAACCACTTCACTGGGTACATGCCCAATCCATTAGGGAAAAGCACAAAGAACAGACTCATCCCTATATCTTATCCAGAAACACTAGAGGAAGGATACCAACCCATGTTCGGCTCCGTGCTCCGGCTACGAAAGGGACCACGCCCATGGCCGGACCTTTTATATAAGTCTAATGCCAATGCCTAAACTCCTATTGGCAAGGGTTGCCAGTCACGGGATCTTGAAACCTAAACCATGAATATTACTAATGTAGGTACCCATATCCCAGATTAACAGATCAAGATAAACCGTCCCATTCTAGCTATCTGGATCCACTAGGATATAAGAATATACTAAACAATTATGTTATCAAATATTGACATGTTATCAATCCAATACAAGAAATACTATGCAAGAATGCATGAGCAAATATCATAGTTATTGGATGGCATGTTATCACATAGTAATCCAAACATACCACAATAACAGCATGCACATAGAAAATAGAAAAATAAAACGAAGCTAATCGCCTTACCTATATTTGGTGAGCAATTTACTTCTCTGATGTAGGCAAAGTATCTTCCCTTGTTTTTCACGTTCAGTAGAGCATATGATGTCGATGGCCCAAGGTAGAGCACTCAATGGGCTAGGGTGGACCCCATTTCGCTTTACCAACCCTAGGGAAACTCCGAATACAGGCCGTCCTCGTTTGTATAGATAGATTTTTGGGTGCTAAGATCCAAAGTCGAGAAGGAAACAGCCCAGATCATATGCTAAGGTCCCTAGGCAATCACTTTTCAGTTACCTAGTTGCGATTTGTCACACCCCAAAATACTGATTTGAAATTTTTTTGGGATATGACTGGAATCAATACTGTAGTTTGGATGTGATCCCCCTAGGACCTCATAAGTGGTGCACACGCATACGAACCACTTACCGGCACAATGCCTTATACAAAATCCAGAGTAATAAATAGCGAAAGATAACTAAATAACCATGAGCATTCTATTTATAAATAAAAGTAATAGTATCAGTGTATTACATCCGTTAAAACTTATTCATGAACCATTATCTCTATCAACCAAACTCAAAGTACCATTGCCTTATAAATCACGGGCTAACTAATGTAAATTAAATAATCAAAAGAGGAAGATAATAAAACTGTTCATTATTCTAGAAACTCCCTATCAAGAATATATATCCATCGAAAACAAAGGTGTCATGTGCTTTGTCTTCATATGGCATTCCTCCTAACTAGGCTAAGTGAGAGACCACCGGTGCATTTAGATAATCAGCAATAGTAGTACTTGCAATATCATCTAAAAGAATGACGTACGCAAGGGTCATCTCTCCAACATGAGCTCAGTGAGAAACAAACAGATAAGCAAACAAAATGCACGATCAGTTTATTACACACAACAATGCAATAGTCTGGTATCATGTATGCTAGTATGCTACGGTAAGGCCTAGCCACATTTCCTTGAACCTAACTATAACCTCCATGTACCGGAGTGTATGGACAGTTACTAGCTTACTCTAATAGCTTTAGTAAAGCCACGTAACATCCCAATCAGAATGGTGATCGGGCAGCAAATCTGGCCAGTGATGCTCCAATGAACACTATCAACCCTTCTCCCTCATCACTCCACTCTATCAGTACCTGACCCCTTATTGGCCAGGGTTGCATACAGGGTGGTACCAGTAACCAAATCCTACATGTCATTCAAAATATCATTGTCACCAATCCCAGCAGGAATCCCAAACCATCCATTTTGGCCCCTCCTAAGATGTTGTCCTCCCGCTAGGGGTGAGTGACATACTCGTCAAGAATTTCCTAGCAAGTCGGATCCAGTGGTCCTCGACCATTTCACCACTGCCTATTAGATCTCAGTCACATACATCCATACAACAATCATATATTATAAATGTAAATGCATGCACAAAGTAGTTATTGGATGATATGTTATCACAACAAATATGTGGCACAACAATCATATATTATAAACACTCCAAAATCGATTAGGGGTTCTGTTCCTCACCTGGAATCACATAATTATGGTTTTCCACGCTTGGATAATCAATGTTCTTAAGGTGCTCTACACCTATATAAAGTGTAGTTATACTTTCTATATTATTCCTCATTGTATCATAAAATAATCTGGGGTTCATCGTTTGGTGTCTCGGTTGCAACTGTCACGATCGTCGTAAAGTCTAACAAAGGTCAGAACCTTCTGCCAAGGGTCGGTCGCTGTGTCGATCGGTATAGTATCAATGACCGCCTCATCGTCCGACAACTTCTAGAGACCCTTTTGAGATTGGTCGGTCACTACTCCGGCTCTTACAATCCATCGTCCGGGGTATCGTCCGACCTCTTTTCCAAAGTCAATTTATGGTCTTTAAGATTATAATTTTTTTTTACTGCTAAACTTAGTCCATACATTGCTAACCTAGTATGGTCCAATGGTGGGGTACCTCTTAGGTCTAAGTCTTAATCAAATAAAGATGAAATTTAAGATTTAACCTAAGTCATTCATTGAGAACATGTATTCCCAAGATCGAGAGGTAATGCAGTAATTTTATCATTAATGGAGAATGATTACCAAACACTTTTAATTTAATTATTCGATAGAGCATTAGATTTCGTATTAGAATCTTCAGTAGGTTAAGAGTTTTACCAACAATGGCTTGACCAATGTTGATCAGCGGTGTACGTCGTTGACAAATCTCCAAACACAAGTGTTGCGAAGCTTCTCCCTCTTCCTTCAACTTTCTCTCTTCCTCTGAGAACACGTCAGAACTTCTAAGGTGGGTACATACTCAGAGGGGAGAGAAAAGGTTGGGTTTTTAATCTATTGAAGTGTCCTTCTTGGAGTAGAACTCCTAATTAAACAAGGAACTCCTAACGAGTTGCCAAGTGGCAAGAGTTTGAAATAAGGAGGGACTCCTTCTATTGTACAACTCCAAGGGTAGTTAGGATAGGTGTGGACCCCTCTAGATTCGTCTATGGATCCTATTAATATCCTAAATAGCTTCCAAAATGAAACTATTTGTTAAATCCCAAGGATGGGTCAGTTTTGGCTTGGCCAGTCGATGGTCCCGGTCTTTACACTATCAGGTTCCCGACCGTCAGTAACGACTAGCCCCCTTTAAAGTTGCACATTAACACATGGCAAGAAAAGTTTGAGAGTTTAAAGGATACCTGCCATGCTAGTCATCAAATTGGCATCGAATCAAGTTCATTTACAGTGGAAAACCTTGGCACAAAAGAAAATCCAAGTTAGGTCGGGTTTTTTGGGTGTGGGCTTTACTTGATTGATATGCGGTTAATACTTTAAATTGTTTGGTTACGCTCTTAATAGGTCTAGGGTAACCTCATTAGTCTTAGGAATATGTCCTAGGGTTAATTGGTCAAGTTTCATGATCACTAGTTGAAGGATCAACCAAGACTGACTTGTTGTTAACAGGCAATCGCTAGAGGTGGTCAATCAGACACCTTTCATTAAACTGACAGTGGGTATTGGCTTATAATTGATTCCAGGGGCTTGCACCTCATTGGGATCACTTCTACAGATAGTTTATAACCTTTTACAGTAATAGGTTATGGTAGAATCCCATTCCCATAGTTTATATGCATGTACGGTTATCGACTGTGAATGTCGGCTATACAATCGTACGTGCTTATATTCCTGGGTATGCATTCTAACTGAAACATTCATTCCACAATGTCCATGACATAAGTCTTGAGGTGTGGGGTGAGTTTACTCAGTCCATAGTGATGGAATGAGAATAAATTAATAGGCAATACACCTTTTAGTGATCGGGCGATCGATCACAGCTAAGCGGTTGATCAGATCTATTTCATCGACCGACGCCATCAACCATCTGGTCCCAGCAGTGAGCTTGGACTGATCTTACTTCGATCCAATCTCCTTGGCACGAGGTCTAGGGCATTCCCAGAGGGTCTCTAAAGGTCTAAGGTATATTGAGGATTACTTCCCTTAATTAATTCATCAGTATGGTCTCATATTATGATAACAATTATTACCTTTACGTTGGTTTGTCAAAACTATACATTGTTAAGCAAATCTACTATATTGGCCATTAATGGCTAAGGGAATAAAATTCCCACGACGATCAGAGGTTGGGCATTACCTCTTGTGATCAACAAAGGGTCGTTCTAAGTAAGGAAAGGGTGTGACATTGATTACCTTGATGTCTTGTTAACAATTCTACAGCAAGAAGTTTGAGGGAGGACCTTTAATGGTGGTTCTTCCCCTTCTTCTTCTTTCTTCATCCTTTTTCTAAGTTTCTCTCACCAAAATGTGCATCAGAGCATATAGGGTTCTCAAACTTAGGGTTTTGGGAGGTTTTAGGGAGGATTAATAAAGAGTTGATCAAGAGTTGGAGTTGGAGACCAAAACCTACCTTGAAAGTCATAGTGTTAATATATGAGTGATTAAGGAGGGTTGGGTGTTGCCAATTAGCACACCAATATATTTAGAAATCGGTCCCACATGGTTTGGGATGGCCAGGAGGTGACTAGACATCAATCAGAACCAAGCCCACACGAGTAAACCATATTTCAATCCAATTCTATGATTATGAGGTCGATCACAGTCAGGCGGTCAACCAGGCTCATATCATTGACAACCATGGTTGACTGCATGGCCTTATTTGGTTCAGAATGGCCACGTGAGGGTTGGTTCTACCATCTAACCTAATACTAGTAATCTACACATGTAGTAAACTAGTTTTTTATCTTACCTATTGATGAACATATTTTATGTGTAAATTTAAGGCATAAAGTATGCATCTCTTATTCTATTTATGATGCTTCTCGATTATTTAATGTTGTTTTTATTTTTGTAGGGTGTAGATGAAAGAATAGAGAAATTCGAGCTTGAAAATACCATTTATGCATTTTTGGTGACCCTGTTTAGTTAACTCACCCAGTCAACTCAGCAGTTGGACATAGGGACAAATTTTATAAGAAGAGCCATAAATTTTGTACATAAGATCAGCCTTGGACCAAGTCAAAAAGCAGCCCAATCTCATGTGAGAGATTCCATTCTCTTGAGAAAATATTATCTACTGATTTGGAATGAAATTTATAAGATGGAGATTGCCATATTTTTGGGGTTTTCTATTTTGTTTTCTCTCAAGATTGATATCACATGTGGAGATTGACATAGCATGGAATCCAATGGATTATAGAAGTTTTTAAGAAGATATAATGATGTCAAAGATACAATGACTTTTTGCAAGATCTTTTTCTACTTAAGAATCGTCTACATATAATGAACCTACAAGGTTGGCATGTAGTTACCTTGTTTATCTCCACAAAATCTTTTGTAATCAAATTGTAAAGATTGATTGTAATCTTTACTCACTTGTATATATATGTGATGCTCCGCAATAGAAAAAACATCTAAGAATTTTATTATAATTTTTTTTTTTAGTTTTGAAAATTTATGAAAGAGTTCGAAAGTCTTAGTTTCTTCTTTTCAAGTTGTGTTCTTTTTGCTCAAATTTATTTATTTATTTTTTTAAGTTTTAATTTTAGCTTTAGAACTCTGTAGTATGGTAGATCAATATAGCTAGGTTGTACCCCATTATTATTTTAATTTAGAAGAGAAGGCTCCCTTTGTAATAGTTTACGCATTGCCTTGGAGTGACAACAAGATGACGAGCAACGACAGAGAAATTCTCCAACAAGATAAGTTTTTCTTACATTCTTTTATTTTTAATTTCGTTTCCTTCATGCAATAGATTTGTATTACTCTATGGTTAATATAGTGATTTTGTAAATCTTCATGCCTTTAGGAATCAATTATTATTGTTTTTGTTGCTTGATTAATTTTTATTTGAAGTGGTTAGCGTAGTTAATTCATTTAAATCACTTTTGTACGCTTTGCCTTATTTAAGTTAGGATAATAGCGATTCCTCTCTGAGATCGACCTGTTACTATACGATGCCGTGCACTTGTGGTTATATTAATTAATTTCCATCAAGTTTTTGGCATCGTTGCCAGGGAGGTAAGTCGTTATTTTTTCCTATTTTAAATAGTTTAAAGTGATATAAAAAAAAAAGAAAAAAAAAAGAAAAATATAAAAAAATTTCATTAATTTTCATGCATTTCTTTGCACCTCCGATGCGTTAGGTTGGAACAGTACAATCGATGGTTCAATCTTGATCATGATGTGGTGTTAAGAGATGCTGGCTATCGAATTATCAAGAGAAATAACAACCAATAGCTTCGACGGTAACGACGTTGTTTCTCAATGTGATTGCGAATAGGACCGGTCTCTAAGCCATTGATCGTTAGGAGATTTGCATTGACCTCGATTCGAACAAATCTCGCTTTTTGCATCGAATTTAGAAGAAAAAAAAAGAGAAAATTTTGTCATTTAAAGAGGTTTGTGTATGAGAGTGTGGACTCATGATTCTACCAAACGTTTGATAAGGGTCTCATCGTTTACAATGGCTGAACCCAAGACCACAATAAAGGATAGGTTCTACCCTGCCAAGGTAGTACAACTATCATGTATTCAATTTCCGGCTGCTACAGGAAATAACTATGAATTGAAAACTTAATTCATTACCATGCTTCCCCATTTTCATGGGTTATCTACAGAGGATGCATACTTGTTCCTTCGTGAGTATGAAGAAGTATGTGTCCTCATTAAGATGCAACAACTCAGTGATGATACTGCCAAAATGAGGTGCATCACTTTTTCACTCAAGGATGGAGCTAGACTTCCCACAAATTCCATTACTTCATGGGATAAATTTATTGTATTATTCCTTAAAAAAAATTTTCCTCTTTACAAGACAAATAAACTTTGAGGGGATATAATGCAGTTCAAACAAGAGCCAAATGAGTCTTTTTCGTAATTCATGGAGAGGTTCCAAGGCCTACTCCAAGAGTGCCATCACCATGGTATTGAAACGTGACAACTTTGTCAAATTATCTACAAGGGGATAGACTTTCTTACCAAGCAAATGCTTGAGTCTATGTATCTTCAAGGATTCACTTCCTATGAGGATGCTACTGATGCTTGAAACTTTTTAGCATATCTCGTCGAAAAAAAAAGAGAGTGGGAGTTTGTATAGGAGACAAATCTAACCCAAAAAGGTAAAGGTTACTTTGTCGATGGCATAGTAGTTAAGGAGACACATTTAGATAACCTTTTAAAAGGGATATAAACTTTAGTGCCCGGAGACTCTGTCCAAAAGCAAGTCCTAATGTGCAACTAGTGTCAAACTCCTGGACACACAGTGGAGGAATGCCCTTCACAGGAAAATTTTTAGAATGCTAATGTAAGTGCACTGTACAATCTGTATAGCAATACTTACAACCCAAGTGTTGGGTCACATCATTTCCAAAGAGGGGATCATGGTTGACAGAGCCAAGGTAGACCTAATTGAAAAGCTACCTGTCTCCAAATCTGTTAAGGACATTTGCTCCTTTCTGGGACATGCCGCTTTCTATCAACAGTTCATTAAGGACTTTAGTCAGATTGCTCGTCCTCTCACCTCTTTACTTGCTAAAGATGAGCCTTTTGATTTTAATGTTTCCTGCCTTGAGAGTTTCAATCAACTCAAAAAGGTTTTGACCGCTGCCCCCATCATTCAGGCATCCATATGGACAGAGCCCTTTGAGATTATGTGTGATGCTTCTGATTTTGCATTAGTAATTCTCCTTGGGCAATGGATCTATAAGTTTCCCCTTATGATCTATTATGCAAGTAGGACTTTAAACGATGCATAGCTTAATTACACTACCACTGAAAAGGAATCATTAGCTATTGTATTTGCTTTTGATAGGATCCTATATCATTGTGTATACGGATCATGCCACCCTCAAGCATCTCTTGTAGAAAAAGGATGCCAAAGCCCATCTCATTAAATGGGTTTTGCTTTTACAGGAGTTTGACTTAGAGATTAGGGATAAACTAGGAATAGAAAATCTGGTTGCTGACCACTTATCCCAACTTTCTTTGACTATTGATTCATCAGTCAACGAGTCTTTCCTAGATGAGCAATTGTTTACAGTATTTAAGTGAACCTTGGTTCACTGATATTGTAAATTACTTAGTAATGGGCACGATCCCTTCCCATTGGTCCACCTAGGATAGGTATAGATTTCATTCCTAAGTTAAGTACTATTTTTGGGACGATCTGTATCTATTCAAGACTTCCCTTGATTATCAAGAGATGTATACCTGACCATGAACAACAATCTGTGTTGTCTTACTGTCATGATCAGGCATGTGGTGGTCACTTTAGACCAAGTAAGATGTCACACCCCAATTCTGGACTAACCAGTAGTGTGATGAACCGTCATGAGAACCAACGGTTCAACTAGGATCTCGTATAGGTTGTGCCAACATTCCAAGCCAAATACACATTCCACAATAATAATCAGAGTAAATAGGTAAATAGTGAAAGTCTTTATTAATAATGAACTGAGGTTTAACAATGATAAATAAATATTTAACAAGTTATCTCCAAGTAACCAAAATATAATTAATACTTATTACAAGTATCAAAATACGAAAGTTAACCACTAAGCGTAAACATAGTTGAAACACTAGTTTCACGAGCCATATTCGTCTTCCACAACATGTTTGTTCATAGCCGTCACTTGTCCATAGTTAAGCACATTCATATAAACATTAATAGTAGTACCTGCAATATCAGAAACTAAAAATAATCACGCATGTGAGGGTCAGCTCTCTAACTTGAGCTTAGTGAGTGAACAAAACAATGCAACAAACATATGCATGCATTCAATTCAATATCTTTGGTATGGTTTATAAGTTTGCAATGTACTATAGAAAGGTTTGGTGGCCCTCGCACCTCTATACATGAGTTGTAAATCCACCCAATGGATCAAACACCATTGTCATCCCACATGCACCCACCATGGAATAGAGATAGAGCTAAGTGTCTGGATCACACATTGTCAACACTTTCCCTGATGCCCTACCCATACCAACATGTAAGCCCCTATTGGCGAGGGCTTGCAAACTGGGCTTGCAACTAACCAATCTTAATGCCATCCAGTGTATCCAAGGCCTCACCCCAGCATCCTTTAATACGTCCATAGAGATAGAGCTAAGGCCCCCTCGATAGAGTCAAAGACCACATAGTCCGAGACCACCTTCCCTGATGCCCTATGACGTAATAGTTCTGCTAAGGTAATGGCAATACGATGATGTCAGTGGGCAAGACTTGAGTAGAGATAGAGCTAGAGTCTGGTGACCTGGTCCGAGACCATAATATCACATCCTCCCCCTGATGCTCCACTGTATCCAACACACTAATCACAAATATACAATCACATGCCTATTCCTATCATCATCAATCAACATGGTAATAGATAGACATATTAAATATGCATGAGCAGTATTAATAGGAATATTAGATGACATGTAAGATGCACATTACAAGCATACAAGCATAGAATCAATTATGGCATTGCACTCAACAAAATAAATAGTTTATTATTATCCAATTAGTTTAGGTCTTGTTCCCTCACCTTTGATCGATGTTTGTTCCTCTCCTAAGCTTTGGAAGTCACTTTGAATCCATTGGGAACCTAAACAATTAATGTATGTAAGTTAGGGTTCAAGTTTACCAAGTTACAGTAGTCAAAAACCTTGTTTGG
Organism: Protea cynaroides; assembly: GCA_028583415.1. NCBI lineage: Eukaryota > Viridiplantae > Streptophyta > Magnoliopsida > Proteales > Proteaceae > Protea > Protea cynaroides. The sequence goes on along the minus strand of CM053267.1, from coordinate 16,758,538 downwards.
TCTCAAAATATACTTGCTATTATCCTATAGTCAATCCTATGGTCTCAATATATGCCACCGTAGGACGTACGATCGATACCCTATGGTCACATTACATGCGACCGTACCTGTGACTGTATGTTTCCTGAATTCTTTTCGAATGGCTGTGGTTGATACTTTTCTTATCCTATGGTCGACCATAGCTGCGACCATACAAGTTTAATATAATTTCTTACTTCCAATATGGATTCCTCCTCTTGGATCATCAATGAGGTCCTCCCTAATGATCATTCTAAGGCCAATATCCATAGTTTACTTCATTAATATTCTAACCCATTCTCCATGATCCCTGTTTGAGATTTACTCAAAAATCCCATAGTTGAATCCTTACTTTGGGTTTGGTATCTCAATTTTACATTAGAAATCTTACTCTTAGTGTTCTAAGGCTACAGAGACAAGGTTCATACCTTAGTTGTTGCAGAGAATCTATAGAACTCCTTCTCTCAGCCTTCTTCTCTAAATCTCCTTCTCTTTCTCTTTTTCTCTTTTTCTCTCTTAGGTTTAGTGTTTCAATTTTGGTTCTAAAAGAGTGAGAGAGGCTAAGGAACGTTCCTTATATAGAGGAAAACCTCCATATAAAATCCTCTTTCAATTAGGAAAGAGTCCTCCTCAAATTAGGAAAGTTTCCTAAACACGGAGTCAGTTCTGGGTTCGTACGGTCGATCATACGATCGCATAAACCGTCGACCATACAACCAAAACATGCGACCATAGGTCATACGGTCTCAATACGGTCGACCATAGGTGCGATCGTAGCCCTCAAAACTACCACCATAGGTCCAAAATTTACTGATTTTTAATTTTTGCTTCTACACAAACTTAAATAGTCAACCATACCAACTAAATTAGACTTATTGCTTACCTCATCTTGTGGTTTTTTCATACAATTGATTCACTTGAGCCGATTATGATGGGAAGACCGGTCACAACACAAAAACTTAAGGTTAAATCGGGTTCGTGGCCCCCCCCCCCCCCCCCAAAAAAAAAAAAAAAAAAAACGCACAAAAAAAAAAAAAAAAATTGCTGCCACGTTCCCGGCGCGGGACGCATTCATATAATCTTCAACGGTATAACCTTGCATCATCAACTAAAAATATTCGGCGTCGAGGGGTGAGCACACATCGCGGCTCGGTGAGTAGCCAAAACAATGCAACGGTACATATGCATGCAATCAATTTATATCCTTGGTCGGTTTAAAGTTTGCAGCATGAAATAGAAAGGTTTAGGTAGTCAAAGGTCGCGTTTATTGACCCCGCCTCTATACACAAGTGTGTGACGTCACCCGAAGATCACGTTTCGCTCGCATCAAGTACACTAACCACACACATACAATCACATGCCTATTCCTATCATCATCATCATCATCATCATGTTATAAATAATAAAATAAATATGCATGAGCAAATAATAGAAATATTGGATGACATGTTGTATGCACATTACAAACGTCTTCGCATAGAATCAAGCATGGCATAGGACTCAAGAAATAGAAAAACAGTTTTGTTATTAACCAATTAGTTTGGAGTTATGGTTCCTCACCTTAGCTTGCTAATAGATACTTTTCCAAGCTTTAGAATCACCTTTACAATGTTATTATATTGCTAGAAGACCTAACAAAGTCGATAGAATTTAATTAGAATTAATTCCGAATTTAAAAACCATCTTGGTAGCCGAGGGTCGGAGGTACGGTCGGAGTACTGATCGACCCTCGGTGCGACCCTCCCCAAACTCTGAACTTTCCGAACACTGAGGGTCGATGGTCAGAATCACCTATGGTCGGATGGTCATCGACCCTCGGTGCGACCCTTTGTGCCCTTTGGTCCAATACCCTTTTTTTAATCCATTCTTCGTGTTTGGGTCCTATGGCTTGCTTCTACATTCCATTCAACATTCATTCCATGGTCTAGAACCATGAATCATCCACCTAAATAGCTTTCATGCATTCTTCTATGGTTTTCCATGAAAACCTAACCATAGATTGATGGTTTGGGTTTCTCCGAGATCACACTCTCATCAATAGCTAACCTAAGGTCTGTAGAAACTCATGGAATTAGTATCCATACCTGAGAAGAATAATCCTTCTCTGCAACTCTTCTCTTTTGCCTTAATTCTCTTCCTTGTTTCTCTTCTTCTTGTTTCCCTTCTCTTCTCTTTCTCTCAATTCAATTAGGGTTGTGAAAGGAGTGAAAGTGGCTTAGGGACGTTCTTTAAATAGAGTAGGAACATCCTAAAATAAGTCCCTTTGAGATTAGGAAAGAATCCCAATCGAAAATTAGGAAATTTCCTAATTCTATTTCCTCCGGTAGCCGGGGTCGATGGGAGGGTCGATGATCCCGTCGACCCTAGGGTTCTAAGCTGTCCGGCCCTCCCTTCAAAGCGAGGGTCGACTTTCCGTTTTTGGAAGGTCCGGCCCCCCTAGCCGGGTATGCGACCCTCCCCCTATTTTAAGTGTTTTTTGGTCGATTTGATGCTTGGGATCTCGATCTCCTTCACGCCCTTGGTCCATTTGGCTCGACCATGACGGGTAAACCTGGTTCAAGGTGGTAAGACCGGGTTAGATTGACACGGGTCTTACAACTCCCCCCAACTTATAAAAATTTCGTCCTCGAAATTGTACGTACCTTCTGAATCAAACAAGTGAGGGTATTTCTTCCGCATAGCGTTTTCTTCTTCCCATGTAATCTCTTCCATGTCTCTACTTTTCCATGTGACCTTAACATAGTAGATATCTCCCGTTGCGTAGGCGTTGAACCTTTCGACTAGTGATTTTCGTTGGTGTTACTTCAAATGTCAAATCATCAGGTCCAATTCTGGCAAATCCACTATCAAAACATGCGTTGGGTCTTTGACATACTTCTTCAATAAGGAAATGTGAAATACGTCATGCACACTTGACATAGATGGTGGTAGTGCTAACTAATAAGCCACTTGTCCACGCTTAGCTAGAATTTCATATGGCCCGACATATCTTGGACTTAGTTTCCCTTTACGTCCGAACCTCTTCAATCCTCGCCTAGGCGATACCTTCAAAAATACTTTATCACCTACGGCAAACTCCGGATCTCTTCGTCGAGTGTGCGCATATTGCCTCGGCGGTTACGAGCTGTTCTCACTCTTTCCTTGATGATGTCGACCACTTTCGACAAGTCTCTTCAACAAATTCCGGTCCAACAATACTATGTTCCCCAACTTCATTCCAAAACAAGGGAGTTCGACACTTCCCGCCATACGGGGCTTCATAAGGTGACATCGTATGGTAGCCGATAGCAATTGTTATAAGCGAACTCGATCAATGGTAACTTTTCGGTCCCATGATCCTTTAAAATCAATTACACATGCCCGTAGCATATCTTCTAGAATCCGGATTGTGCGCTCCGCCTGTCCATGCGTGGCGTGGGTGGAATGCGGTCCTGAACTTCAACGTTGTACCCATAGCCTTTTGCAATCCCTCCCAAAACTTGGAAGTAAATCGTGGATCTCTATCGGACACAATGCTTTACGGAACACCATGTAACCGAACAATATTATCCACATACGGCTTCGCTAACCTTTCCGGTGTATCGCGAGGTCGTATAGGTATGAAGCGAGCTGTTTTTAGTCGGGCGGTCCACAATCACCCAAACTGCGTCAACTTCTCGAGGAGTCAATGGTAGCCCCGTGGCGAAGTCCATAGTGATCCGATCCCATTTCCATGCTGGTTCCGGTAATGGCTGCGGCGGTCCTGCGGGTCTTTGTCGTTCGGCCTTTACCTTCGACAATTTAGGCATTGGGACACGAACTTAGCTACATCTGCTTTCATCCCCCTCCACCAATATAGTTTCTTTAGGTCATGATACATTTTTGTACTTCCAGGATGTATCGAATAGATGGTGGTGTGGGCTTCCTTCATCAGTCGGTGTCTAATGTCGGCACTTTTTGTTTCGGGTACACATATTCTTCCTTTGTATTTCGGTACCTTCTCGTCATCCAAGGTGAACTCGGGGTTGGTCCTACCTTTCTCAATATCTTCTTGTCTTGTTCTCGAGATAAGGATCTGCTTTGATAGCTATCTTCACTACATCCACTATATCCGGTCTAATCTTCAATGCCGCGAACATATTCGAAAACCGATGAATAAACCCTTGGTTGGCTGATCCATCCGTTGTATCTTTCACATACTGCTCGTTGCCGTGATTGAATACCCTTCCGGTAGTACACATTCTTTGCGGTCGTGCTAACTTCTCCTTGCAATTTTATCATTGCCTTTTACGCCTAATGCATCCGCTACTACGTTCGCTTTTCCCGGATGATCTTTGGATATCACAATCATAGTCTTTCAATAGTTCCGGCCATCTTCTTTGTCTCATATTCAACTCCTTCGATTAAATAAATAAGTAAGACTTTTATGGTCCGACTTAATCCGGAATTTCTCCCGGTTATAGGTAATGTCTCCATATCTTGACCGCATGTACTACTCCCGCTAGCTCCGGATCGTGAGTGGGATAATTTTTCTCATGTACCTTTAAGCGTCTTGAAGCATAAGCAATCACTTGCTCTCCTTGCATAAGCACACATCCCAATCCCGGTCCGGCGCGTCGGTGTATAAAGTAAAGGTCCGTCGCGGGGCGGGAATAGTCAAGATCGGAGCGGATATCAATCCAGTCTTCGGCGTTTGGAAACTCTTCTCACATTTATCGGTCCACACAAACTTTTCACCTTTCTTAGTCAAGCGGGTGAGTGGGGCGGCAATCCGAGAATAGTCTTCTACGAATCTCCGATAATAACCGGCTAGACCCGGAAAACTTCTGATTTTCGAAGCGCTCTTTGGTGCTTCCCACTTTACGGTAGCCTCGATCTTCTTTGGGGTCCACTTTGATTCCTTCAGCGGATACTACATGGCCTAAGAAGGCGACTTCACTTAGCCAAAACTTCGCACTTTGAAAATTTGGCATATAACTTCTCTTTCCTTAAGCGCTGTGGGGCTGCGTTTAGGTTCTTGATATGGGTTTCCTTGTCCTTGGAGTATACCAATATATCATCAATAAATACTATAACCGGCGTATCCAACATATCGTGGAAAGCTTCGGTTCATAAGTTCCATGAGCGTTGCCGGTGCATTAGTTAATCCGAAAGACATAACCAAAAATTCATAATGTCCATATCCGGTCTCGAATGCTTTGTCTTGAATATCACCTTCTTTAATCTTCAGGCGATGATAGCCCGATCGAAGGTCGATCTTAGAAAATACTTTTGCTCCTTGTAGCCGATCGAACAAGTCATCGATCCGAGGTAGTGGGTATCGATTCTTGATTGTCGGTTTATTCGACTCCCGATAGTCGATGCATAATCGGGCGCTACCATCCTTCTTCTTTCCGAACAACACCGGTGCCCCCATGGAGATATCTTTGGGTCGAATATAACCCTTGTCCAGCAATTCTTGTAGTTGCACTTTTAATTCCTTCGAGTTCCGTAGGAGCCATTCTATAAGGTGCTTTTGACCGCGCGCGCGGCTCGGGTATAAGGTCTATCGCAAACTACGTGGCTCGGTCGGGTGGTAATCCGGGTAGTTCCTCGGAAATACGTCGGGGGTAGTCTCGCCCGGCGTCAATGTCTTCCATCCGTGGTGCTTCCTTGGTTAGGTCGACCCGCGATACGGGATGCCCGATTGCTCCCTTCTCAAGGCACTTCTTAGCCTTTAGTGCTGAAAGTATGAGCTTGCGTCTCCGGGGAAGCTTGGTTCCCGAGAAACGGAATTCTGCTCCTTCTTTGTCTTTGAGCGTTAGCTTCTTTTTGGGCGCCTAGCGGATTTGCGGAGATGCCCGAGCTAACCAGTCCATTCCCAAGATGACATCAAAGTCTGCGATCTCCAGTTGTATCAAGGTTGCATCTAAGGTCTTCTCTCTAATGAGAACGGGACATGGTCCATAACCTTTCTCTAATTCCACTTCTAAGCCCATCGGTGATCGTACAAGTAATTTGTAGTCTAATGTTTTGATGGGTAAATTTATCTTCTTTCCAAATGCCATTGATATAAAGGAATGAGTAGCACCAGAATCAAAGTGTACTCCGGCGGGCATGCCATTTATAGGTACAATACACTGTGATTTATTTTTACTTAGTCTACATGCTCATACAATATAAATACAACTTAACAAGTTTCGGTCATACCCACGTGACCACATCGGGTGATGCGGCCGCATCCTCGGGCGTAACGGCATATACCCGTCCCCGATGGAATTGCTTCTTGGGCTTAGGGCACTCCCTTGCCATATGTCCCGGTTGGTTGCGGTTAAAACGCTTCGGGGCTTCAGAATTTGGCTTTGGGTGAGGTTGAGCTGCTGAAGTAGTCTTGGTCGCGGCGGTAAAATTCGAGGGCGGAAAGGGCTTATATGTCTGTTATTGCCTCCGTTGTAAGAATTTCCGGCTGGCCTTTTGATGCCTGCCGTGCGAGTAAAATAACTCTCCTTACGGCTCGGTTCGATAACTTTCGAGCAATCCGGACAGCTTCATTATAAATTTTCTTTTCTAAGCCCGAACATGTTCTCGATGTTTCCTCTCGGTCCGTGGCGAACCTACGGGTTTTGGTGTCTTCTTCTTGCATGCTAATTGGTGCAAAGAAAAACAGCTCTTAATGGCGCTGTTGATATGCGTCCCCGGTCATCCGTCCCCGATATAAGCTTCGGGAACTCTTTTTCCATAGAATCTCTACGAAGCTCCGTGGAAAATATTTCTCAAAGAAGGTTTCTTTATATATAGCCCAAGTTAGTAGGGCGTGCTTGGTCGGTAGATATGCCTTCGTGGATTTCCACCAATGATGTGCGTCGCCCTTGAGCATGAAGGTGGCACATAATACTTTCTCTTCCTCTGTGATAGTCATCATGAGGAAATTTCTCTCCATCTCGTCTATCCGGTGTGCTGGGGCGGATCGGGCGGTTTACCGTTGAATTCCTTGGGTTTCATCTTCAAGAATCTCTCCGCTAGTCGAGGTGGTCCATCCAATTTTGGGGGTTTGCCCCAAACATATGGGGTGGATCTTGGTAATTACCACGAGCCGCCTCGGAGCCCGCCCCGGAATGCGTGCGGCGGGTTGTTGAGGTGTCCGAGGGGCTGGGTGGTTACCCACCGGTGCCCGCCGGCCTGTCCCGTGTGCATGGGTGCGGCCCCGAGTGGCTTGAAACATAATGCCCATGGCAACTTGCATCCCGAGCCCGTGCGTGTTGCATCCGCTGCGCAGCTGTTGTGCCGGATTCATCACCCCGGTTGCTAGCTCCCGGTGGTGGAGGTGGCAAATTTGTAGGGTTTTCCGGTTCGGGATTACCCGATGCATAATCGTTGTCCGGCCGGTCTCCTCCGCGGGTGGTGGTGGTGGAGCGCATTCGGGGCCGTCGGGTTACTCTACGTCCGGACATAATTCCTTTTCGTGATTGGTGGTGCCTGAAAATTATCAAAATATGTATGAAGTCATTTATATTTCATGTAGGCACGCTAGCCGATAATCAATTCCAATTCTAGCTCATTTTATAAAAAAAAATGCTGTCTTTTCTATGCAGGGTCGATGGTGAGGGTCGATGGTATGTCCGACCCTTGGTATCCGACCCTGGGAATGACCTGTTCTTTCCCGAGGCGAGGGGCCGATGTGAGGGTCGATGGGTGTCCGGCCCTCGGTTCCGGCCCTTAGTTTCTGTCGGGTTCCGGGGGCCGGGGTCGATGGGAGGGAGTCGACTCGAGCGGTCGATGGTTCCAGTCGGGTTGTCCGGGCCCTCGGACTAAAAATCAGATTTTTAAGATCCGATTTTGAGTCATTTCCTATTATTTCTCCTCCGTTTCGACTCGTCTCTCCTCTCCGGGTTGCTACGAGTGCTACTCCGCCGTTTTTTGATCGGTTTGACTCCGGGTTTTCGACGTCCCGTCATCCATACGGGTATGTCCTCTCATTTTTACCTGTTTTTAGGTTTTCTTTTCTAGGTTTTTCGTCCATTTAACTTCGTATTTTTCAAATTAAACTTTTTCCAATCGTAAAAATTCGATTTTTATTGGGGGCTTTTGTTATTGGTGTCTCGAGGCGCGAAAGCCCTCAAAACCTTCCGAGTTTCATCGGTTGGTTATCGAGAAACTTGAATTTTTCCCCTTTTTGCCCTAATTTGTCGAATTTTTATTTTTTCTTGATTTTCTTCAAATTGGACATCGTCGGTTAAAATTTCCTTCTTGCATGTGGGTTGTAAGGTATGTTTAGACCTACGTAAGTTCTCATGCCCACTTGTATGGTGAGGAATGGGGCTTTATGGTCAACTTACGTCGTTATCAAATCAATTTTGGATTTTTTTATCCTATTAACCCCTTGTCTCCCTTCCTCTTTCTTATCTGCGAGATACCATGGCTCGTACCAAGATACCCGAGTGCGTGATCCGCTTCGCTTCCGTTCTAATGAAGCCGAGGCGCGGTATGCCGACTATGCCCGTAAGAAGGTGGAAGGTGGTCGTATGGTGAACTTGGCTGAGCTAGCCTTGTTCGGCGTAGAGAGGGCATTTGGTGATATGGGGTGGCTCCCTGTCATCACCTACGGCGCTTGCACATGTCCGGTTTGGTGCGCCGGTTCCGTTGTAATCTCCCAGGTGGTGGGGAATTACAATGGCGTTGAGCATGGTCGGGAGTTGCGCATCACCGGTTACGTTAAAGGGGTGCACATTTCATTTGACTATCGGCAAGCGGCCGATCTGCCGGGCATTCCTTATGATGGCCCCCATGGTGTCCTGGGCGCTGGAGAGCCCCGGTTTGTTTTTATGGAGATGAGGGCGAGAGATCGACAACCCGCGCCACGACCCGATCGGCGGCGGATGAGAGCCCGTTACCTGCGTCCGGCTCCGCGGGTCTTACGCAAGATTATCCGGCATAATCCGATCCCGCGAGTGGGCACTATGAGAGGGTTTCTCGGCCGACCCGGTTTCCGATATACGGTATCCGCACCCGGACGGCCGGGCCGCCTTCCTTACATCATCATGCGGACCATGATTAGTGCTACATTGTCCGGTCCTAGGGGTAATCTACCCTATGGGCGCATGATTCCGGTTCTCCTGACCCGTGCGGGGGTTGACCCGGTAGGCGAGAAGATCCGGGGAGAAGACCTTCTCGTCGCCTCTAGATTGGGAGGCTATGCGCAAGATGGGCATGCGGGATGCCCAAGTTAGTGGCGAGGAGAGGAGCGAGATGGTGCGCCCTCACACTCGCGTTGAGATGGGCGGCGCCGAGGCGGTGCGCCGCCGCTGCTAGAGCCCATGTGGATCTGTCGATGATGGCGGCCGCATGTATATGGATGTTGTCGCGATACCACCGCCTTCACCTACGCATGCGGCTGGTGTTGGTACTTCTTACGCGGCCGGGTCCGTGCCGGAGACCGGTCCTTCTCATGCGGCTGGTCCTTCCGCCCACCCCTGGCGATGGCGTGCCTGAGTATGTTTCACGAGATTAGAGAGGCTCGGCGCGCATCGGATCCGAGGATAGGGGAGCTTCTAGGCGCCCGGCGCCGGGCCGATCGGCGGGTGGCTGATCTCGCGGCTAGTCCGCGGGCGGCTCGGACTCGGGTGGCATGGCCGACTAGAGTCTATGCCGAGGACTACGGCGGGAGGCCGTGAGGCCCCGCCTCCTCCTTCGCCTCCGGCTTCCCGAGTGTACTTTATTTTCCTTGTACTACGGAGTGGCTGTCCGGGTTGTGGGCCGTACTCCGCTTTAGTTGTGTATATACATTTTGTTTCGCTCTCATTGTATGTAAACTTGTTTCCCCTTTAATAGATGCATTATTCTCTTTTTAAATTTGGTCTCAATCATCCCCTGGTGCTTATAATGTGTTAATATTACTGTTTTTATTTTTATCCTATCTCGGTTCACAATTGTCTTGAATGTATGTTAGTTCGGCGGGCAAGGCAGGCGAGATGCTCCGATACCAAGTTGTCACACCCCAATTCCGCACTATTCGGAATGATGTGATGAACCGCTAATAAACCAACGGTTCAACCAGGATCTCAAATAGGCTATCCCGCGTTATCTAAACTTACACACATCCGTAATCATAATCGGAGTAAATACACAATAGCGGAAGTCTTATAATAAGAAGAGCGAGAATCTATGTGATATTAAAATTTAAATAACAACTTATTCGGTTTCAAGCGAGACATAAATATTTAAATACCAAATACATGTCTTAATAAATCCAAATAAAGAAATCTATAAAATATCTAATCAAATACACACGAGTTGCACTCGCAAGGAGCCGTGTGTATCCACTTCGGCTCCGGCTTCCATTGCTGCCCCGTTCCCGTGCGCGAGGCGCATTCATATAATCTTCAACGGTATAACCTTGCATCATCAACTAAAAATATTCGGCGTCGAGGGGTGAGCACACATCCCGGCTCGGTGAGTAGCCAAAACAATGCAACAGTACATATGCATGCAATCAATTTATATCCTTGGTCCGGTTTAAAGTTTGCAGTATGCAATAGAAAGGTTTAGGTAGTCAAAGGTCGCGTTTATTGACCCCGCCTCTATACACAAGTGTGTGACGTCACCTGAAGATCACGTTTATCGTCGACTCACATGCACCCAACCATGAGCAGTATATAACAAAGGTTAACGTTTATTGCTATATATTGCCATACAACCACGTAAGCCCTGTTAGCGAGGGCTGCAAGCCGGGCTCGCAACTAACCAATCCTAATGCCAAAAAGTGTATCCAAGGCCTCACCCCGGCATCCCTCGGAATGTCCATAGAGATAGAGCTAAGGCCCCCGGTAGAGTCGGAGACTACAAGGACCGAGACCACCTCCCCGATACTCTACGACATAATAGTACTGCTAAAGTAATGGCGATACGACGATGCTAATGCACAAGACTTGAGTTAGAGATAGAGCTAAAGTGCTGAGACCCGCCAAAGGTTAACGTTTATTGACGTTCTCATCACACCTCCCCTGATACTCGCTCGCATCAAGTACACTAACCACACACATACAATCACATGCTTATTCCTATCATCATCATCATCATCATGTTATAAACAATAAAATAAATATGCATGAGCAAATAATAGAAATATTGGATGACATGTTGTATGCACATTACAAACGTCTTCGCATAGAATCAAGCATGGCATAGGACTCAAGAAATAGAAAAACAGTTTTGTTATTAACCAATTAGTTTAGAGTTTTGGTTCCTCTCCTTAGCTTGCTAATAGATACTTTTCCAAGCTTTAGAATCACCTTTACAATGTTATTATATTGCTAGAAGACCTAACAAAGTCGATAGAATTTAATTAGAATTAATTCCGAATTTAAAAACCATGTTGTTAACTGAGGGTCGGAGGTAGGGTCGGAGTCCTGATCGACCCTCGGTGCGACCCTCCCCAAACTTTGAACTTCCCGAACACTGAGGGTCGATGGTCAGAATCACCTAGGGTCGGATGGTCATCGACCCTCGGTGCGACCCTCTGTGCACTTTGGTCCAATACCCTCTTTTTAATCCATTCTTCGTGTTTGGGTCCTATGGCTTGCTTCTACATTCCATTCAACATTCATTCCATGGTCTAGAACCATGAATCATCCACCTAAATAGCTTTCATGCATTCTTCTATGGTTTTCCATGAAAACCTAACCATAGATTGATGGTTTGGGTTTCTCCGAGATCACACTCTCATCAATAGCTAACCTAAGGTCTGTAGAAACTCATGGAATTAGTATCCATACCTGAGAAGAATAATCCTTCTCTGCAACTCTTCTCTTTTGGCTTAATTCTCTTCCTTGTTTCTCTTCTTCTTCTTTTCCTTCTCTTCTCTTTCGCTCAATTCAATTAGGGTTGTGAAAGGAGTGAAAGTGGCTTAGGGACGTCCTTTAAATAGAGTAGGAACATCCTAAAATAAGTCCCTTTGAGATTAGGAAAGAATCCCAATCGATAATTAGGAAATTTCCTAATTCTATTTCCTCGGCAAAACCGAGGGTCGATGGGAGGGTCGATGATCCCGTCGACCCTAGGGTCTTAAGCTGTCCGACCCTCCCTTCAAAACGAGGGTCGACTTTCTTTTTTGGGAGGTCCGACCCCCCTAGCTGGGTATGCGACCCTTCCCCTATTTTAAGTGTTTTTTGGTCGATTTGATACCTGGGATCTCGATCTCCTTCACGCCCTTGGTCCATTTGGCTCGACCATGACGGGTAAACCTGGTTCAAGGTGGTAAGACCGGGTTAGATTGACATGGGTCTAAAAAAATAACTATTTTTTTTTTTTTTGGAACATATTGTTACCTAATTTTTCCACAAAAAAAAAAAAAATAATTAGAAAAAAAAATTAAAGAAAAAAAAGAAAAAAAAGAAAAAAAATTATAAGAAAAAAAAAAAAAAAAAAAAAAAAAAAAAAAAAAAAAAAAAAAAAAAAAAAAAAAACCCCAACCCCACCCCCAAACAACCAACAAAAAAAAAAAAAAAAAAAAAAAAAAAAAAAAAAAAAAAAACCCAAAAAAAAAATAAAAAAAAAAAAAAAAAAAACCCCCAACACCCCCAAAACCAAAAAAAAACCAAAAAAAAAAAAAAAAAAAAAAAAAAAAAAAAAAAAAAAAAAAAAAAAAAAAAAACCCCAAAAAAAAAAAATCAACCCAACCCAACAAACATACATGGTGGGCTTTTTGAAAAAATAAAAAAACCCAAAAACAACCCCCACCCACACAACCACATAAAAAAAAAACCAAAACCCCCACCCAACAAATGGAAACCCGGGCGTTTTGGGCCATTAAGAAATTAAATTTTGATTTGTCAGATGCTAGTACTCATAGAGGACTCCAGCTCTCTGAGTTGGATGAATTACAAAATGATGCCTACAATAGTACTCGAATCTATAAAGACAAGACCAAGGCTTACTATGACAGACATATCCTTCGAAAATATTTCACCCCTGGCGACAAGGTTTTGCTTTATAATCCTCGTTTGTATATTTTTTTTTCTGGTAAACTTAGATCCCGTTGGGAGGGCCCTTATATTGTTTAAAATGTTTTCTCATCGGATGCAATTGAGATTTTGACTCCAGGTACAAGCGCAACCAACAAAGTGAATGGCCAACGTCTGAAGCCATTTTTGGAGCTTCCATATGACTCCACTGAAGGGGTCATGGATCTCCATGAGCCTTTTTGCATCGATCCTTGATTCATGGGGATTTTTCTTCCTCTTGTCCTTGTCTTTTATTTTTCTATATATATTAAAGACAATGCATGATTTAAGTATGAGGGAAGGGTTGAGATTTAATTTAAAAAATGATTTTTGAGCTTTCATTATAAATTTTAACTTTTTAACTTTAGTTTTTAGAAAATTCAATCACTATTTTTATGGTTTTGACATAAAAGATGAAGGAGAAAGAGACCTAGGAAACTATCACATGCGAAGTAATATAACCCTATGTGAGGATTTAGGCTGTATTTTAAGGTGAGAATCGAGTTAGAAAATACATCTTACCTACCTAAAGGGATGAATCTTTTATGGTTATAGTTGGTAATTTAAACCTTTGAAGAATGTTGAGACCTCCTTGTAGTAGAGAAAAAATCATATAAAAAATAATAATATAAGAGTTTTTGTTTTTGGAACTAAACATGGCATTCCGCCTCAGGAAGCGAGGTATCTTGATTGAAATTCCTTGGATACGGCTCTTGTTAAGAAAAGAAAAAAAAGTATTCTTTAGCATCAATGTCCTTAAAGATATATACCAAAAGTGAAGCTACATAGTAACATGAGAATGCATAAGCACCTGCACTTCTCAAGCCAACTGTAGTGGAGTAGCTTAGAGAAGAAGAAAAAAGAAAGAAAGAAAAAAAAAAGAGAAAAGAAATGTAAAATACAAGTGTTGAAAGCTGATCTTAGGTCTTGGTTACTAGTATGTTATAAAGGGTTCACCTTAAGAAGAGATATGTTTAGAAGATATAACAGAGTTTCCTAATTGAGATGCAACCTTAATGTTTGAATCATATGAGGTAGTAAAGTTTAAGTGTGGGGGTTTTTATGTTTTCTTGATCTCAAGTTGAGTATCTTAACTAATAGGATGTGTGTGTGCTCTATTTCCTCAATGCCAAAATACTCACGAGACACAACTCGTCTACTAGGGGTGACCTAGGGGTTTAAAAACTTGTTGCATGTACTAAGTGCAATTGTGATTCCTAAGAAAGTGAGTTAGAATTTTATTTTATTTTCTTTTTATATTTTTCTTTGCTCAGGACTAGTAAAGCTCAAGTGCGGGGGAATCTGATGAACACATTTTATGTGTGAATTTAGGGCATAAAGTATACATCTCTTATTCTATTTATAATGTTTCTCGGGTATTTAATGTTGTTTTTATGTTTGTAGGGTATAGGTAAAAAAATAGAAAAACCCAAGCTTGAAAAGACTATTTTATGTATTTTTGATAATCCTGTCTAGTTAACTCACCTAGTCAACTCAGCAGCCAGGCATAGGGACAAATTTTATAAGGAAAGCCATAAATTTTGTATATATGATTAGCCTTAGACCAAGTCAAAAAGCAGCACAATCTCATGTGAGAGATTTCATTCTCTTAAAAAAATATTCTCTACTGATTTAGAATGGAATTTAGAAGGTGGAGATTACCATATCTTTGGGATTTCCTATTTTGTTCTCTCTCAAGATTGATATCACATGTGGAGATTGGCATGGTATGGAAGAATGGAAAGCTCCAATGGATTATGAAAGTTTTTAATAAGTGATAATGATGTCAAAGATATGATGAGTTGTTGCAATGTTTTTTCTACTCAAGAATCATCCACATACAATGAACTTACAAGGTTGGCATGTCATTATCTTGTTTATCTCCACAAAATCTCTTGTAATCCAATTGTAAAGATTGATTGTGTCTTTACTCACTTGTATATATATGTGATGCTCAGTAATAGAAAAAACATCTAAAAATTCTATTATAAGTTTTTTTTTTTAGTTTTGAAAATCTATGAGAGAGTTCTAGAGTCTTAGTTTCTTGTTTTCAAGTTGTGTTCTTCTTGCTTAAGTTTATTTTTTTTTTTTTAAGTTTTAGTTTCAGATTTAGAACTATGTAGTAGGGTAGATTAATATAGGTTGTACCACATTACTATTTTAATTTAGGAGAGAAGGCTCCCTTTGTAATCGTTTGTGCGTCGCCTTGGAGTGATATCAAGACGATGAGTAACGATAGATAAATTTTCCAACAAGATAAGTTTTTCTTACATTCTTTTATTTTTAATTATATTCCCTTCATGCAATAGATTTGTGTTATTCTATGGTTAATATAGTAGTTTTGTAAATCTTCGTGACTTTAGGAATCAATTATTATTATTTTTGTTGCTTGATTAATTTTTATTTGAAGTGATTAGCATGGTTAATTGATGGATTCATAATTTTATATATTTATTTCTCTTATATTTAATTTATTTAACATATTATATGTCTTATGGTACTCATTTGTGATGATTCCTTATATATAAGACATTGGTGAAAAGTATTGGTAATTTATGTTTAAAATAAATTTTTTTTTTGATATTTTCAATAATGACCTTCTGAATTTCATGCAGGTTTTTAATGTGGAAAGAATTCTAGAAATCAAACGTGATCCAAAAATCTGATCTGAAAAGCTGATTTGAATTCAAACCAGAGAAGGAAGATTACCACACATAGAAGGTTTACTATTGGAAGGATTTGATTGATTGTTAGAAATCTTGAGGAGAATATATACCTCTATGGAATATTACAAAGATTGGTAGGTCTAGGGGTGGCATTTGGTTAATAATGGAATGATTCTCTATCTAATTTAGGCAAGAAGATTATGTCTAATCTTTATTTCCATATCATAAGGTTGTCAATTCTAAACATACCAGTTCTAGTCTTCTCTACTCTGGCTATTTAAGCAATGTAAATGCTACACAATAGAAAAACATCTAAGAATTATTGAGAAGATAGTTTTATTTCCTTTGTCTTTCTTTTCTATCATGTCTGGCTAAGTTCTTTAGTCGATTCAAGGGAAATTCAATCATATTAATATAATTGTGAGACTTTGTTCTTAATTTTAATTATTCTTCTATTCAAATATCTGTGTTTGTTGGTTTTTCAAGTTAATGACTATATTATTCAGTTTGTTCAGAGACCTATTAATTGATTGAGTTATGTGGTTTATAGCTAACCTAAATCCATAATCCGTAATTGTTATGGTGTTCAGGAAAAGTAGCAATTGAACAGAACAATTATGATCCAAGTTTTTGTTACTTGCTTAAAGGAAACATAGAATGAATTAAATAATCTGACGCTTGTTAGATTGTTGTACATCTTTAACTCCTTGTGAGAGTGTAATCCTATCAGTAAATTCATAAGGATTGCTTAATACCAATTGGTTTATTGATAAGAATTAAATTGTGTGTTGGGCTCAAATTAATGAAATTAGGGAAGGTAAAGATTGTCTGACTTTTTGATAATCCTTGGTTAAATATTTGAATAGAGAATAAATTTACAGCCGTGAGTAAATTTCCTTGAATCGACATCATCTTCCATTGAATTTTTGTTACTTAATTTTGTTGTCAATTAAATTGCAAAAGAAAACCCCCATTTTTCTTGGTAAGTAGGCAGTTTGATTAACTAGTTTTTGTGGATCGACCTTTACTTATCAATACTATTCATTGTAGATAGAGTAATTTATTTTTGGTTGCGCTCGACACACATCAAAATTTGGCGCCGTTGCCGGGGACTAGTTTTAATCAGAATGTGATTGTTTTCATTCTATTTAATTTTTTCTTAGTCACTTCTGTTCTTACCTTTGTGTGAAGTTTTTTTTTTTGTTTCAGGTGTCCATAGTTTTTTTGACAGGTACTGCTTGCGCATGAAATTTCGGACGACTTAAGGGCGCTACAAGTAGCTTATTTCGAAGAACATAAAAAAAAAAAAAGAAGCATGATTTAATATTTTTAATTTAACTTAGTTTTTGTGCACTTTGTGTTGTCAGTTAGAATTTTTCTTTGGGATTTTTTAATTAGTTTTTATTTATTTATTATTATTTTTTTTTTTTGGATCCATTGTATGGGTATCTTGGTTAATGACTCAATCTTCTAACTCTGGTGAATTGATATTTGATTCAGAACCCAAAAGAACTTTACACCGATTAAGGAAAGAAGCTAAGAAAATCCTGGCAGAACAGGTTTCAACATCACAAGGAGCAATTGTTTCTGATATAGTTGCTAGTGAGCTGCTAGTAGAGGAAGCCATGGCTGAAAATAAGACTTTGAAAGAGCTGGCTGCTCCTAATCTAAACCAACAACCTTTGTGTATTGAATTTCCAAATCTAGAAGCGGTGTTTGAATTAAAATCGGGACTAATCCATTTATTACCTAAATTTCGTGGTCTTGCAGGAGAAGATCCTCACAAGCATTTGAAGGAATTTCACATGGTATGCTCTAGCATGAAACCGCAGGGTATTACAGAGGCATAGATTAAGCTGCACGTTTTTTCATTCTCTTTAGATGAATATGCTAAAGATTGGTTGTACTACCTTCTCTCTGGTACAATCAATTCATGGAATGAGATGAAGTGCCAGTTTTTAGAGAAATATTTTCCTGCATCCAAAGCGACTAATATAAGGAAAGAGATATATGGAATTCGACAACACCATGAAGAAACATTATATGAGTATTGGGAACGCTTCAAGAAGCTTTGCGCAAGCTGCCCATACCATCAAATTAGTGACCAGCTTCTGATTCAATATTTCTATGAAGGATTGTTACCAATGGAGAGGAGTATGGTGGACGCCGCTAGTGGAGGAGCTTTAGTTGACAAAACTCTAGAAGCCGTGAAAAGGTTAATTTCTAATATGGCGGTAAATTTGCAGCAATTTGGTACAAGGATGGAGTAAACATTTCTGATCTAACTTCTTTGGTGAGACAAATGGCTGTAGGGAATTTGTAAACAGTTAAAGCATGTGGCATTTGCTCAGCCACCAGTCATGCTACGGACATGTGTCCCACACTTCAAGAAGATACACCAGTCCAACAACAAAATACCATGGGAGGATTTCAAGGACAACCTCAACGAAAGTATGATCCATACTCAAACTCATACAACCCTGGATGGAGAGATCACCCAAATCTGAGTTATGGGAATCAAGTTGCCCAGAATCATTATCAGTCCCCATTCCAACCTAGGCATCAAGCAAATCAGAATATGTCACTTGATGAGATTGTTAAGGCATTGACAATCAATACATAGCAGTTTCAACTTGAGACAAGGAACAACAATCAGAATATAGAGAAGCAGATTAGTCAACTTGCAATTTTAGTAATCAAACTTGAAGCTCAAAGATCTGGAAAATTACCATCTCAAACCATCATAAACCCACGTGAGAATGCAAGCGCCATTACATTACCGAATGGAAGAGAACTTGAGCCCTTCATTGCTAAATCTGTAGATTCTGCCAAGACAGTTCAAGAAGAAACAAAAGCCGACAACGATAATGTAAATTTGTCCAAGGTAAAATGTAAGACCCGTACTCCATGAACCCGATCTAAACCTTTAATTCATGTTGTAACAGGTCTTCCAATCATCACTGGACCAAACGGGACAAGCAGATGACAATCAGGTACGAAAATGGACCTTAAACAGAGGTAAATTTTATACCGGTCTCATGGTACCGGTCTATGGTACCGGTCGACCAGTATGTCTGCGCGGGCAGACTAGTTAGATCTGGAAACGGATCTTTGCGGGTCTCGCTTGTAAAATTTTGAGCCTAGGGACTTTTCTAACATAGGAAAACTTTCTAAACCCCAACCTAGCCTATTTAAGGACCCTTAAAACTCCTTAGAACTCTTTGATTGTTTCTCACAAACCCTAGAGAGGTGAAAGAGATCGAAGAAGGAGAAGGAACTAAGAAAGGTGGGAGAGGAGCCGCCGTTGGATGAAGAACACCATATTTGCGAACCAACGGTAAGTGCTTGAACTTCTTTCTAAGTTAAGCATTATAGATGATTAATCATGAACTGATCAATACCATGCAAGGCGAGGTATTGATCTAAAACCCTTAAATTGCCGTCAAACCCTAATACAGTCGATAAACCCTAGATTCGTATTCTAGGCTAAGGATCATTGAAACTAGGACTTAAATGGAACATGAAACAACTTTAACTCGTTGCTCAGGCCTAGAATGCATAGGAGAAATCCTAGAACCACTAATGGGTGACCGACGGAAGGCGAACACCAAGATTGGTAGTCTTCCGGAGGCATACCGATTGACCATACCGGTCGCACCATATGTGACCGGTACTACAACCGGTACCTCTAGGGAACTGGTCTGTGGGGGACCGGTCGACCATACCAGTCCCACCTTGCCCCACAATGATGCGACCTGTACCTGCGATCGGTATGCACTGTAAGGGTATTTTCAATCCCAGTTGGTTTCAGACCAATATAAACCCTAAGAAACTAATTCTAATTCAACCCTAACGTCGTGTAAGACCTTGCGATAGCGAGTTTGGATTCTGTGACGCGGAGCAAGCTAGCAATCAAGTGTCAGGTAAGGGAATCGGACCTAAACCCTAATAACTTAATAACATTAAAATGTTGTTAATAATTATGATTTTGTGGATTGGTGTTGTGTATGCTCACATGTCATCTTTACTTTCAGTTATTATATTGTTCATGCATACACGCTATGTTAGGTGTGATTGTTAGGCATGTGATTGTTTTCGCTGGTATGTCGAATGGAAAGGGCATGGGGTCTGGGATCATTCCTCACATTAGCACATTTTCATATCGCTTTTGGCTTAGCATGCTTGGTGAAGATAAGGTATCAAGGGGAGAAAGTGGCACTGTGGTCTCTGGCTTGGCCACTAGACTCGAGCCCTATCTCTATGCCATAGGGAGCTGTGCTGGGATAGGGCCTACTGTGACGACATATAGGATTGGTTAGTTGCAAGCACAATTTGCATGCCCTCTCCAATAGGGGCTTACGTGTTGGTATGGGTAAGGCATTAGGGGAAGTGTTGGCGGTGTGTAATTCGAAAACTTTAGCTCTATTTTTATTCCATAGTGGGTGCATGTAGGACGATAGTGGTGTTTGGTCCATTGGACGGATTCACACACTCGTGTATAGAGGTGCGGTGGCTGCCAATCCTTTCTATAGCACATTGCAAACTTAAACTAGACCATAATGTGAATGTTATTCATGCATGATGTATGTTACATTGTCTAATTTTCTTATTGAGCTAAGTTGTGAGCTCACCCTTGTGTACACACTATTTTTAGATGTTGATGCAAGTTATATTGTGGAGGACTATGTGGATGCTCTAGTGTATGGAGGTGCTGCTGCCTTGAAAGTGTAAGCAGGGGAGGACGAGCATGACGCTTCGTGCGAGTGTCCTTTCTGAGTGTACCTCTAGGACATGGATGATTTGATTGTTTTATTTCAGTTGGATTTTATAAACGATGTAAAGCTATTTATTTACGTTTTGGTATTTTGAATAATTGGATAATTTATTTATTTATCAATAGAAGTACTCAATTCATTATTATTAAGACTTCCGCTGTATCTATTTATATTTTGATTATGGTTATGTGCAATGGTTTGTGTTAGTGGACATGGTCTTATTGAGATCCTGGTGTGAACCGTTGGTTTAGTGGCGGTTCACTCACACTTCTGGTTCAACCAAAATTGGGGTGTGACAACTTGGTATCAGAGCCTAAGGCTCTGTCCAACAGACCATATTTGCACTTAACTGAGTCGATGAACTGAGATAGGAAGAATTAAAAGCTTTAATTAAAATACATCTTAAGGACTTGTTTGAAGCCTGAGACTAAATACTAAAGAGCATAATGTACTATATTAAAAGTGAGAACCTAATAAATAGAAATGCTCTAGTTAAAAAACCATAATAACAAGCAGAATGATCATAAACTACCATTAAGGTAAAAACATCAAAGAGTGAAAGAGTTAATTGTACTACAGGGTACAGTCCACAAGCCGGACAGTTATCTTGTTATAATAAAACTGTACTGATAGGTGAGAGAGAGAAAACTGAAGTGATCCATCATGGGGTTGGGGGCATTGGAGGAATAGGGTCAGCAATGTCATAGTCACGCTCATATGATACCCTGAGCCAGTGTACCTGCTCTTGTGTGACTCTAAGGCTGCGAGAGAGGGGCCTTAAGTCACGGTTCATCTCATGCTGGGCATCCCAAATCTCTATAAACATACCCATCACGGTATCGGGAAGAGGTTGGGATGGTCCTGCTGTAGGTATGGGCTACGGTTCCGGTGCAAGAATGTCCTCCATCTGTTCATCATCATCACCCCCTACCTCTTCTGCATAAGATGCATTGGCAGCTGCTGCTGCTGCTGCCACTACTGCTACCCTCCTAAGCGGACGAGGACAAGCCTTTAACTCCTTATCACTGATCGGCAGGTTGTCCATCATCATCCAGACAATGGCATCCCAGTCAATGTCTGATGTCATAATGTCCTCAATCGCAATATCATCCTTCATATCTACTAGAAGACACTGCAGGAGTATAGTGATAAGCCGACCATAAGGAAGGTTGCTTATCTGGTCGGGTATGGTAGCCTGACGCATAGTCCTGATGATAATATAAGGGAGACAGACCCACTCCCTAGTGCAGACACAATAAGTCAGGTACTGGGTGAGCTGAGATAACTCACTGTAGTGGCCGCTCTGAGGGACAATATTATGCTGGATAATGCGGCAATAGACTCGAGGGAGAGGTCTCAAACTGGCAGCTTTCATGGGCGCCCCTGGGTTAAGGATCTGCTCTGTAACCTCCTGGCGTAGATCATCAGTAAGGAAGCCTTTCATCTTGGGAGCGCAATAAACCAAATCACCATCATTAGGAATCCCCAAGATATCAGTAAGCTGGTGAGTGTTGAATGATATGGGAACACCCTTGACAAAGTTGGTGAGGCGGATGTCCCTACCGTGGCTGAAATCGTTAACATCCCCTTCGACCTCCAGGTTAGCATAAAAGTGCTTTACTAGATTGAGTCGAGTAGTCACTGTGTAGGTGATAACTGATAACCACCTAAGTGCACCAAAGGCTGCTTCAACATCGAGTCGCTGTAGTTGCTCTAGGTTTATGCAACGTCTAGATTCTATGTTTTTCTCTTCTAACCATGGGAAAGGGGCTTGCGCCGCCGAACAAAATCACCACTCATCAAACTGTGGAACCGACGGGTGTGGATGGTTTATACTCGGAGCATATGTGTGCTTACCAGCACCTTGACGCCGAGACCTTGTTTAATTACAAAACAAAATAAAACAATGAGAATTAGTTAAAATTTTTTGAAATTTCGGCAGCATAACGATAATATTTCAAGCAAGGGCCTCAAACTTACCCAAAATCTAGGAAGGAGGACTTACGTAATCATATAGCAACAAATAGAGACTAAACAATCATCAAACAAGCAATAAATTCAACAATTATAAGAAAAATCAATTTTTGACCAAAACCTAGGTCAAAAATCCAAAAATTTTGATTTTGAGTAAACCATACGGTGGAACCTCAAATAAGTTAAGGGCTTTTGTCCATAGAGGTCCCAACATCATTTCTAAGCCGAAGAAAAAGAGCTTCCACGGTTAGAATCTTCTAAATCTAGGAAAACCTAGTTTTTGGGCAAGAAACCATGAAGAAACAATGTAAAAAGAGAAAGAGGAAGGAAGGAACTTACTTGGAGAGGTTGTGAAGCACTCTTGGGAGAGAAGAATCGTTTTTAGAAGCACCGGTCGGACTGTAGCAACTCACAAAAAAAGAGAGTAAAAAATTGCAGTTAAAGGGGTTTTAACCCATACCGGTCGACGGTTTGCGCTATACCAGTCGACCGGTACCCCTTGGTACCTGCGACCTGTATCTCTCGGCCAAAGGAAAAATTTGACCAGTCGACTATACCAGTCGCACCATACCATACAGAGCTGCGACCGGTATATCGACCGGTACCCCTCGGGAAGTCCGAGAGGTTTGTCCGCCTGACCATACCGGTCGCACTATATTCTACAGTGCCGCGACCGGTATGTTGTGATCGGACAAGTATCCTGAGCCCGAAAAATTTTGAGAAAATTTTTAAAATTTTGATTTAAAGTTCCCATTACAATTTTCGCCTCGCACTTATTAAAGACTAACACTATTATGACAAATGTGACTATTTGAATGTACCTCATGTGTTATGTCTTCTTCTCAGATCCAAATAAGAAGAGTAATCTGAGATGGCAGGCGGAAACGGTCATAGAGGCTCACGAAAGCGTCACCATTCAAGGGGGCACCAAGCTGAAGACAATGTGGAAACACGAACCATTGATGAGAAAAACCTGAACCCAGAAGGTGGAACCCCAATGAGGGATGATGGGGACAGGACACCAATGAGAAATGGTGGAGAAGGGCAGAGTCCCAAAGCACCAACAAATCTGCCAGGCCCTCCTCACACTAACTCTGAGACTATTGTGACGAATCTGGTCTACCAGATGGAAGCTCAGCAGAAGGCATTCTTGAACGAGATGATGAAGATGTTCAGGCCACCGGGATATATCCCTACAGAAGGTACGCCTGAGTCTGGGGGAAATAACATCGCACTGCCAGTGGATGGTAGCACTGGGCCGATAGGCCAAGAACAAAACCCACAACTACCACACCAATTCCCAACATCATCTGCCTATCAAGGGATCTATCCATACCCACCACCATGGTATGGAATAAGTGCACCGGGACAAAATGACCTAAGCCGAGCTGTGGATAGGTTTTTGAAACTGAAACCCCCTACCTTCACAGGAAAACCAGGAAAACCATTATGGCCTGCACAGTGGGTTGCTGAGATGGAAAAGAACTTTCATCTGATGACTTGCACAGAAGATGAGAAGGTGTTATTTGCTACACACATGCTTAAGGAAGATGCGAATGCCTCGTAGAATTCTACATGGACATACTTGAAGACGAAGCACACCCAAATCACTTGAGAAATATTCAAGGAAGCCTTCTTCGATAAGTACTTTCCTAAGAGCTTTCATGATCAAATGGAGAAGGAATTCCTCAACCTGCAACAATCTCAGTTGACTATTGATGCGTACCAGCAGAGGTACGAAGAGCTATTTTTCTTCGCTCCAGCGAGCATGCAAGAGGAGGAAACCAAAACCCGTAGGTTCACTATGGGATTGGGTGGAAGCATTCATGAACACGTTTTGGGTTTGGAGAAGAAGGTGTATAATGAAGCTGTGCAGATCACTTGAGTGATTGAATCAAGCCAAAGAGATAGTTTCTTTGCTCAAAATTGGGGACTAAAGAGGCTTGCTACTGAGACTTCGGGTAGAGGGAACACTAGACCATTCCGCCCATACAGGGCTCAGTCTGCTGTGGTGCTAGCAAGGAATACTACTGCACCACCACCATCACAGGTACCGGGTCAAAACCCTAATGTCAAATGTTTCAACTGCCAGCAATTGGGCCATTATGCAAAGACTTGCACTCTACCGAGGAAGCAACTGCCACAGCAAGGAAAGATATTTGCAGTCACCGCAGAGGAAGCCGCATCACCTGATGTGGTTACTGGTACGATACCATCCCTTACTATTTTACTTACTATTTTTTATGTATGTGCATGTAGAACTAAGGGATAAGTAAATTCCAAGAACTGTAGATATAGTTGGTGTACCCGCCAGAGTACTCTTCGACTCTGGGGCTACACACTCCTTTGTTTCTGTGTCTTTTGGGAAAAGACTGGAGTTACCTGTTAAGCTCTTAATTCCAAGCTTGTTAGTTCACTCTCCGTTGGGAGTAAAAGTAGCGTTGAATGAATGCTATGGGCCATGCTCACTTAGTATTGATGGGCGAAACCTAGAAGCAAATTTGGTTCAACTCGAGATGGTAGACTTTGACGTCATCTTGGGAATGGATTGGCTAGGCCATCATTCAACTAGCTTATTATGTGCCGAAAGGAAGCTTGTTTTTAAGGATGATAAGGGGAAGGAGTTTAGCTTCACCGGAACTAAATTACTTAGGAAGCGGAAGCTGATCCTCTCTACTCTAAAAGCTAAGAGATGTTTAGAGAAGGGAGGAGTGGGTTACTTAGTGTCTGTGGTCGACGTCGCTACAGAGGTGCCAAAGATGGAAGATCTGGATGTGGTACGAGAGTTTTCAGATGTATTTCCAGAAGACCTACCCAGACTACCTCCAGACAGGGCTATAGAGTTCGTGATAGACCTCATGCCATGGTCGGCGCCGGTGTCTAAGGCATCATACATGATGGCCCCTATAGAATTAAAAGAGTTTAAGACCCAGTTACAAGAACTACTAGATAAGGGTTTCATACGACCAAGCATATCGCCGTGGGGAGCACCTGTATTGTTCGTAAAGAAGAAGGACGGTAGTGTATGACTATATATCGACTATCGAGAGTTGAACAAGTTAACCATTAAGAACCGATACCCTTTGCCTAGGATCGATGATCTGTTCGATCAGTTGCAGGGTGCAAAGGTTTTCTCTAAGATTGATCTTAGATCAGGGTATCACCAACTAAAGATCAAGGCAAGAGATATTCCAAAGACTGCTTTCAGGATGAGGTATGGACATTATGAGTTCCTTGTAATGTCGTTCGGATTGACCAATGCCCCAGCATCGTTCATGGAACTGATGAATTGAGTGTTTCATGACATGTTGGATACTTCGATCATCGTATTCATTGATGACATCTTGGTCTACTTAAAGGATAGGGAGACTCATGCAACACACTTGAGAGCAGTCCTCCAATTGTTGAGAAGGGAGAAGCTTTACGCCAAGTTCAAGAAGTGTGAATTTTGGTTGAAGGAAATGGCATTCTTAGGTCACATAGTATCTGCAGATGGTATCAAGGTAGATCCAAGAAAGATCGCAGCTATAGTAGGATGGGACGCACCAAAATCAGTTGTAGAGATTTGTAGCTTCCTTAGATTGGCTGGTTACTATAGAAGGTTCGTGGAAGACTACTCAAGAATCGCCATTCCACTTACCAGACTAACCAAGAAGGGAGAAAAGTTTATATGGATAGATGAGTGTGAAAAGTGCTTCCAGACTTTGAAGTCAAGACTAGTCTCTGCACCTATCTTGACCATCTCAGCACCAGGCTTGTCGTTCACCCTATATACGGATGCCTCAGGGTTGGGTCTTGGATGTGTGTTGATGCAAGAAGAATAGGTGATTGCCTATGCATCAAGACAGTTGAAAGAGCATGAGAAGAACTACCCTATGCATGACCTGGAGTTAGCAGTGGTCATTCACACAATCATGACTTGGAGGCATTACCTTTATGGTGAAAAGTTTCAGATAAAGTTGGATCATAAGAATTTGACTTACCTTTTTACTCAGAAGGACCTGAATATGAGATAGAGGAGCTGACTGGAGCTATTAAAAGATTATGATTGTGACATCCAATACCATCTGGGTAAGGCAAACATCGTAACTGACGTCTTAAGCAGAAAGTGGGCATTGAAACCTAAGGCAGGACCTAGTATAAATGCTGCACTGTGTGCTGCAACCTCAGGCTCAATAGAGAATGAAAAAGAGTATATATTAGAGACTACAGAAGATTCAGTGGAATAGGGCTTGATTCATAAGTTCACATTGATGTTCGTAGCCTTGAAGATCTCACCAAATCTAATAGATGAGGTAAAAGTAGCAATCCTACAGGATCCACAACTCAAAACTATGCAAGAAGATTTAGAGAAGGGTAAAAGCAACCCTGACTTTACCTTGGATTCAGACAAGGTACTCAGGTATCGTGGAAGATTATGTATACCTGAGAGTGAGAACTCAAATATCAGAGAAAAAATTATGACAGAAACTCATTATACCCCATACTCGGTACATCCAGGAAGCACTAAAATGTACAATGATTTAAGAAGATTATATTGGTGGAGGGGTATGAAAGTAGATGTAGCTCAATTCTTATTTGAGTATCTAAATTTCCAGCAAGTGAAGGCAGAAAGTTAAAGACCCGTAGGTTTACTACAACCACTATCGGAGCCAGCATGGAAGTGGGATTGTATCACAATGGATTTCGTTACTGGCCTACCCTTGACACCAATGTCAGTGGATGCAGTATGGGTTATAGTCGATCGACTTACCAAGATAGCTCGCTTCATCACTGTTAGACCTCAGTACACCATGGACAAGCTAGCCAATCTATATGTGGATAATATAGTTAGACTTCACGGCGTCCCAGAGAGTATAGTATCTGACAGAGATCCCTGCTTTACATCAAAGTTCTGGGAAGGATTATAGAAAGCTATGGGAACCAAATTAAAGTTTAGTACAGCTTTTCATTCTCAGACAGACGGGCAGTCAGAAAAGAACTATTCAAATATTGGAAGATGTGCTCCGAGCGTGTGCCCTAGACTTCAAAGGAGCTTGGGATGAGAAGCTATTGCTCATCGAGTTTGCTTATAACAATAGTTACCAGGCTACGATCCAGATGGCTCCATATAAGGAACTCTATGGGAATAAATGTCGTACACCTCTGTTATGTAATGAGGTGGGAGAGAAAAGGATTATAGGACTGGAGTTCGTAGAAGAAACTTATCGAGCGATTGATCAAATTAAGGAAAGAGTGAAGACAGCTCAAGTGTGACAAAAGCACTATGTAGATAACCGACGTCGATATCTGGAGTTTGCAGTGGGTGATAAGGTGTTCTTAAAGATATTACCTGTGGGAGGTCTGAAATGGTTCGGTAAAAAGGGGAAGCTATGCCCCAGATACGTGGGACCATATGAGATATTGACTAGATGTGGTAACGTGGTGTATCAACTGACTATACCACCATCCATGTCAAGTGTTCATGATGTGTTCCATATTTCTTTATTGAAGAAATATGTCAGGGATCCGTCACACATCTTGATAGCAGACCCACCAGACCTAACAGAGAATTTAACATTTGAGGTGATACCTGTGATGCTCACAAGCCAAAAGGTACAACATCCATTACGTCAAAGTGCATTGGAAAAGCCAAGATGTAGAAGAAATCACTTGGGAGGAGGAGAACGCGAAGCGAAAGGAATACCCTAACCTTTTCGACAAACAAAGTACGTGAAAATTTCGAGGCCGGAATTTCTTTTAAGGGTGGGGGAGTTGTGAGACCTACATGCAAATTTTGGGGACAAAATTTTTTTTAAGCGTGGAGGAGTTGTAAGACCCGCACTCCATGAACTCGATCTAAACCTTTAATTCATGTCGTAACAGGTCTTCCAATCATCATCGAATCAGACGGGACAAGCGGATGACAATCAGGTATGAAAATGGACCTTAAACAAAGGTAAATTTTATACCTGCCTCATGGTACAGGTCTATGGTATCGGTCGACCGGTATGTTTGCGTGGGCAGACTAGTTAGATCCGAAAACGGATCTCTACGGGTCCCGCTTGCCAAATCTCTAGCCTAAGGACTTTCCTAACATAGGAAAACTTCCTAAACCCCAACCTAGCCTATTTAAGGACCCTTAAACCTCTTTAGAACTCTTTGATTGTTTCTCACAAACCCTAGAGAGGAGAAAGAGATCGAAGAAGGAGAAAGAGCTAAGAAAGGTGGGAGAGGAGCCGCCGTTGGATGAAGAACACCATAGTTGTGAACCAACGGTAAGTGCTTGAACTTTTCTCTAAGTTAAGCATTATAGATGATTAATCATGAATTGTCAATACCATGCAAGGCGAGGTATTGATCTAAAACCTTATTACCGTTAAACCCTAATACAGTCGATAAACCCTAGATTCGCATTCTAGGCTAAGGATCATCGAAACTAGGACTTAAATGGATAATGAAACAACTTTAACTCGTTGCTCAGGCCTAGAATGCATAGGAGAAACCCTAGAACCAATAACGGGTGATCGACGAAAGGTGAACACCAAGATTGGTGGTCTTCTGGAGGTATACCTGTCGCACCATATGCGATCGGTACTGCGACCGGTACCTCTCGGGAACTGATCTGTGGGGGACCGGTAGACCATACCAGTCGCACCTTGCCCCACAGTGATGCGATCGGTACCTGCGACCGATATGTACTGTGAGGGTGTTTTCAATCCCAGTTGGTTTCAGACCAACATAAACCCTAAGAAACTAATTCTAATTCAACCCTAACATCGTGTAGGACCTTGTGATAGAGAGTTTGGATTCTATGACACAGAACAAGCTAGCAATCAAGCGTCAGGTTAGGGAATTGGACCTAAATCCTAATAAGTTAATAACAGTAAAACGTTGTTAATAATTATGATTCTGTGGATTGGTGTTGTGCATACTCACATGTCATCTTTACTTTCAATTATTATATTGTTCATGCATACTCGCTATGCTAGGATATGATTGTTAAGCATGTGATTATTTTCGTTGGTGTGTGGAATGGGAAGGGCCTGGGGTCTAGGATCATTCCTCACACTCTAGCACCTTTTCGTATCGCTTCTGTCTTAGCATGCTTGGTGCAATAGGGTATCAGGGGGAGGAAGTGGCACTGTGGTCTCTGGCCTGGCCACTAGACTCGAACCCTATCTCTTTGTCGTAGGGAGCTGTGCTGGAATAGAGCCTACTGTGATGACATATAGGATTGGTTAGTTGCGAGTCCAGTTTGCAAGCCCTCGCCAATAAGGGCTTACGTATTGGTATGTGTAGGGCATTAGGGGAAGTGATGGTGGTGTGTGATCTAGACACTTTAACTCTATCTCTATTCCATGGTGGGTGCATATGGGACGCTAGTGGTGTTTGATCCATTGGGCGGATTCACACACTCGTGTATAGAGGTGCGCTGGCCGCCAATCCTTTCTATAGCACATTACAAACTTAAAAATTAGACCGTAATGTGAATGTTATTCATGCATGATGTGTGTTGCATTGTCTAATTTTCTTACTGAGCTAAGTAATGAGCTCACCCTTGTGTACACACTATTTTTGGATGTTGATGCAGGTTATACTGTAGAGGATTATGTGGATGCTCCAGTGTATGGAGGTGTTGCTGCCTTGGAAGTGCAAGCAGGGGAGGACGAGCATGACGCTTCATGTGAGTGCCCTTTTTGTGTGTACCTCTAGGATATGGATGATTTGATTATTTTATTTCAGTTGAATTTTATAAATGATGTAAAGCTATTTATTTACGTTTTGGTATTTTGAATAATTGGATAATTTATTTATTTATCAATAGAAATACTCAGTTCATTATTATTAAGACTTCCCTCTCTATCTATTTATATTCTGATTATGGTTATGTACAATGGTTTGTGTTAGTGGACACAGTCTTATTGAGATCTTGGTGTGAACCGTTGATTTAGTGACGGTTTACTCACATTTCTGGTTCAGCCAAAATTGGGGTGTGACATAAAATCTCAACCAGTTGTGCGTAATTGTATTAATTCTTTTTTTTTCTCCCTTTTCCTAGCAGACTGTCTAAATCGAAAAAGGAAGGACAAGAGAAAGAAATTCTTAAGACTTTTCGAAAGGTAGAAATAAACATACCTCTACTTGATGCCATTAAGCAAGTCCCAAGGTATGCAAAATTTCTCAAAGTGTTGTGCACTTCGAAGAAAAAGTTAAGGGGTGATGAGAATATCAGTGTAGGGGAGAACGTATCAGCAGTTAGACAGCGTAAGTTACCCTCAAAATGCAAGGATCCCGGTACGTATACGATTCCATGTATGATTGGTAATACTATGTTTGAACGTGCCATGTTAAACTTAGGTGTATCCATGAATGTCATGCCATACTCAATTTATGCATCTTTAAATTTGGGTCATTTGAATAAAACGGGTGTAATTATCCAATTAGTTGATCGTTCTAATGCATATACTAAGGGAGTAATTGAGGATGTTTTGATACAGGTAAATGAGTTAATTTTTCCAGCTGATTTCTATATTTTGAATATGGAAGATAGTAGTTCCCCAAACCCTGCCCCAATTTTACTAGGAAGGCCTTTCCTTAAAACAGCTAAAACGAAGATTGATGTCCATGATGGTACCCTTACCATGGAGTTTGATGGAGAGATTGTTAAATTCAACATATTTGAGGATATGAGGTACCCTAGTAATGATGTTCAATCTGTGTTTTCTATTGATGTGGTTGATGTGTTTGCGCAGGAGATTTTTGAATTGAGCAGTAAGAAAGAAGCGGGTAAGCAAAGGAAGTTGCAGGTGCAAGAATTAAAAGAGATACAACTTGAGGCTGACAAGAATTCAAGCATATACAAGGACAAGACTAAGGCGTTTCATGACAAGAGGATTGTGAGGAAGCAATTTGTAATTGGACAAAAAGTCTTGCTTTACAATTCGAGATGTAAATTGATGCCTGGTAAGTTACATTCTCGTTGGATTGGACCCTTTGAAATTGCTAATGTGTTTCTTTATGGTACAGTTGAAGTTCAAAGTTTCGAAACTAACAAGGTTTTCAAGGTTAATGGAAATCAACTCAAGATGTTCTATGAAGGCTTTAATGAGCATACTACAGACTAAGTACAACAAGGGGATCCCGTTTATTCTGATTGAAGAATATTGAGTCGAGTTCACGACGTTAAACAAAAGCGCTGCTTGGGAGGCAACCCAAGAAATCAGATTTGTTTTTCTTATCATTTTTAATTACTTTTCTTTACATCTTTCCATTACATTTTTAACTTCCATTGGGGACAATGTCAGATTTAAGTGTGGGGGGAGGAATTAGGATTTCTCTTTTGTTTTATTTTTATTTTTATTTTTTAAGTTTTGTTTTTAATTTTTGTATGATGTGTTAGAGCAAAAAAATTTCCAAAAGTTGAATTTTAAAATTTTTTTTTTCACTTCAATAGACTAAGAGAATATGTATGCCATGGATTGGAACTATTTGAATGTGAAAAAATTACATATATGAATTAGTTGAAACAACTTGCTAAATGAGCTTTGAATAACATTGATAGTTGCATTTAGAGGTAAAGCATGCAGGTTTAGTAGATGGAATCCAACCAAATGAGCTTTTGAGCCAAACTAGACTGAGACATCTATGTCAGTCTTTATTTCTTTGAAGAGTGATATTCTACTATGCTTTTGTATCTCTAGAACTTGCTTTGAACCGTGTCAAGATTACATTGATATGTATAGACATGAAGATGATAAAGGCAAATAGGATTTTACAACCACTTAACTTAAATGGCTAACCTTATATATTTTTACCCTTAGTGGACCTACTTTGAGCTTTTAAACTTTATTCTTCATTGAACCCTAAACCATGAACCTTGAATTGTTTGTTTTTCTCATGTTTTACCAACATTTGAGCTAGTAGAGCATTGAGAATTATCTAATGGGTTTGAGAGAGATATGTATTGAATAAGTTTGGGGGTGTTATTCTCAAAAGTGATGGTTGTATGTCAAGAAGTGGGATGTAATGGGAGCAAATGGTCCTTGTTATGTTTGAAATGTTATGCTCTTCTAAAAATAAAAAAAATTCAAGTAGCAAAGCATAGTTCTCAAATGAAAAGAAAAAGAATGAAAGAAAAAAAAACTGGAGTTTGGGATGTTTTGTTGAAGAGCTTTATTTATGAGCCCTTATCATTTTGATTGCTCAATTTTTTTGTCTTAATGCTCTATTAGTTTCTTGGGTTTTAACGTCAGTACATTTTTCTTATCCGTACCTTGAACCCTAGCCCCATTATAATCTTGATACAGACCTTTTGATTCACGTATGCGTGTATTCTAAGTAATGGAGATTTTGGTGAATAAGCAAGCCTATGGTAGTGCATCTTCATAGGAAGATCTTGAGTGAAATAGTTAAACCTTGAATTCTTGAGTGAGTAGAGAGAATCTCAAGAGAAAATCTACTAAACATTAGCATGTTCACCTTTGAATAAGACTGGTATGTTAGATATTGCTCATATTTACTAAGTGACCTTTGACTATGACATATATTGTTCTCTTGATCTCTTGAATTAATTTCTGATTCATGGTACTCATATTCTTTGAATGTTGTGGGATGAAAGTGAAAAAAAAATTTAGTATTTAGTTTGTCCGAGGACGTGCAAGAGCTATTAATTCATTCAAATCCCTTTGGTACGCTTTGTCTTATTTAAGTTAGGATAATAACGATTCTTTCCTAAGATTGATCCGTTACTGCATGATACCGTGCACTTGCGGTTACATTAATTAATTTTCATTCCATCACCTATTGTTTGATACACTCTCATATAGATGTGGATGCTAGATCTACATCGATGGGAGGACCTGTTATGAGAAAATTTTCAAATTAGCCTATATTTTTAGATGTGGGTCTTACAATTCCCCCTACTAAAATAATTTTATCTCGAAATTGTCTTACCTTATTCCTTGAACAAGTGAGGGTATTTCTCAAGAATCTCTTCTTTTTCCCATAATTCTTTGTCCTTAAGATGGTTCTTTCATTGTACCTTGATATATGCAATGGATCGGTTTCTAAGCTAATGAACCTTCCTATCCAGGATTTCTAACTGTTCCACTTCGTAGCTCAGGCTTGTATTAATAAATAGCGGCTCTGCATTCAAGACATGTATTGGGTCTGTAATGTACTTCTTCAGTATCAACACATAGAACACGTCATGAACACCAGCAAGGGAGGGAGGTAGAGTCAGCTGATATGCTACCATTCCACTTCTACTAAGTATCTCATATGGTCTTATGTACCTTGGACTTAGCTTCACTTTCTTGCCAAACATTTTGATTCCTTTAAGAGGAGATATCTTTAGAAAATCTTTGTCACCAACTTCGAATTCAAGGTCTTTACAACGAATGTCAACATAACTCTTTGGTCATAATTGAGCAGTTTTGATCATTTCTTTGATCAAATCGACATTCTTGCAAGTCTCTTGGATGATCTCTGGTCCAAGGATTCTTCTTTCACCTACTTCGTTATAATATAATAGAGTTTTACACTTCCTTCCATATAGTGCTTTATATGGAGTCATTTTGATTGTGGATTGATAGCTATTATTGTAGGCAAACGCCATCAGAGAGAGATTCTGATCCCAATTCCCTTTGAAATCTAGAGCATATGCTCTAAGCATATCTTCCAATATTTGAATTATTCTCTCAAATTGTCCATCTGTCGAGGGTGAAAAGCAATACTAAACTTCAGTTGAGTACCCATGGCATTCTGCAATCCTTCCCAAAACTTAAATGTGAATCTTGGGTCACAACTGGAAACAATGCTAGTGGAGACACCGTGTAATCGAATCGCTTGATCAATACATAGTCTGGCTAGTTTGTCCATGGAATACTGAGGGCGAACAACAATGAATCTGGCTGTTTTAGTGAATCTACCACAATAACCTAAACTGCATCCACAGAATGTGATGTCAAAGGTAAACCTGTGACGAAGTCCATGGTAATGTGGTCCCATTTCCATTCTGGTACAAGTAATGGTTGTAGTTTACCAGATGGTCTTTGACATTTTGCCTTGACTTGTTGGCATCTCAAACACTTATTTACAAATTTAGTTACATCGACCTTCAAACCTCTCCACCAAAATTCTTTCTTCAAGTCATGATACATTTTAGTGCTACTAGGATGCATAGAGTATAGAGATGAATGAGTTTCAATCAGAATCTTTTCCTTTAAATCTTCAACAGATTCTAGTACATATACTCTACCACAATAGTATAAAATTTCATCACTTATAATGAATTTTGGATCTTGCTTTCCATTTTCGATTTATTCTTCAGTGCACCTAAGTGTTAATCCAAGGTTGTCGCTGATTTTATTTCTTGCAACAACTTCGGTTGTATTTGTAGGGCACTTAAAGTGGCAGTAGTAGCTTCAGTTTAGTCTTCTAGTAGGGCACTAGCAATAGAGTCTTCTGCTATGGGTAGAGGAACGATTTGAGCTTCAGATAACACATAATCACTAGATTTAGCTTCTTCCTTGCTAGCTTGATTTTCAGCCATACTTACGGCTTTTCTATTGAGGGCATCAGCTACCACGTTAGTTTTTCTTAGGTGATATTGGATATCACAGTCATAATCCTTCAATAATTCTAACCATCTTCTCTGTCTCATGTTGAGTTCTTTCTGGTTGAATAAGTACGTGAAACTCTTGTGGTCAGAGATTATTTAGAAATTTTCTCCATAGAGGTAGTGTCTCCATGTCTTGAGTGCAAATACTATAGCAGCTAACTCAAGATTATGAGTAGGATAATTCTTCTCATGTTCTCTCAATTGTTTAGAGACATAGGCAATCACTTTGCCTTCTTGCATTAAAACCCAACCAAGTCCTAGCTTGTATGCATCAGTATATACCACTAATCCTTCTTATCCAGACGGGATTGTTAATACAGGAGCAGAGATTAGCTTCTCTTTCAATAATTGAAATGCTACTTCACATTTCTTTGACCATGCAAATCTAGTTTCCTTCTTTGTTAGTTGAGTCAGAAGAATGACTATTCTTGATAATACAGTAATAAACCTTCTATAATATCCTGCCAGTCCAAGAAAACTTCTAACTTCAATGATAGTCTTCCGTGCTTCCAAGTTGAGTATGGATTTAACCTTGCTTGGGTCTACTGATATACTTTCAACTGATACAACATGACCAAGGAAGGCAACTTCTCTCAACCAGAATTTACACTTCTTGAACTTAGCGAATAACTTCTCTTATCTAAGTCTTTGTAAGGCTTGACAAAGATGCATAGCATGATCTTCCACGCTCTTCGAGTATACTAAAATATCATCGATAAATACAATCACAGAGCTATCGAAGAAATCGTAGAATACTTTGTTCATGAGTTCTATGAATGACGTAGGTGAGTTAATCAACCTGAAAGACATAACTAAGAACTCATAATGTCCATATCGAGTCCTAAAAGTAGTATTTGGTATATCGCATTCTCGAATCTTTAGTTGATGATATCCAGATCAAAGATCTATCTTGGAGAATACTTGGGCACCTTGCAACTGATCAAATAGATCATCGATTCTAAGCAGAGGATATCGATTCTTGATAGTGAGTTTATTTACCTCACGATAATTAATACACAATCAGACACTTCTGTATTTCTTCTTGACGAACAGTATGTGCGCACCCAAGGGGAGATACTGGGTCTAATAAAACCTTTATCTAGCAGTTCTTAGAGTTGAACTTTCAATTCCTTCAATTCAAAGGGCGTCATTCGATATGGGGCTTTAGACATGGGTGTTAATCCTGGAACTAGGTCGATCACAAACTCAGTTTACGATCAGGAGGTAAACCAAGTAAGTCTTCTAGAAATACATCTCGAAATTCTTTTACCACATCAATCTATGCTAAATAACTAATGCAACCTTGGTGTCACACCCCAATTCTGGACTAACCAAAATGGTGTGATGAACCGTCAATAAACCAATGGTTCAACCAGGATCTCGAATAGGCTATGCCCACGTTGTTAAACCAAAACACATTCCATATTAATCAAAGGTAATAAAGTAAATAGCGAAAGTCTTACAGATAATGAACTGAGGTCTAGTCATGATAAATAATTGATATTTCATTTATCTCCAAGTAACCAAAACATAATTTAATACATATTACAAATATTCAAATACGAAAATTAAACACTAAGCGTATCCATAGTTGAAACGCTCGCTTAATGAACCATGTTCGTCCTCCACAGCTTGCTCATCATAGCCGCCACCCTTACATATGTTGGCGTGTCGACATAATCTTCAATCATAATACCTGCAACATCAGAAACTAAAAAGAATTGCGCGCGCGAGGGTCAGCTCTCCAACTTGAGCTCAGTGAGAAAACAAAACAATGCAACAAACATATGCATGCATTCAATTCATATATGTGGTCTGATTTATAGTTTGCAATGTGCTATAGAATGGTTCAGAGGCCGCCTCACCTCTATACACGAGTGTGTGAAGTCGCCCAATGAAAACGGCACTGTCGACCCTACATGCACCCACTATGGTACAATATACCCAATGAAAATGGCATTGAAGTACCGGTTGCACCATACCAACACGTAAGCCCCTATTGGCGAGGGCTTGCAAACTAGACTCGCAACTAACCAATCCTAATGGCAAACAGTGTATCCAAGGCCTCACCCCAGCATCCCGCAATACGTCCATAGAGATAGAGCTAAGGCCCCCAGCAGAGTCAGAGACTACACGGTCCAAGCCAACCTCCCCTGATGCCCTACGACGTAATAGCTCTGCTAAGGTAATGGCGATACGACGATGTTAGTGAACAAGAGTTGAATAGAGATATGGTACAATATACCCAATGAAAATGGCATTGTAGTACCGGTTGCACCATCCCCTATCCGCATCAAGTACACCAACATTCACTTAGTGGACAAGACTTGAGTAGAGCTATGACACAATATATCCAATGAAAACGGCATTGAAGTATCGGTTACACCATCCCCTACCCGCATCAAGTACACTAACCAAACACAAACATTCACATGCCTATTCCTATCATCATCATCATCATCATGTTATAAACAACGAAGTAAATATGCATGAACAGTAATAATAGAAATATTGGATGACATGTTAAATGCACATTACATGCATACAAGCATGGAATCATTCACAGTGTTGGACTCAATAAAATAAAACAGTTTATTATTAGCCAATTAGTTTAGGTCTTGTTCCCTCACCTTTGGTTAAGCTTAGGTCCTCTTTCAAGCTTTAAGGATCACTGATATATCACTAGAAAGACCTAACAAGTCAATAGAATTTAATTAGAATTTATTCCAACAATTTTAAGCTTGTTGTATTGCTAGGGTCGCAGGTTGGGTTGCAGGTAGGGTAGCAGTTTTCTACGACTCCAGGGTATAGGGTCGATCATAGGGTCGGTTATCCATCGACCCTAGGTGCGACCGCAGCCTCCCTGGACTTCCCGAGAGCATGGGGTCGATCCTGTGGTCTGGTAAGGTCGGTTCCCAATCGACCCTACGTCCGACCGCACGTGGTTTAAGTCGACCTTTCATTCTACAGTCTATTCTTTCATGTTTGGGTCCTTTGGCTTACTTCCATAGTCCATTCTATGATTGTTCTATGGTTTAAAACTCCAAGTTACTCACTTTACATAGTTTTCAATGATTTTCTCCATGGATTCCATTGGAATTTATCCATGGATGGATGATTTGGGTTTCTCCTAGATCCTACCCTCTTCATAATCTCTTCTAGGCTCTTAAATAAATCATGGAGAATGTATTCATACCTTAGGTTTGCTGAGATTTCTCTGAATTTCCTCCTCCTTGGTCTTCTTCTTTAATTCTCCTTCTCTTCTCCTTCTTTTCCTTCTCTTCTCTTTCTCTCACTTTCAATTAGGGTTATAAAAGGAGTGAAAGAGGCTAAGGGACGTCCTATTTATAGAGGAAAACCTCTCAAAATAAGTCCCATTGAGTTTAGGAAAGGTCCCATTTGAAATTAGAAAAGTTTCCTAATTTTCGGTTCGTACTGTTTTTGTTGTTTTCCTAGGGTCGATGCTAGGGTCGACCCTAGGGTCGCATAATCCGAGACCCATGCGACCCCATGACCAAAAAGTCATGGGTTGGACTTCTGTTGAGGTGGGGTCGACCCTACCTGTTTAGGCATGCGACCCTACCCTCATTTTGACTGTTTTTGAATAAAATTTCATATTGGGTCTTGGGTTTCTTCACGCACTTGGTCCACTTGGCTCGACCATGATATTTAAACTGGTCATAACACGAAATGTAAGGTTAGACTGGGTTCGTGGCGTGCAGGTCTTACAACTCCTCTACCCTTAAAAGAAATTTCGTCCTCTCGAAATTTGAACGTACAGATCTTACACTTGGTGTAGTAGTTTATAGGCATGCATTGCATATATGAATAGCTTCTTACCTGTCTTAGGTTTGTTTCCAATGAATTCGAATGCTTTTCCATCGGTTGGTTGAAAAAGAATCTTTCTTTCAGCACACAGCATACTGGTTCAGTGGGTAGTCAGCCAATCCATGCCTAAAATAGCATCAAAATCTAACATGTTCAATTTGAACAAGTTAACACTCAGATTCTGATCATTTAACTGTACTTGACATGGGCCATGGTACTCTGTCAGTACCACTTCTAGTCTTAATGGTGTATGTACAACCAAATTAGATACTAACTGCTTAGCAAGTATAGACAGCTTCTCAGCGGACTTAGGGGATATAAATGGGTGGCTGTGAGGACGATGGTAGGAAATTATGGAATTCCCCTTTATGGATATATGATCCTCTTTTAAAATTGTTAAATTTGGTTCATGTTTTCTACACTTAAACACACGATAGAGATCGAAAGGTTTTCACCTTAAGATCTCGTCTACTCACGCCAGTGGAAGGTAAAATCTAGAATCACCACCTAGATGAAGTCTAGGACCTATAAATGTTGTTTATCACTCGGAGAAGCTCTAATGACTCATTGGATTGACCAACCGATCTCACCAAAGGCGGGTATGTGCCAATTTACGAGTTGGGAAGGTGTTAGGCACTCAACTCACTTGATCATTAACTGGTCTCCCTACGTCCTATCATTTCCTACGATTTATGCACGCTTTGAGGTTATCTAGTCTATGTTACACTATACAAAGGGGGATCCTAGTTTGAGTCTCTAATTCTTACTAGACTAAGTTGAATTACATTAATGAATTAGAAATTTAACAAATGGAAGAGAAAACACAAGATGTGATACACAAAAACGAATACATGAGAAAATGAATATACAAATGAATAAATGGAAGAAAATAAAATAAAATAAAAATGATGTAAAAAAAGCCAAAAGAATACAAAAATATCAACAAGATTATGACCAAGTTTGGAAAATATCCCAAATTGCTTATGTATTCCTATGCGACAGGAATCAGACAAAATGTAGTTCGGGTAAGGTTGCGTATACAAAGTGTGTGAAGATGCTCTCGTAACTATGGAACACATCCAAATAGGTGAGATGCTCCCATAATGATGGAATATATCTCGTGTTGAGATACTCCTACCATAAGAAATCCCCTCAATGAAGTAATCTCATAGCACATGGAACTTACCTCGGTTCAACCGTATGCGAAACAACAGATTCTCACTGCCTATGTATCTCCTCTAAGAATCAAGTCAACATATTTTTCATGGATTGACAAGCCATGGAACACATGGCAACCCTCCAAAGAGGCCAGTGCCTCAGCTCCCCTCACACGGGGTTTGACTAAACTCACTAACATCCCAATTTAGGGAAACAAAATAGTCCCTCAAGGCCACAAACCTAACCATTCATCACATCTACCCAGCAATCATTTCATTTACAAATTTGAACAACAATTTTCCAAACACTCATGGATCCAGACCTAAGGTATGGGTGGGCCTCCAACTAAATGGGTCCACACAGGTTGGCACCGGATCTATGATCCCGTGCGGGGTTGGACTCATTGGAGTCCTGTAATATCTTAATCATGGCATGGTACCACAATTATACATATGGGGCCTTTGGCACACCTGTGCATAGTGTTCTAGCATACATCTATTA
The DNA here is from genome assembly GCA_028583415.1 of Protea cynaroides. NCBI lineage: Eukaryota > Viridiplantae > Streptophyta > Magnoliopsida > Proteales > Proteaceae > Protea > Protea cynaroides. The sequence goes on along the minus strand of CM053267.1, from coordinate 16,718,058 downwards.
CAATTAATGAGTCTTCAAATGAGGGTACATCTCTTGAGGTATAGGGGTTCATGCATATATATATATATATATATTCAGCCCATTAAGTAAACATGAACATCAACATGGGCTGAATTTGGCCCATCAATATGAAAACCAGCATGGGCTGGTTCGGCTCACTTAGGCAATGTGAGCATCAATATGGGCTGAATTTGGGCCATCCAAGATAATGAATGAAACGGACTGAATTTAGTGATTAAAGCCTATAAATCAAATGGGCTGAATCCATATGGGCTTCCACAACAACAAAGCATCTAAGGTTGTCCCATGGAACCAATATATAAATCGGGTATTGAGTTGATTAGAATAAAAAAGAAAAATGGTCCAACTTACAGATGGGAACAAAATATGGAGTTGGCCGAATCAGAATGGAATTGGTCCAATTAAGGTGGGAACCACATGATAAAAAATGGGAATCAATCCATTAAAATGGGTACCAATCAATTACAATGGAAATCAATGAAGTTAAAATGGGTACCACTCAATTAAAATGGGGATTAACCAATTAAGATGGGTACCAATCCGTTAAACAAGGGAATTAATTCAATCAAAGGGGATATCAATCCAGTCAAGGGAAAATCGAATCAATTAGGATGGGAGCCAAGTCATTAAGGTGGGAACCGTTCCAATCAAAAAAGGCGGGACCAATTCAATCAAGGAGGAATCGATCTAAATAAGGTGGGATCCGATCCAATAAAAATGAGAATCTATCCAAAAGAATTAACCCAAACATATATATACACAGATTGGTTCACCAAAAAAAAATTAAAAAAAGAAATAGAATTGGAAAGTATACAAAACAGTAGATAAAACTAAACAACCCGAATTGGGTTTGATCAAATTGGAATGCAATTGGACAATAACAAATGTATCACAAAATATAGAAAAAAACATATTTAAACCAAACAAAATCATCAAGATATATATATATATATATATATATATATATATATATATATATATATATATATATATATATATATTATATATATATATATATATATATATATATATATATATATATATACACATTATTATTATTATTTTTTTTTTTTGGTAAAAATATCATCAAGATCAAATACAAGAAATGTGAACACAAAAATTTGATTATTAACCAAAAGAATGAAGTGAAATGCCATTATTTTGGTTGTGTTGAGTTTGAGGATTTTCTTCGGTATTTTTATGTTAAAATCTAAGGAAAAAGATCTTATGTAGTGAAACCACCCTTGCAATGAGGATTCCACCCATTTAAAATAGATTGATACATATCTCGATTCACAAAAATCTTTGCACTGTTGTGGTCATCTCCTCTTGAAATGAGTACACTTGCTTCCATCTCTAGTTCTTTTTCTTTATTTTAAATTTTATTATATGAAACTGCACCCTTATAAATGGTCCATCTGAAAAAGGACAGACATCAACCCATTTTTAAGTATCCAACAAATGTCCAACTGAATGCAGGTTGGAATTGAGATTGCCTCAAGTTTCACCCACGTATAAACAATCCTTTAGCCCTTTCTGCAGGTTTTTAGAAACTTCTTTCATATCTCCATCAACACCATCTGCAACCGAACTCTATTGTTAACCCAGAATCAAACCATGAGAAACCCCCAGCTCTCTTCTTGAACATTCAGTAACTGAGACCTCCCTCTTAAAATGCCCTCTTCCTTTCATTCTTTAAATCATACTCAAGATCCAAGTGATAGAAAAAATAAATGAAACCGAATGCCAAGGAGGCAAGGAACAATATAGAAACTCTCACCTTTGAGTAGAAAAAAAAAACTCTCGCTTCCCCTCTGCGAACCTTTTTCTCTTCCCTTTAACCAATAAACCCTTTCGCTCTCCACTTATATCCCCTATGTCCTAAAACCTTAAAACCCTCCTTTCTGGTCTTGAGCCCGTTAAAGAATGAACCCAGACCAAATTATTTAGTTAAAAACTAAATCAATGTATAAAACAAATAAATAAATAAATAATAAAATAAAACCATGACAAACCTAAGCCCAAAAATAATAAGCCCATTCTTAAAAGAGAACAACTCCAGACCCGACAGACCAAGCCCATTTCAGAAAACAATGACAAATCAAGCAAGGCCCACTGAAATAAACCCCCCTCTTTTTTCTTTTTCTCTCTTATTAATTTTTTTTTTTACTTTTTATATTTTTCTGGCATTTTATATTTTTGTATATTTTTTTGTTTTAATTATTTTTAACAAACTTGCACGACTAGAATACCCCCTTCACTGCATAAGATGCCGAAGTGAGCAGGGATTTTCGCAGTGGCAAAACTGAGGTGTTGACAGTGGGTGGCTCCAGAGTTAAATAGAATACGAGCCAGCTATTCAAATATACTAAGAGCGCCTATAGTGTTTAATTCATGCATTAACACACATACAAGCATGTAGTATAAGTATCAGAAAAACAGCATACTGAAATTAAAATACCTGTCACTACTCCAGAGGATTTCTCTGCTTTTTCAGTCATCATTGCAAAAACCTTGCCCTGCTGAGTATTTGCAAGCTTAGGGAAATTGGACCTGATATGACTGATTTGCTAACAATGAAAGCACTTGATTGGTCCTGTAGAGGTGGTAGTGGCAGCACTCTTGCTCTTGAACTTGCCTTGAAACGTTTTCTTGGAGACCTTGTCAGGCATAGTAGAAAATCTTTTGCCGAAACCATTCTTGGCTTATACCTATCTTCTTCTTCTTCTTCATCTTTTTTGGCTAAAAGTCCTTTTTTTTTTTTTTTATAAGAAAAGGAATAGTAACAAAATTACAACTAAAACCCTACTGAAACGGAAACCCACCTATAGCTTGGAAGCTATAGCAAGAAACCAACAGTAAGGCCAATAGAAAAACAAAAAAGCCATTCTAAACTATAGATAAAATCAGCTTCATCATTTGGCACCCTTTCTACCACAGGTCACCCTTGTAGGATAGGGAACATGCCTTTCAACCTGATTCCGGTTCCCTGTAATAGTTGCAGCAACATCCTCGAGATTCACAAAAGTAGCCTGGGCACCATCAGCCCCATTCGTTTTCCCTTTATCATCTGGTCGTATGCGATGTCTCTTCCCCACTTCAATAAACACGCCACCAGACCCCGACAAAGCCTCATCCACCACCAAGATATCATCAAATATGACATCAACCCGACCTAGACTTACTCTAGCTACACCTGAGTTAGTCTGAACAATGACAATATCACTCTGGATTGCATTCACCCTAGGATGATTAGCATCTTGCTGTCCACCAGATTGAGAAACACCGGGATTTGCAAGTGTGCTTGCCACCCTTCCATCACCATCCACCTCTAAAGTAGGAGACTGACTAAATATACCTTCCTCCATCAATAAATCATCCTTACCAGCATTCAAATCCTCCTGATCATCTGTAGCATCATCCCAACACCTCACCTGTTTAGATGGAACAGCATTCACGCTCTCCTTAGCCACAATTGTCCTCATAGGAATGGTTGTACGTAGTTGTATGAGATGGACCAGTGGAGTTAGTAGGAATATGCCCCAATGGACTAGTCTGGACTGGTCTTTGCTTGTTTGAAAATTTCCATCGACCATTATAACTACACTCCACCATAACCTCATCAGGACGAGGTCGACCAGCAACCATTTCTACCATAAACCTTGCAAATTTACCATAGGTTTTATTCTTTGTATTATGATCCAGTCTGACAGGATTACCAATAGCCTTCCCAATTGAAAAGATGATGTCCTCATCCAAGAGTTCCACACCTAACTTTGGTAGCCGAACCCATCGCATGTGCCTCACCTCACGGACCTTGTTCACATCGAAATTGGGCTCCCCTCTCTGAAGTCGAAGAGGTTGTCCATTAATTTTAGAGACTCCCCTATTCCACACTGATATTAACAATTCTTTAGAGAAAAATCAAAATACCATGTACCCCTTTCCTAAGGTAGTCATCTCAAATTTATTTGTCGCTCCCCATTGTTTTGAGAGAATACGATGCCTCTCTCTCAGCAATAGTCCCTTTGTAAGTACCCAGCCAATAACTGCCAATTTGTACTTCTCCATTTGCTGCTCATAAGCAGCCTGAGGTATAACCACACGAGCTATACCACCTTCAAAAATTGGTTCAGGTAAACTTCCAAGGTCTGGTAAACCTGAAACTACTAATGCAAAGGATCTCCGTCCTTGGGCCATAGCCCTCAACCCATCGTGTGTAGTGTCACCATCATCAGTTTCCACCAACTACTGCACCATATCATGCAAAGATTTCTTACATTTCTCAGGTGCACTCTATCTACCACGTTTTCGAATAGATCTTGACCTCCCCTTCGTTGTATTAGATCTAGCTAATGGGACCTATTTCTCTGTTGATATATTACCATTTATAATCGGATCAGTTTTCAAAGTAGGAAGATCTACCATCCAAGATCAACCCTCGGCCTTTCCATATTTGGATTCTGCCTTGTGGTAGCACCGTATACAGTTGTAAGCTACTCCATCATCATTGACGATGATGACACCTGCACTCCATTAGTAGTGACCTACACTTCATGATTTTCAGGCTCTCACATGCAATATAGTAACCATACCACCTAATTGCATGCTTCCAGAATGCAAGCTACTGCCTACTGGGGCATTAGTCAGAGCTCGATCACTATTCCCACCTACTCTGAATATGTTCGGCACACCAATATTACCCATCGAAAAAGATGATCCAACCAAAGTTGATCCATCGGCACTTGACATTACCAGCAATCCCTAAGAAACCCTAGGGAACCGAGCAGTAATATTTTGTCTATTAGCCATAACAGGCTCAATGAAGCTTACCTACCTTCATGTCACAGGTTGTGATCAATCCAACGCCATAACATTTTCAGATCCCCCAGTCAACAGGATTTGTCAATGCCTTAGTGCAAACCCTAATTGATTTGTTGGTAAATGAAACCCCAACGAAGCATTCTGGTGAACACCAGGTTGCATCCTTTCGATAGCATCATCAGCAACACAAGGTTATAAAACACTTTGTTGCCCTCCTCCGATTGATTCAATAGTAGGTCTAGGTTGCACAATGACCTTATGATCCCACAACACCATTGAGTTTAGATTTACAACCTTTGAACCCCTCCCATAACCCTTATTGCCACTACCAATAGCTCCAAACTAGGAGCCGACGGCCTAGAGCCGCTGGCAAACATCACAACCACGACAGAAACCCTAGCCCCTCAGAATTGCCAGAGCTCCTTTCATCATCTCTCTCTCCCCAGTTACTGGAATCACCACTCTATGTTATTGAAGTGTTAGAAGTGCTTACATTCCAAAGCGTTTCAGTTTACTCTCATTCACAACTTAATAACTATCTTTGAGGGCATCTTCAACGACTTTAGCTATTTAAACACATTCAGCATAGCTAGTATGTCCTCGAGTTTCCACTGTAGCTCGAATTGCTTCTTTAAGACCTTTGAAGAATTTCCTTGCTTTAGCCTCTTTGGTACTCATGCAGGTAGGGACAAAATAAATGAGAGATTCGAACTCAATTTGATAATCATAGATAGATTTTTGACCTTGGTAGTGACTCAGATACTCAATCATTTTTTTTTTTGTCTCGAAAGCTTCTAGAGAAGTAGTTGTTGAAGAAAGCCTCTTTGAACATATCCCAAGTTACAATGGAATTCAGAGATGCGTGAATCATTTGGTTAGATTCCCACTAGATATATGGTTCACCTTCCATCATGTAGCTCACACAGAGGATTTGTTGTTCATCTATCAAGACCATCATTTTATAACAATTTTCAATTGATTGCATCCAAATTGGAGGTTGTAGTGGGTTATCTCCCACTCCTGTAAACTTCAGTGGCTTCATCTTTTGAAACCTTTGCAGCAGTCTAGAGCATTCAGCTTGGGAGGCTTCAATCATGAATGGGGCAGCAGGTCTTCTTGTATTGACATTATGAACTGACTGTGGCAACTCCGTAGGATGAGCATTTGTGTTAGGTGGCACAGTGGCATTTGACACAGGAGGCACTGGCATAGTATTGACATATGTGGTAGCTGCCAAAGTAAGAGGAACACAAGTCGACACTGGAGCTTGTAACAAGGCTATGATTAGCTCATTCACCACTTGTTGCTGTTGTTGCTGCTGCTATTGTTGTTGTTCCATGGTTCTCGCAAGGTTCCCTGTTATGGCTGCTAGGTCAGCAGTAATCTTCACAGGAGGTGGGGGTGGTGGAACATTTTCAGTAGCAACTTGATGAACAGGTGTGTTCTCAAGAGCACCTTAGGCGCTAGTCTAGGGTGTTCCCTGATTATGCTGACTGTTACGGGAGTTATGGTAGTACCAGTCAATGGCCCCCGATAAAATATATCTTTATAATTACTTAATAACCATGTTAAAATACTTAGCAATGGGTCTTATGCCAAAAAATTTCAAAAATGTCCCAGATAGAGATTTTTGTCCATAGGTGGTCGATTAGATCGATTTTCGTCGACCAGCTGACCAAAAATGTGTTTTAAAAGGGTCATGAGCTTCATTTTTCTCTCTCATTCTTACTTGTACGGAAGAGGAGAAAAGGAGAAGGGTTCGTACTTGTTCTAAACCATTTTCTAGTTCAACTTCAACCATTCCTATCTCATTCCATTGCCTACTCATTAGCAAAGGTAGGTACATTGGTTATTTTAATTGTTTTCCCTATTTCGGTTTGGTAAAACCTAGGTATTCAATTGGTTTCCATTCTACACCATGTAACCTACTATAAATTGTTGCAAATCATTATTAGAAGTTGTAATAATGTTTCTAACCATTCAAATGTGATTTTCTTTTCACTTTTGACAATATCAAGTTTTCACATATCAGTTTTCATCCAAAGTAACCGAATTTTACATTCAATCATTTATCCGTCACTTTTCGATGCTTCAAATCACAAAACAGATCTTCTACGACATGTATGGAATGTTTCTATCCATTTAGAATCTCTTTTTTGTGTTTCGGTATGTATTTCATATTTTCATGTCGACTTTTTAACTTTTTTTTTAATTAAAAATTCCAACGAAACTTCTTATACTTGGCTTCTCATTACCTCTAGCCGTGTCTCAAATCTTATAAATTTTGTTCATACCGTCTAATGCTTGCTCGTTTAAAATTCTCACACAATTTCCATTCTTGTGTGTTTTGCAGTAAAATGATTAGATCTTAGGCGTTTGATGAATTCCGATTCTATTTTCATCATGAGCAAGATGCATGGTCTCAATTCGAGTATGTCAGCATCAAGTGGGGCCAAGTCATTGATTTCGAGTAGCTACAACACTTTGCCATCGGTGAGGCATTTAAGGCTTTGGGCTTGGCACCAGTCCTTCAATACCAGGTCGTTATTAGACCTAACCTAGTCAGGCATTTCTACTGCAACCTTCGGGATGAGTCTGACTTAGAGGGCGAGGACCTGGATATGGGACTTAAGATATTCAGCAGAGTCAGAGGGTTTGACATATCCTTTGACGTTATTCAGTTGGCTGGTCTTCTTTATATTTTGGCCGCAAAAGATTGTGTCTACGCTGGGCCAAGGTCTTCTCCAACAGCGCTTGTCTTGGAGACATTTAGACAAGAGATTTGGAGTTAGTTGAGACGACCAGGCCAGGCACACATAGAGTTGGGACCATGCTCGTGTATCTACAATCGGATTATATAACATAACATCATCCCGAGGAGTGGACATCAGGAGGCGATAGCTAGCTTCAACGAGTATGTGACGTACTATGTCTGTACTCAATACCAGTTATGCCTACCTTACATCTTGATGAGGGCGATGACAGTAGCAGCACATGGTTCCATGAGGAACTTACCTTATGGGTGTCTACTCACTCATTACTTTAGGGAGTTAGGTATCGACATCTTCAGCGATGAGGGGGTGGAGACTTCTGTCCATTCAGATTCTTGGTTGGCATGCATTGGGACGCATGTGCGGGTTGCAAGATGCAGTACTTAGCGATGATGAGCTTGAGGCTACACCTCTACTGAGATTCATTCCTCTGGCTTTCAGTGGAGTCAAAGAGGAGAAGGCTCATGCTTGTACAAAGGTGATGGTTGCAGAGGGTGCAGAGGCAAAGGATATTCCTATGGATTTTGCCAGTGATGACGATGATGATGCTAGGAATGATGATGAGGATACTCAGCAGCATGGTACTCCTACAACTGAGGTCAAAGAGCATCTATCAGCACCGGCGAAGGTTTATAGTCAGGCACTGATAGTTCCTGAACCGTCAAACCTAGATATATATACACGTTCTTGTAGAGAGTCAGCGACGATGTTTAGCAGCTTCGGAGAGCATTAGCTATTGCAAGATTCATCTTTCCTCCTACGGATGGGAGTTGATTTTTGTTTACTTTACCATTGTCTTTTGATGTACTCTTTTGATGTTTGAGTTTCTTTTTGTTGGTCTAGTAACTGATTGGGTTGTGGTATATACTCTCTTTTGTACAAATATCAAATTGTAATGAATTCAAGATGTTTGAACATTTAGTACATTATAGTCTTGTTTATAGATTATGCTATGGTCTTAAACAAAGGATGCTTATTAACTTGTTTTCTTATAAGTTTGTAATTAATCCTAATTGGCTTCGGTTAGACTCATAGGATAGTAGTTGTGAGAGCAATGGAGAGTAAACAGCTTTGATACCAACTTTTGTTACACCACAAAATCATAGAATTTTGGTATGGCCATGGATTCCTCGCAGTGCAAGTACTACCATACTAGGATCCATTCGCAGTATATTCACATCACAACTATTCCATCAATCACATCAATAGATCAATGGTAAAATCAGAGATACTTAAATAAATAGCGGATCAATATAATAAACTCGAAGACATGTCTAGATGTGATACTTACATCATAGAAGTTTATGTGTTTGTAAAACCAAGACATAAAATAAAATAATACCAAGTAACTTAACATTCAAATCAACCACAAACAAAAAATAAATAACTGAAAACTAAAATAATATAAGTCTTCTCTCTCAAGTGCGGAGACACTACACATCAGGCAAAATCATGTCCCCTATCCATTGAGGTAGCCATCACATTCACATATAGAATCATGTGAATCATCTTCAGATACTTCATCTTTAGTCACATCAACATTAAGAGAATTACCTATAAAACAATCTAAAAATATGTACGTACATTGGGGTGATCAAACCACACACTTAGTATGTACATTGGGGTGATCAAGCGCACAAATGCATGAATAGTTTACTAAGGCTCTGGTCTGTGAACAAGTATACGCAAGTAGCATCACACCTAAATCCTAGTAATGAATACTCAAGCACGGGTGAGGTGAATAAAACACTTTTGGCAGCACCGCATATGAAACATTACCCAAAGAATGAAGATACGACCCAAGGACAATGCCCTGGTGCCTACCAGCATTCCCCTATCATAGGCTTCATCCTGGTATCTTATTCTATACCTCAACCACTTCAATGGGTATACGTTCAATCCATAATGGAAAAGCATATAAAACAGACTCATCCCTAGTTATCATCCAAAAACACTAGAGGAAGGATACCAACCCATGTTCGGCTCCCTACTCCAACTGCGAAAGGGACAGTTCCCATGGTCAAATCTTTTATATAAGCCTATGCCAAGACCTAAACCCCTATTGTCAAGGGTTGCGAGTCATGGGATCTTGAAACCTAAACCATGAATATTACTAATGAAGGTACCCATATCCCAACTTAACAGACCAAGATGAACCGTCCCATTCAAGCCATCCGGATCCATTAGGATATAAGAATATGCCAAACAATCATGTTATCAAACATCCACATGTTATTAATTGAATACAATAAATAGTATACAAGAATGCATGAACAGATATCACAGTTATATTAGATGACATGTTATTACATAGTAATCCAAACATAACATAATCACAGCATGCGCATAAAAAACAAGAAAAATAAAACAAAGCTAGCCCCCTCACCTATATTTGGTGGGCAATTTACTACTCTGAAGTAGGCAGAGTATCTTCCCTTGTTTTCCACGTTAATTACCTAGTTGTGATTGATATGTAATTAATACTTTAAATTATTTGGTCATGCTCTTAATAGGTTTAGGGTAATCTCATTAGTCTTAGGAATATGTCCTAGGGTTAATTGCTCAAGTTTCATGTTTACTGGAAGGATCAACCAAAATGAACTTGCTATCAACAGGCGGTCGCTAGAGGTGGTTGATCAGATGAGATAGTCGATCAGATATCTTTCATCAACCAGCTGTGGGTATTGGCTTGTAATTGATTTATGAGGCTTACACTTAATTGGGGTTACTTTCACAAATAGTTTATAACCTTTTACAGTCACTAGTTATGGTAAAATCCCATTCCCATAATTTATATGCATGTACAGTTATCGACTATGAATGTCAGCTATGCAACCGTATGTGTTTATACTCTTGGGGATGTATTCTAACTGAAACATTCATTCCACATTGTCCATGACATTAGTCTTATGGTGTGGGGTGAGACTACTCAGTCCGTAGTAGCCGAATGAAAATAAATTAATAGATAATACACCTTTTTGTGATCGGGGAATAGATCACAGCTAGGCAATCGATTAGAACGATTTCATTGACCGGCGCCATCAACCATCTAGTCTCAGTGAGCTCGGATTGATCTAACTTCCATCTGACCTCCTTGGTATGAGGCCAACGGCATTCCAAGAGGGTCTCTAAGGGTCTGAGATATATTAAGGATTACATCCCTTCATTAATTCATCAATGTGGTTTCATATTATGATAACAATTATTACATTTATGTCGGTTTGTCAAAACTATACATCGTTAAGCAAATCTACTGTATTGGCCTTCAATGACCAAGGGAATACATTTGCCGCGATGATCAGAGGTTGGACATTACCTCTTGAGATCAACAAAGGGTCGTTTTAAGTAAGGAAAGGATGAGACATTGATTACCTTCATGTCTTGTTAACAATTCTACAGCAAGAAGCTTGAGGGAGGACTTTAATGGTGGTTTTTCCTATTCTTCTTCTTCCTTCAAGCTTTATCTAAGTTTCTCTCACCAAAACATGCGTCGGAGCCTATAGGGTTCTTAAACTTAGGGTTTTGGGAGGCTTTAGAGAGGTTTTACAAGAGAGTTGATCAAGAGTTGGAGTCCTCTTACCCTGAGAGTCATAGTGCTAATATATGAGTGACCAAAGGAGGTTTGGCTGTTGCCAATTGACACACCAACATATTTAGAGATGGGTTCCACATGGTTTGAGACGACCAGGGATGTCTAGAGATCAGTTGGAACCAAGCCCACATGAGCAAACTATATTTTGGCCTAATTTTGTGATCGGGCGGTCAACCAGGTTCATTTTATCGACCACCATAATCGACTGCATGACCTTATTTGGTTCAAAATGGCTACGCCAGGGTTAGTTCGACCATTTACTCAAAACTAGTAATCCACACATGTAGTAAACTAGTTTTTGATGTTACCTATTATTCGATACACTCTGATATAGATACGGATGCTAGATCCACGTCGATGGGAGAACTTGTTGTGAGGAAAAGTTCAAATTAGCCCGTATTTTTGGATGTAGGTCTTACAACTTTCATCAGCAGATTTTCAAACTTTTATAAAAAAAGCAACCGAACTCTAAAAGAGCTTGTAAATTTCAAGAGGAAGATATGTGTTTTTTATCATTTGGTCCCGTGGTAGTTGAGGAGATTCAGCCCTATGGGTCATCATGAAAATCTTAAGTTGGAATTGTCAAGGTTTAGGGAGTTCCTTGATAATTTGTTGTCTTTTCATTCTCCTTAAGTCTGACAAGCTTGATATTGGGTTTTTTGTGGCGACTTAGAACAATCAAGAAAAAGTTGAAAAGAAATGTGGAACTTGGAGGCATCCCTTCTTCACACGACAATTTGAGAGAGACAAAGAAATGTGTACATCATTTTCTACATTAACTCATTTGGAATTTGAAAGAAAGATTATGTGTGTGGTCCATCATTTTTCCATTAATTAATTCCTTTGGAATTTCATTCCCTCTTTTCCCACACGCCAAACATTCATTTGGAATTTCAAACCCTCCCTTCCCCACACGCCAAACGTGGGAGGAAAAAAATGGCCTTCCAAGGTGGATATTTTTTATATAATCAATTGTCACCAATCATATAAATCAAATAAGACAAAATGTCACTACTGAAGCCAACATCAAGACGACTACCCATCGATGATTGATCCCTATCATTACCCTACGGAGGAGGAGGAGGAGGAAAAAATCGATTTGATGACACAGACTAAACGCTTTACAAATTACCCACCCTACAGTATCAACCCTTTATTCTTTCTCTACTAACTATAAATTGTAGAGTCATTCTATAATTAATTGAAGATCTTGTAGATGGACCAAATGGTTTTACTATCTATTCTTATTTACGTGAGCAATCTTTCGAGGGAATGAAGGGTTCTGCTATTTCTTCTTCGGATCTTTCAATTCGTATCGATTTTGGAAATGATTGATCATGATTCAATGTCGATTCATGACAGATTTTGATGATCAATTTGATACTATTCCGAACAATCTGATCTAGTTCATTACCCTTTTTTTTTATATTCTATATATGCCACAAGTTAATCATCCCACGAATAGAGTTGCCACATGAGGATCATCCACGATTTGGGTCATTTTTATAGGGATTTAGAATGGGTCTGGAGTGGTCACGCATGTTTTTGTAGTACAATAACAAAATTGTAAAGGTCTGCTTTGCCCCTGATTTAAGTTGGTACTGACGGATGTGCCCCTGAGTGACCTTTTAGTGAAAAAATGATTTTGCCTCCAATGGTTGGGGGCTTCGAAATGGCCATGTGTAACACTCCCATAAGCCGTAGTATTTATACCCATCAATACGGTTATTCACCCACAAAAGCTTGTATCCAAGGGTCACCGCCGCACTTTGGAGGATCTTCATTCAATCGAAAGGGATAATTGATACTGAGAAGATTCCTACATGGAGAAGGGTAATTGTTATAGGAGTATTTCTGATCATAATCAACTTCACAACCCAAAACAATTAAGCTTGCTAGGAAAATGATGATGATGGGGAGACAAGGGGTGCCAATTTTGGGACCAAACCACTAGCCCTGACCGAGTTGGCCCGAATTAACCTGAAATCAATCCGGAACGAACTATAACGGGACATATTATGGGTTTAGGTGTGGCATATACTATTGGTCCCGGTCCACTTCGGGTTAACCCAAAATCGGTCCAAAAATTGGACCGATGAGCCCCAACTCAATAACGGTCAAAACTAGACCGATTTAGACTGAATATTAAATCCTAGTTTCACTACTTTAGCATTTTGAATGCCCTTAATGTGTTTCCTACTGGGTTTTCAATCGGAACCAGACCGATAACAACTTGATAAACTAAGCTTGATAACAATCTGAAACCGAACTGGCCTGTTAGTTAATGTACACAGTGCAGCTCATCTAGCTCGAATCTCTTAATGATCATGTTTTGATCAGACTCTATAAAATCCAACACTGATTTGACTTGAACCAAAATTAGCCCATTGATACCCCTAAGGGAGACCTCTAATGTATTTTATGAACAAAAAAATGAGACAGTAAATAAAGTGCTATTTTTATCATTTTTACCTAAAATACATTCGCGGCCTAAGAGTTTTTTTTTTTTTTTTTTTGGCCTAAAATACATTCGCAGCCTAGGAGTTTTAGTGATACAAATGAGATCTATGGCTCGAGATAAGGTTCTAATTTTGAGGTATTGACAAATTAGGGAAATTCTGCAAGTCAGTTGAGGAATGCTTGGGTTGTGGTGTGGCAGCCACAAGGGTGTGATGGTGACAACATGTGTTTGGGACAATGTATTGGAGAAAAGACAACTAGTCACCTGGGCCTCTTTACAGCTTGCAATGAATTTTAAGTGAAACAGAAAGGGACTGAGTGCAAAGAGGGCGAGTACTGTTGGGTGTTAAAAAATGATGGTTTTGATGGATGGGAGAGAGAATAGATTGATGAGGGATATTTTTTTAATACTTAAGATTGATCAGGAATTTATTTTCTTAATACTTAAGATGGATCAAGGGTTGATTAAGGGTAAGTAGTATGATTGCAGGTCTGTAAAAAAGTAGAAAATACAAGAACAAGAAGAAGAAGGGAGGGCAAAAGATCTTTTGTAGTGAAGTTGAAATGGCAATGAGGATTCTAGCCACTCAAAGTGCATCGAGACACATTCTAATGTACTTTGAATGTCCAATGAGGATTTCTCGATGCATTTTGAATGACTAGAATCTTTACTGTTACTTCAGCCTCCCTATAGAGGAATTCAATCCAAAAGAAAGATAGAGGTGGGGGAAATCATCCATCTGTTATTATATTTATATATTATTATTTTTAAGGGATAGTGATCCCCACAACACCATTGTGAAGGAATCTTCTACAATGCAAACATTGGTATGCATCTTCAATTGGAGCCCACCAGATCAAGGGAAGAGAGATAATATGAGTTATGTAAATTATGGGATCTTTTTCCTTTTTTATATAACTAAAAAAAAAATCATAGTATTGAAATTGAATTACTTACCTACTACTCAAAATTCAAAGTAAAAACATTTGAGCAAGAATAATGATTGAATCCAACGATTAATGATTTGACTTAACAAATTTTTTTTTTTTTTTTGTTGTAACCATTGGAGTAGAATTCTTCAATGGCTTTACTAAGTTCAGTAAGCCCAACAATTATAAAGTAAATTAAGAATAGCCAACGCAGCTCTTATTTAGTAAATTCTCACCATAGCATTTGAAAAGACAAGCATTCTAAATTCTAATAAATCTGGCATAGCCTCTAATAGAAAGTTCTTACCTGACAGATTACAAACTGTCTGATTCACAAAATATAAGTTGTAGTACAAAAACAATGGAAAACTAGATTCAATGACAAAATTTTCAGCACCATTAGTTTAGTATGCTTGAGAGATGTTAGCATACAGATGTGGTACCGCTCTTTTTGTTTCATAGTAATTATACTAAATCATGAAGCATTAATCAATATCTAATAATAACATATCTTTGACATTTCATGATACAAATAACTTTTTAGCGAATTCATACTTTAGCTGCAAGGGGTTTCACAATCCTCGATAGTGAGTTAATTAAAATGCTAAATATTTTACCAAATTTTTTTTTTATTTTGCTAAATAAAGCAAAAAAAAAAAAAAAAATAGAGACATTGTCCCAAAATAACATTAAATCAAAGACATTCAACAATTTCAAAGCTCCTTATACAGAATTGCTGAAATGAGTGATGGAAACAAGTTCAACCTTGCTAATTAACTTATATCAGAATCAAAGAGAAAAACATATTGTTAGAACACCCTTATTCTGGAATGATTGGTAATTTAGTGGAGAGGGGTCCTTTAGTATTTGCTAAATTATTGCTTGATGAAGGCATTGTGGAGTCAAAAGGATTGGGTGGCATGATCAAGCTCTCTCTCTCTCTCTCCTTTCAACATTTGAACCACTACTTTCATGGAAGGGCGATCAACTGGGTACCACTGGATGCACCAAAGCGCGATAATTGTTAGCTTTTGTAGCAATTCCAGTATCGCCATCTTCATCGATCATGATTTCCAACTCTTTCCCTTGTTTGAGATGATTATATATCCATTGAGAGAAGTACACTTGGCCAGTGTTCTCGACAGTGTCATCAATGTTCTTCCTCCCACCAACCATTTCAAGCAACATTATTCCAAAACTATAAACATCTGATTTGTGAGAAGCATGACCAAAGTTCCTAGAAAACATTTTAGGGGCTATATATCCCATTGTCCCTCTTGCTATAGTCATGGATATGGCACTTTCATCCTTGGAACATAATTTTGCAAGACCAAAGTCGGAGATTTTAGGGTTGAAGTTATCATCTAATAAGATATTATGAGGTTTAATATCGAAATGAAGTATACATTGATCACACCCTTGATGAAGATATTCTATTCCTTTGGCTATTCCAATAGCAATATCTTGAAGTTTCTCCCGACCGAGGAGTGTTCTCTTGATATCTCTTGAAATGATGAACTTCTCCAGTGACTCATTTGGCAAAAATTCATAGACAAGAGCTATCGTCTATATCCATCTGCACATAAACCAATCAAGCGTACCACGTTTATGTGATGAATCATACCTATGGTGCCGACTTCATTAATGAAGTCCTCTCCATCTCCTGTGGAACTGTTGAGGACCTTAACAGCAACTAGAATTTCATTGGAAAGCTTTCCTTTGTACACACTACCATATCCTCCTTCTCCCAGCTTTTCTGCAAATTGATTAGTAATCCTCTTAATGTCAACAAATGCATACCTTGAGGGTTTGAGGGATTTGTAATCATCTAAGAACTTTAGAATCCTCACTTGATTCTCTTTTTCTATTTTGTCTGATTTGTAATCACGGTAGTCAAGGTAGAGTTTGATGGACATCATTGTTGCCACGATAAGAAGGAAGAAGCCAATGATTACACCTGCAATTGAAACGCTACAAATTAGTAAGCGACAAAGTAGAATCACTTAATTACACTTAATGATGTTTATTAAAGGTGAATGTGCATGTATGTGACATATTCACTAATTTAAAAATCATGTGTGTGATACTAAGAGGGAAAAAAAATAAGGTATCAAACTTGTGGGATTTTTTTATTGACACCTCCCAAGGCTTATTTGACACCAATTTTTATGCCCACTTAATACAATACATTTGTTTTTTTAAGTGAAGATAATTCTTGTCATTTCACATGTATAATTGAAAATTATGCGAGACAAATTTCAATAATTTCACATGCATAATCAGAAAACCTTACGACACAATTACAACTCTTGATGATAAGTCACTTCAAGAAAGTATGAAAATCCCATTTTACCCTTGATTTAAAAGAAAGTAGTTTATATATATATATATATATATGGGAAATTCTTGACTATCTCTGGAGTTGTTCTCAAATACTAGTTTCATCTTAAATTCATGAAGATAAGGACCATAAGATATATATTACCCAAGGCTGCTGGTGAAAGAGATGTGGGGAGGCCGCATTCAGTTTCGGGTCCAGTAGTACTGTCAGTACTGTTATTCAATCTGCAATGTCTTTCCTTCGCTTCACTTCTTCCAGGTCTTGGTTGAGACCAACTCAGTATGAGATAGAATTCTGGGTCAGAAAGTGTTATGAACTCTCCTATGAACTCTCCTCTATCCTTATCAGTTGGAGGTAATGAACAAGATAGAGTTTTAACCTTTTTGCAAAACGAGAAGCACAGGCTTGACAGACTAAGTAGATCTGAGTGGTCGGAGATATAAACTTGGTGCCCAGGGACGCCAAGGCAGGAAATCAGTTCGTTGTCATAGCAACGACTAGTATCCCTTTCTGTTTCCGTTGAACAATTGAAGAGAGTTGAAGGAATATTATAAGTACTCTGATTTCCTTGAAGGAAGGGAGTTGCAGATAAATTGAGATGAAGAAGCCTTTGAGGAAGGCAGCCATTTGGGTCATATAGACCCACTGTCTGTGATGCATAAATCAATGTTCCTTACAAAGAACGAACCCGAAAATGGCAGCTCGAGAACTGTTTCGTTCGTGGCAGAACAAGATATGGCGAAACCAGGATAGCCGCAGTGTTCGGGCTGCCGGCCCTTTATCAGAATGGAAATCTAATGTCAGGACCATTATTCCTGCACTGCTTTGAATCTAGTGGATACATGCAGTCATTTTGGGGTGCATCAAGCTGTGAAGATGCTGAGATGGCTATGGTGATCATCAAGAAAAAGAAAAAAGAGACGAAGATCACAAAAGTATGCATAGGCTGCGGCCCTTGCTCATCTGTTACTGATTGCTGTCTTAAATCCACTCATTATGGAATGATTGGAAATTGATTTATATTTTTAAAATTTCAATTTGATTGATCAAGGTTTAAAGGTAGTCAGTCCACATTCTTTGTCCTGCTCTATATATATATATATATGGTAAATTACACAGACACCCCCTCTACTGTAGTGAAATTACACAGCACTATCCTGTTTTTTCAAAAGTAACACAGAATACCCTTATAACAATGCTATTATACAATATCACCCACACCGTTACTTTCAACTTAACGGTAGAGGCTCAATTTTTTTTTGAGACGAAAATACCCTTACTAAGGGTAAAATGACTAAAAGGAGGACTGTTTTCTGCAATTTCTTCGATGTCAACTGCTCGTCTTCGATTTCGTCGCTTGTTTACCTGAAGATGCTCGCATAGTTTCATCTGCTTTCTGAAATTGGTTCGATTTTTTTTCTCTTCTTCCCTTCTTACTGATCTGTTTGGTAGCTCTGTTCGGTGATTCTGATCAGAGGAATTTTTTCAGCGTTGAGTGTGTTTCCGCAATTCAATGATTCCGATTTTCATTATGTTCGATAGTTCTACTCAGAGGTCTTCTCTTGGGTCAATTTAGGTTTTTTTTATAACCTACCAGAATCTTGAGAGTCTTGTGGGTTCAAAACCAGCAGCAGCACCACCTCCACCATCACCGCTAAAACCCATCTGTTGTTGCATCTGCAACTTGTTCAACAGCTAGCCAAAAAAATTCTAGAAATTAGAACAGAGAAACTGCAGAAGAAGAAGCCTTGAAATCTGAAACCCTTTTCTCAAACTGTTCTGTTTCACTTCTCCTTGAAGATTGAAAGCTTGTTCTTTAAGATGAAGGAAGCTGGTACTCCTTTGTTCTCGTTTTCAAAAAACCTAAAGCTGGTAAACTCCCTGTTAATTTCTCCCAATTTTCCAAATCTATAGACCTCCCCAAATTGTTGGAGAAGAACACACAGGCGGTAGTTGGAGAAGAAAGAGGAACAAAGAGAGATTTTCATTAGAGAATAAAGAGGAACAAAGGGTATTTTTGTCTTTAAAAAATTTTGACCATCTGCCGTTAAGTTGAAAGTAACGGTAGGGGTGAAATTGTATGATAGCATTGTTAGAGGGTTATTCTGTGTAACTTTTGAAAAAACATGGTAGTTCTATTAATTTCACAACAGTAGAGGGGGTGTCTATGTAATTTACCCAAATATATATATATATATATATATATATATATATATATATATATATATATATATATATATATATATATATATATATATATATATATATATATATATTCTTCGTCTTAGTGGGTCCTTCTTATTCTTCCTTTAATGTTTTTTTTAAGGGATAAGGGCAAGGTGTTACAGATTGAAGCCCGCATGCCACCTATCAATCTGTGACCCTTCAGATGAATTTTTTTTACGAAGGCTACCCTTGTCGAAGCTTTACTGCTCTAATCGATCCAAAAGAAACGATTGGCCCGTTTTGCATCTAAAGAATTTGATTTCTTGGAATTGGGTAAAAGGAATCTCGATGAATCAGAAGGGGAGAACCTTGAAAACCAAGGATGATCTCCTTGAGAAGCCTAGCTAATTTCTCATGGAATTTTAGTCTCCAATATTGAGGTTCATAATTATGTTTAATGGGTTATGTTAAACTCACTTATGAAATTAAATGTTAATATGAAAAAAACTGGGGTGGAGAGCAAAGAATGAAAACCCATAGGGTTCCTCATTGATTAGGGAATTTGCAGTACTAGTCTAGACTCTAGACAACATGCCTGTCTTGACGGACAAATATGATGGCCCATTTGGAAAGCCCCATTTCTTTCTGCTTTCCTTATTGTTGGCATGTGAAGAGGATTCCAGAATAACTACTAACTGGGAAAGCACGCAAGGTCCCATGTCAAACTCGACAGCCAAAAGAGGTCAAGTGGCCAACCTCAAATCCACCCTCCACCTCCCTAAGTCAATGTTAGGCAGAAGACTCAGTACAGGTCTTCTCCCACGCGCAAAGACTTTCATGGGATCCATAGCCATCGACGAACCTGCGCAGTGGATCCCATACCTCAAGGACAGTGATGGATCATACGAAGGTCTCGTCCACACTCAAACCACGAAAAATAAAAAAATAAAAACAGATGGAAGACCCTTAGGGTTCCATATTTATTGGGGGATTTGAAGTACTGGTCTAGACAGCATACCTGTCTAGATCGACAAATATGATGGCCCATTTGGAAAGCCCCATTTCTTTCTGTTTTCCTTATTGTTGGCATGTGAAGAGGATTCCATAATGACTACTAATTGGGAAAGCACGCAAGGTCCCATGTCCAACTCGATAGCCAAAAGAGGCCAAGTGGCCAACCTTAAATCCACCCTCCACCTCCCTAAGTCAATCTCGGGCAGAAGACTCAGTACAGGTCTTCTCCCACGCGGTCTTCTCCCACGCGCAAAGACTTTCATGGGATCCATAGCCATCGACGAACCTGTGCAGTGGATTCCAATCCTCAAGGACATTGATGGATCATATGAAGGTCTCGTCACACTCAAACCATGAAAATAAAAAATAAAAAAACAGATGGAAGACCCTTAGGGTTCCGTATTGACTAGGGAATTTGTAGTACTGGTCTAGACAGCATACCTGTCTAGATCGAAAAATATGATGACCCATTTGGAAAGCCCCATTTCTTTCTGCTTTCCTTATTGTTGGCATGTGAATCGGATTCCATAATAACTATTAACTGGGAAAGCACGCAAGGTCCCATGTCAAACTCGATAGCCAAAAGAGGCCAAGTGGCCAACCTCAAATCCACCCTCCACCTCCCTAAGTCAATCTCGGGCAGAAGACTCAGAACAAGTCTTCTCCCACGCGCAAAGACTTTCATGGGATCCATAGCCATTGATGAACCTGCGCAGTGGATCCCATACCTCAATGACAGTGATGGATCATACGAAGGTCTCGTCCACACTCAAACCATGAAAAATAAAAAAAATAAAAACAGATGGAAGACCCTTAGGGTTCCGTATTGACTGAGGAATTTGTAGTACTGGTCTAGACAGCATACCTGTCTAGATCGACAAATATGATGGCCCATTTGGAAAGCCCCATTTCTTTCTGTTTTCCTTATTGTTGGCATGTGAAGAGGATTCCATAATAACTACTAACAGGGAAAGCACGCAAGGTCCCATGTCAAACTCGACAGCTAAAAGAGGCCAAGTGGCCAACCTCAAATCCACCCTCCACCTCCCTAAGTCAATCTCGGGCAGAAGACTCAATACAGGTCTCTCCCACGCGCAAAGACTTTCATGGGATCCATAGCCATCGATGAACCTGCACAGTGGATCCCACACCTCAAGGACAGTGATGGATCATACGAAGGTCTCGTCCACACTCAAACCACGAAAAATAAAAAAAATAAAAACAGATGGAAGACCCTTAGGGTTCCGTATTGACTAGGGAATTTGTAGTACTGGTCTAGACAGCATACCTGTCTAGAACGACAAATATGATGGCCCATTAGGAAAGCCCCATTTCTTTGTGTTTTCCTTATTGTTGGCATGTGAAGAGGATTCCATAATAACTACTAATTGGGAAAGCATGCAAGGTCCCATGTCAAACTCGACAGCCAAAAGAGGCCAAGTGGCCAACCTCAAATCCACCCTCCACCTCCCTAAGTCAATCTCAAGCAGAAGACTCAGTACATGTCTTCTCCCATGCGCAAAAACTTTCATGGGATCCATAGCCATCGACGAACCTGCGCAGTGGATTCCAATCCTCAAGGACAGTGATGGATCATACGAAGGTCTCGTCCACACTCAAACCACGAAAAATAAAAAATAAAAAAAATAGATGGAAGATCCTTAAGGTTCTATATTGACTGGGGAATTTGTAGTACTGGTCTAGACAGCATACCTGTCTAAATCGAAAAATATGACGGCCCATTTGGAAAGCCCCATTTCTTTCTGCATTCCTTATTGTTGGCATGTGAATCGGATTCCATAATAACTACTAACTGGGAAAGCACGCAAGGTCCCATGTCAAACTCGACAGCCAAAAGAGGCCAAGTGGCCAAGCTCAAATCCACCCTCCACCTCCCTAAGTCAATCTCGGGCAGAAGACTCAGAACAGGTCTTCTCCCACGCGCAAAGACTTTCATGGGATCCATAGCCATCGACGAACATGTGCAGTGGATCCCATACCTCAAGGACAGTGATGGATCATACGAAGGTCTCGTCTACACTCAAACCATGAAAAATAAAAAAATAAAAACAGATGGAAGACCCTTACGGTTTCGTATTGACTGGGGAATTTGTAGTACTGGTCTAGACAGCATACTTATCTAGATCGACAAATATGATGGCCCATTTGGAAAGCCCCATTTCTTTCTGCTTTCCTTATTGTTGGCATGTGAAGAGGATTCCATAATAACTACTAACTGGGAAAGCACGCAAGGTCCCATGTCAAACTCGACAGCCAAAAGAGGCCAAGTGGCCAACCTCAAATCCACCCTCCACCTCCCTAAGTCAATCTCGGGCAGAAGACTCAATACAGGTCTTCTCCCACGTGCAAAGACTTTCATGGGATCCATAGCCATCGACGAACCTACGCAGTGGATCCCATACCTCAAGGATAGTGATGGATCATACGAAGGTCTCGTCCACACTCAAACCACGAAAAATAAAAAAAAATAAAGGGTAAATTTCTCCCACCTCCCCTCCAGGATATCTAAAAGGCAATCACCCCTCAACTTGATCCAAAATGTCTCCCACCTCCTCTGTTTTTGAAAATATTCTTTCTCAATCAATTTGGTGATGGGATTCATCATCACCAATGTTTTTAAGACAATATTACCATCCAAATTGAAATGTTCTAACTATTTCCCTAACCATACCCCAACCCACCCATACTTCCACAGATTTTCAAGTGGCAGCAGCGGTGGTGCTTTCCCCTGAGAACCCATTATCGAATCTTTGAAGAAGTAAAGAATAAGGTAGCCCTGCAAACTCCGACGACTCCGGTGAGTCTACCGTTGGTAAGAACCGAGACGTGTTTTAGAACTTTGTTTGTTTTGTGTTCGGAACCGTGCCGTGTTTTAGAGCCTCTGCAAGTGCTCAAACAATTCATTGGACCTAAGAAGAATTGGTCAATTTCTACATCATCGTCTTTCGGGTTTGGTGGTGTTGTTGGAGGAAATGAACAGGGTGGCACAGAGACCGGTGGAGTCACCCGCCACTCACGGCTGAACAGTAGGATATGGATGATTATAACAGTTTTTACACCTGGAAACAGAATAATAAAATTCCAATTCAATCTGATGGTTAGATTCTTAGATATGAGAAATTCCTACTAAGGATAGGACACTCAAGAATCACAGAAAATTAGGACTTAGAATGGTTGTATTGGAGAAATGAGATATGTGGGAATATCAGTAATAGAGGCATCAACAATTAGGGAACATGCGTTTAGAGATAATCAATTGAACCCACACAATCTTCTTCTTCTTCGTTTTCAGATTTCTGTGATTCTTACTATTAGCTCAAACTTTTATCTTATTTCTTTCCTTCGGTGCTGCACATACTCCGTCACCGCCCACTGCAAGTGTAAAATCAAGCCAAGACTTAGAAATATAGAAGACAAAGGGCACTTGAGCTCTGCTTCAGTGTTGCCCTTGAGCGTCTCCTTTCAGCCGAGAACCTCTCCCTTGTATAAATCCCCAATCTCCAAACCCCAATCTGGACAACAGATAAGCAACACGGTGAAGAGGCTTATCGAAATTCTATTGAAGGCTAAGAAGAGGAACCCGGTTTTCGTTGGTGATTTTGAACTTGAATCTGTGGTGAGAGAGCTGTGGCAGAGGATTGAAAGGATTGAGTGAAGACTAAATGAATTATTCAATGTTACATGTACAGAGACGGAAGAAAGCAATGGAAGCATAAGGTGCCTTCCTCCTTATTTGCTTTATTAGCATCTTTTATTAACGGATTACGGACTCTGCTTCAAAGATTAAACAATGGCTTCTCAGGGGAAAGCATTGCCGGGCCGCCGCTTGAAAATCAGTCGGAGTAAGTAGGGGTGGGTTGGGATATGGTTGGGGAAATTATTGGATAGAATATTTCAATTTGGAGGGTATTATTGTCCTAAAAATACTAGTGATGATAAATCCCATCACTAAATTGATTGAGAAGGAATATTTTCAAAAGAATGGGAGGTGGGAGACATTTTGAGTCAAGTTGGGGAGTAGTTGCCTTTTAGGATTCCTAGAAGGAAGGGGGCAGATGGAAGGCCCTTAGGGTTTCGTATTGACTGGGGAATTTGTAGTACTAGTCTAGACAGCATACCTGTCTAGATCGACAAATATGATGGCCCTTTGGAAAGCCTCATTTCTTTC
Organism: Protea cynaroides; assembly: GCA_028583415.1. Classification (NCBI taxonomy): domain Eukaryota; kingdom Viridiplantae; phylum Streptophyta; class Magnoliopsida; order Proteales; family Proteaceae; genus Protea; species Protea cynaroides. The sequence goes on along the minus strand of CM053267.1, from coordinate 16,693,750 downwards.
CACTTTCCTAATTGTTGGCATGTGAAGAAGATTCCATAATAAATAATAACCGGGAAAGTATGCAAGGTCCTTAGGGTTAAGAGTGCAACATTTGCACCGAAATCGAGAGATCGTTTAATAATCGATTTGATTTTGGTTTGAAATATGATACCGTTGACTAATCGGTTTGAAACCATTCAAACCATTTCAGCTGAAGGGTTACACCGGTTAGACACCGATTAACCTGAATAGAATGTGAATCGTTTAGTCCCTAAAAGCTAAACTAGTAAACCTTAATTTCATTTGTCATTCTCTATTAATAATTTAATATTTTATTTCCCCAACACCCCAATCCCAACATCAATGGTCCAACCACAATTAATATATTATTTTTCCAATGGCCCAACCTCAATTATGTATTACTTCCCTAATGACCCAACCCCAATTAATATATTATTTTTCCATGACCCAACTCCAATTCCCAAAAGCCTAAATCATAAAACCAAAACGGAAAAACTTAAAATAAGCATTAGTGATTAGGAATAGCAAGTTTCACTCTCTCGAATCTCGACTCTCTCATTCCCGTTTGAACATTTTCATTTTTTTTTTTCATGAAAAATCGATTAATAACCATTGTGTTAAACCATTTAAAAACCACAAACAAAATCAATTAATGAGAAATCATTTTAAAACCAGTAAACCGAAATCGATTACTAATTGGTTCTGGTATCAATTTTGAGATCGTTTAGTTAATCGATTCGATTTTGGTTTTACCCTATTATACACTGCACCACACCAGATCGGACTGTTAAACCGATTATAAACCGTTTAACACTCTTACTTAGGGTTCCGTATTGACTAGGGAATTCTGGATTTCCAGGTCAAGGGTCCATAATGAAAACGCCATGGAAGAAAAAAAAGGTAATCGGGACCATTTTGAATTCTTCAGGCTTGATAAAAAAAACAAAAACCGATGATGGAAGTGCATGGTAGCAGAACTTTATTGGCCTTTGAATACATCCATCTCTCTATCTACCTTCATCTGGTTTGGGTCCTCTCCACTCTCCACACAAAAAACACAAGAAAATATGAGCAGACGAGGTCTCATCATCATCATCATCATCAGCTTCCTAGTCTTCATTGTTTTAGATAGTAAAGCATCAGAAGATGAGAAATACTACTGCAACAATATTACTTCTAACCCATCTCCATGTAGGAACCTTCTCAATATCAGTTATCCTTTTCGATTGACTAGCGATCCTCCCGACTGCGGCGGCAAACCTCAATACAATCTTTCGTGTGAAAATAACCGCACTGTCTTTTACTTGTATTCGGGGAGGTACTATGTGGAGGCAATATCGTATGAGAATAGAACGATGAGAGTAGTTGATTCAGGTCTCCAGATTCACAATTGCTCCTCTCTACCTCTCCATTCCTTGACATCATATGTTAATTTCAGTTATCATGAACGAGATCCTTACGTCAACCTTGGGATGGAAAGTTATATAACTTTCTTGAGTTGTGAAAGTCCAATATTAATCGAAGCTATATCTCCAGACAGTAGCTTTCTCATCAATACATCTCCATGCATCAATGGTTCTTCTGGCTCCCATTCTTATGTTCTTCTGGGAGATTTACATATTTCTGAAATACCGGACTTATGTACGATCGGCACAACAGTTCCAATTCATGGATTGGAATATGAAGGAGGGCATTATCCTTCTTTCTCTGAGATACACCTTCAATTGGCCATGGGGTTCGAACTCTCATGGTATCACATTGATTGCCAAAGCTGTCAGCGAATATCGGATATTTGTTATCCTGGCTTTGATCGTTTCAATAATTATTACATCGCCAAGTGCTTCGAGACCTGCATCGGCAGCAGCAGAGCAATTTTTCGTCCCTACTGTACGTTAGAAACTATTTTCATGCCTCTTCAACATTTTGTTAGGCTATGTTGAGTAAACCTTTTTCTTAAAATGTTTTTCAGTTTTTCAAATTGAAAGAGTAAATAGCAGACTTATTTCACTTCGCTAACGATATTTTATTTCACTTTAAGACTCATGACCCTCTCACCATGGTGGCCGTTTGAGTTTACTCCCCCACCCTTTCCTCTGAAAAGAATTTTTGGTATTTTATTGAGGCAGCATAATTTTAAATTTCTGATCTGCCGACCAAGTATTTGACACAGCTCTGCATCCAACGATAATAAAACCCATTCCTTATAATTAAGGAATCGCTAATAATATCCCACTTCATTCCATATCCTTGCTACCATTAATTTCTCTGGTATTGAACCAACGAACTTTCTCTTTAATTAAAGCGAATAGTGGATTTCATGCACCTTTTGATACTCAAAATTTTTAATTTATGATTTATCATCTTCAATTAGCCTACAGTTTGACATGTGACCAAAGATCGTTTGGGTTGAATTATCACATGACAGTTAGTGTGGACCGTGAGAGGCCATTACCCCCTTTTTTTTTTCTTTTTTTTTTTTTTTTTTTAAATTTTGGGAAAACCTACACACTAATTGCTAGCTTGTTTAAAAAAAATATATATATATATTATTTAACCTTTGGCTGGTGATATAGAATAGATAATGCCATATGTCCACTTCATATATTGATTGGTTGTTACATTTTCGTACCTCGATATTGCAGGCTTTAAGTGGTACTATTTGCCCTTTTTTTATGGTAAGAATTTGCATTTAATATCTTCTTTTTCAATTCTAATTTAATAGTATTATAGTTTCTTTTCTAAAACTCACTTAATCTTCTTTTGTGGCTTTTGTAGGAGTTCTCAAGATGATTTTAGGTAAAACGTGATACAGTTTTATTTTTTTATTTTTGTTAATTTATGATTCTTGAGCTATGGATTCTTATAGACTGCAGGTGTGATTCAAAGGGACGGGAATGAAATTGGGAAGGGCTAAATTAGATAACACTTTCTATCCTTTCATATTTGCAGTTTGTTACGTGGTAAATCTAGTTTGGTGTATTTTTAGGATATTTACCAAAAAAAAGTATTCTAGGTTGTCTTTCATATGCATTCTTGGAATGCATTTTTAGAAATTCATTCTTAGAATAGAGATGCATTTAGCCATAGAATGAGAATGGACTAAAGTGTGAGACATTTTCGTTCTAGGCTCCGAATGTACAAAAGAACACATTCTAGAACGGCCTGCGTCCCCTTTAACGCATTTCATAATTGAAGAACAAAAATACTTACAAAATATTATTTTTATCTCAGAATTTGTTCTTGATCTAGAACACATTCCCAGAATGCATACCAAATGTAGCCTTAGTGTTAAACTGTTAACCACAAGGAGTACTTTGGCCTACTTTTAACCAGTGTTCAAAATTTCGGTGAGATCTCGAAGATCTCAAGGGGCTCGAGACTAGATCTCGCCTCGATATGGTGTCTCGACCATCTCAACCAGTTCTCGAGTTGGTTTCAACCATTTCTCAATATTTTCAACCATTTCGTGACATTTTCGACCAGTTCTCTACCATTTCTCGACATTTTTCGACTAGTTCTCAACTGGTCTCGACATGATGTAAATTATGATTGTATAGTCTACTTGACTACTTCAGGTTTTTTTTTTATTTTTTACTATAACAATTAATTAATTAAATATTATTATGTTTATTCTTCTCCTAAAATATCATTTTACTGGCTCATTTGGTCATCAACGATCTTCTATTAGTATAACATCATGTAGAATAGTCAATATTACCCTAGGTTTACATTTAAACTTAAAAAAAAAACAGCCAAACATGGGTGTAAACCCAAACAACGAGCATATATGATTATTTATACAGTTTTATGGTTTAAATATGTTTATATATGCTAAAATAGAGTTTCCCTAGAGTATCAAGTCTTAAAATGGTCATTTTATGGTCAAAACACATATTTTAAGCCTTCGTGACTTTTATGCAATGTCTCGTCGAGATCTCGATCGAGATTTTAGAGATCTCAGTTTCTCAGAGGATCAAGACACCTTCGAGACTCGAGATTTTGAACCTTGCTTTTACTGATAGAATTTAACTTCCCATTGTTTAAAATACTTATATTTCCAAACGGACCGTTGTTTAAAATACTTATACCTATGGACAGAACTTTGCCTTACCGTTTTATACAATACATATTTTCACTGACGGATATATTACTACCATCAAGAAATTTTTTTTTTTTTTTTTTCAATTTTCCTACTGCCCATTCAAATCAGTACTAATAATTACACCCTGTAAAAACTACACAGTAATTACAATTACACAACAATTACACCCTGTAAGAACTTGAAAGAAATACAATTCTACAAGGGCTACGAGCTCTAAAGATTGAAATTCTAGTAAAAGTAAAATTCTATATGACCATGTTACTTAGGGTGTGTCCTTGGGCTATTGTACGTGGTACTAGAACTGGACTATTCATCAAGGATGGGAGAATGAGAATTCACAATATTGTTTCACCCGGTTCTACTGGTCAATTCTAATTTGTAATTTGGAATGGATTTTATTTTTCTTTATTTCTTTTCCTAACTCCTACATTTATGTTTTAGAAATGCCCAAATTTGATAGACATTTTCTAAAACATCAGTTAATCTTGTAATGAATGTCAGATCGATTTGATTTCTCCACATGCCATTATACCGGCTACAAAATTGTTTGAAAAAATTGGTTCTTCATGGGATTATTTTAACAAGGACCCTTAAAAAAAATGCAAAAGGATCACAAAAAGAATCGATTTCTTAAAAATTGGACATGTGATTTATTTAAGAAGCTAGTTACCCATTTATTCAATAATTAGAATGCCAAATCATCTTGCCCATGTGGTGAAATATAATCCTTATCCAAAATTTCTGTAGCTTACTTCTAAATATACAAGTTTCTCTTGATAAATGATTTTCTCCCTTATATTTTCTGCCTGGCCAAACTACTTCCATCTGATTAGGGTTGGCTAACAGTCTACTTTTGTATTAGTTTTTGATAATCTGACAAGAGGATATAATGATGTCAATTGAAGTCTTTTACAATATTCAATTCAATATGTGATTCTATCATATCTAAATGCAGTATTTGTCTCTGTCTCCCAGCACTCTTTTTGCTGTTAAGAACTTCAGTGGGAATTATATGTTTCTGCACATTGTTGATCTATATGTTGCGTCGAAGGCACTTCTCCATGGATACTAATATTGAAGAGTTCCTACAAGAGCATAACAATCTAATGCTAGTTCAGTACTCATATTCAGAAATTAAGAAGATGACTAAACATTTCAATGACAAACTTGGCCAGGGAGGTTTTGGGTCTGTATATAAAGGAAAGCTCCGCAGTGGTAATCTTGTTGCGATCAAGATGTTAGCAAAATCAAAAGGTAATGGGCAGGATTTTATCAATGAAGTTGCTACCATTGGAAGGATTCATCATGTCAATGTGGTGCGACTTATCGGATTTTGCTTCGAGGGATCAAAAAGGGCTCTAGTGTATGACTTCATGCCAAATGGGTCCTTAGACAAGTTCATCTTCAATCAAGAACAGACAAGTATATTTTTAAGTTGGGAAAATATGTACAAGATAACTTTAGGAATTGCTCATGGGATCGAATATCTCCATCGAGGTTGTGCTATGCAAATTCTACATTTTGATATCAAGCCTCACAATGTTCTTTTGGATGAGGGTTTTACTCCAAAAATTTCAGATTTTGGGCTCGCCAAACTGTATCTAACAACTGATAATACTGTGTCTCTCACTGCAGCAAGGGGAACAATAGGATACATAGCTCCAGAACTAGTTTACAAAAGCATGGGAAGTGTCTCCTATAAAGCTGATGTTTATAGTTTTGGAATGTTGCTAATGGAAATGGCAGGAAGAAGGAAGAATGTGAACCCTTTTGCAAACACTTCAAGTCAAATCTACTTTCCATCATGGATATATAACAAACTAAATCGAGGAGAAGATATGGAAATGGAAGATGCAACTGAGGAAGACAAGAGTATGGTAAGAAAGATGATCATAGTCGCATTATCTTGCATACAATTGAAGCCTGATGATCGCCCTTCCATGGGTAGAGTCATAGAAATGCTAGAATCTTCGACTAAGCTTCTACAACTACCACCACAACCTTTTCTAGGAACATCATTTAAAGGAGTGGAAGAAGATCATAAAATTATAGAGCCATCAACCACTTCCCTGCAGCCAAGTTCATCATCGAACTATTCGGTGATTCAATCAAAATAATTAAATGTAATTTGTATCAATTGCTTAGCAATAATACTCTACCTCTTGTAATCAAACAGAAAAAATGATTGATTATATACGTCTTCGAAATCTTATGTTTCTTTAATGGCCTAGGGCTTCAATTAAGAGTGTATGCGTGCATGGAATATGAGTAGTCTTAGGCCCAGTTTGATAGAACTTCTGTTTTGGATTCTTTACTTTTGGTTCAGAGTAAAACTTTTACTCTAGGTTACTTCAGGATTACTTGGGAGTAAAAATATGCTTGAAAATGCAGTTCTATAATGGATTCTAGAGCATCTTTGGAATAGAAACATATTTGATAAACACATTATCCTGCCAATCGAAGTCTAGAAAGCTAGTGGTGGGTGTTGGTGGCAGTGGTGTTGGTGGTGGTGGTGGAGGGTGGTGGCCGTGGTGGTGGTGGTGGTGGTGGGAAGTGGGTGGTGGCGGTGGCAGTAGCGATGGAGGTGGTGGTGGTGGTGGTGGGTGGTGGGTGGTTTTGGTGGTGGCGGTGACGGTAGTGGTCAAGCCTTTGTTTTGTGAAGAAGAGAGGAGTGTGAAAGAGGAGAGTTTCTTTTTTACTTTTTTTTTTTTATTCTCTCAAAAAATTGCTCCAAAACAAAAAAAATCTTGTTTTTTTATACAAAGCCCATCTTGTAGCACAAGGTTTTCATCAACAACAAGACTTGATTACATAGACACATTCAACCTTGTGGTCAAACCCACAACCATCCGTACCATTATAGCGTTTGTCGTCACCAATGGATGGACCATATGTCAACTTGACGTACACAATGCTTTTCTCCATGGCCATCTCATAGAAGACGTTTTCATGGTTCAGTCTCTAGGATTTGTTGATCCTACCCGTCCACAACATGTGTGCAACCTCCATCACTCACTCTATGGTCTCAAGCAAGCCCCAAGAGCTTGGTTCCATCGACTGTCTCAATTTCTAATCAAGAAAAGATTTCAAGCTTCCAAGACGGATCCCTTGCTTTTCATCCAAAGAAATGGTAACTACATTATTTATGTACTCATATATGTCAATGACATCCTAGTTACCAGTTCTGACAGCACACAGTCTCAACACCTGATCAACCAACTTGGCAATGAGTTCTCCATTAAGGACTTGGGGCCCTTAAGCTATTTTCTTGGAAGTGAGGCCCTTCATCATCCGCAGGGTCTTCTTCTCTCCCAGTAGAGGTACTTCACTAATCTTTTACACCGCACTGGAATGACTGATTGCAAACTAGTCCAGACACCTATGGCTAGAGCTCACCACCCCACTTCCACAGGAAATAACCTGCACTCAGATCCTACTAAGCATCGATCTATTGTGGGTGCATAACAATACATTACATTAACAAGACCTGATGTTGCCTTTGATATCTCAAACAAACTATAGACCCTGGCCTATTGATTACAATGACATCTGTCCTATACTTGCAAGCATTCGCAGATGCTGATTGGGCAGGCAATAGCATTGACTGCAAATCCACAGGCGGTTACGCCATTTTTATGGGAACCAATCTCATCTCAAGGACATCTCGCAAACATAAAACTATGGCCCGATCATCCACAGAATCAGAAATACAAAGCTTTGGCAAATGTTGCTGCCAAACTAATATGGCTCGAGTCCCTTCTTCATGAGCTCGGGGTAAACTTACAAAACCCACTAATACTCTGGTGCGACAACATCGGCGCTACATATCTATCTGCCAACCCGGTATTTCATGCTCGTACTAAACATGTTGAGATTGATTTTCATTTTGTTCGAGAAAGAGTTGCCTAACGACAACTCCATGTGTAATTTATCTCCACAAAAGATCAAATTGTGGATGTTCTCACTAAGGCTCTATCAACTACTCGCTTTCAACACATGCGAGACAAGCTAAAGTTTCAAAGTCCCGACCCATCGACTTGAGGGGGCTGTCAGCACCCCATTTTTGCCACCTCTGACCGAGCGAAGTTCTACTGTTGGGTTCCAACAAGAGAGAAAGTGAGAGAGAAAATGAGGGGAAAGGTGAGAAAGAGAAAGAGTGAGAAAGAGTGAGAAAGTGAGAGAGAAAATGAGGGAAAAGGTGACAAAGAGTGAGAAAGTGAGAGAGAGAGAAAGAGTGAGGTACTGCCACCTCTCCCTCTGTCCACCGACCAACCCATACCCCTGAAATCCCTCCCCAAAAGTCGGCCAGACCATGCCGCCCAGGCCATACCTCCTTCTGTCCACCGCCAGGCCATACCTCCCTCAGTCAGCCGCCAGACCATGCTGCTACCACCTACCCCCCTCTGGCCGCCGGCCAGACAATGCTGCTACTCCCACTTGTCCCCTGAAATCCCTCCTTGAAATCAGCTGAACCACCTTACCTGCCCAGCCGCTGCCGCTTCTTCTTGAGCCAGCCGCCAACCTACCTACCCAGCCGCTTGGAGGATCTCCCATCGAGAGCTCGTCAACCAACGAGGCTGCTGAGGAGGGAGAAAATAGAGAGAGACAAAGAGAGAAGGAGAGGGAGGTACCGCCACTCCCTCTGTCTGCCGACCAGGCCATACCCCCAAATCCCTCTGCCGCTTCTCCCTAAAATCAGGCCACCTCCCATACTCCTTCAGCCTCCATCAACCCCCACTCCACCTCTCCTCATCCAAACTCCTGCTTCTATAAATATCCCACCGAGGCTCACAAGAGGGAGGAGTTTTGGAGTTTTTCTTTGAAGGTCGGCCTTTCTATTTTCTCTTGAAAGCTCTCTGCTTATCTGTCCCCAACTCACGCCTACTAACACCCCCTGCCCATCTGTCCACGTGCCCAGTAACCCCCTTCTGTCCATCTGTCCGCACGGTAACACCCCCCTATCCATCTGTTCGCACAGTAACACCCCCCTGCCCATCTGTCCGCACGCCGCCTGCCGCCCATCTGTCTGCACTCCCAGTAACCCCCTCTTATCAATCTATCGGCTTGGTAACACCCCCCCTGTCCATCTGTCCGCACAGTAACACCCCCCTGTCCATCTGCCAGCATGCCAGGACTCCCTGCCCATCTGTCCGCACGCCAGCGCTCCCTGCCATCTATCCGCACACCTTACACCCCTACCCATCTGTCTGCACCTAGCATCCCAGCGACCATTCCTCATACTGTCCACAACTCGCACCTAGCGACCACCTCATACCTATCCGCAACCTGCACCCAGCGACCACCTGTCCGCAACTCACACCCAGCGACCAGTGACCATCCCTCATACTGTCCGTAACTCTCATTCAGCATCAGATCCTCGCGAGATCCCACGACGATCATCATCAACCATCCCCGTGAGATTCTGCGAGAACTTTCATCATCAACCCGAGAGCCTTGCGACATCCTGCGACAATCTTCATCATCGACCTCGCGACATCCTGTTGTTCAATCTTGCCAGCGCATATCAGGTTGGTTTAGTTTTGTTTGGTTTGAGTTGAATTCCATCTTCACTTGAGTTGGTTTTGGTTGTGCTGGACTGATTTGACCCATATAGTTAATATGATATTATTTTTGCTATAAACTATCTTGAGATAGAGTATCAGTATGCCATGTTCAATGCAATTCATGTGTTTCATCTTAGTTTAAACTGATTACTTTACATCATGCTTGGATCATAACATGTATGTATGCCCAATTTGGAGTAGATGTTTATGTCAACATGTGGTTCCCACCCCAAAAGAGTATCTCCATTTGAACACCTAGTGTAATAGATGTATGTTTAGGGACATTGTGCACGGGTGCATCCCAAGCCCCACATGAATGACTGTGATATCCTGCTATGTGATTGTTTAGGGGACTCCAAAGAGTCCAAACCCTTGTGGGCCCATTTAAAATGAGGCCCACCCAACCTTAGGATTGGATCCAATAGTGAGTGGGAATTCATTTGTACAAAGGCATAATTAATGAAAATATGCGATTGGGTATATGTATCCATAGGATTGGTGGCCCGACGGACGGTCCACCTGGGTATCCCGAATGTGGGATATGAGTGAGATGTTAGTGAACCCCGTGTGTGGGGTGCTGAGGCATTTGGCATTTCCTGAGTGTTGCCACGCGTGTCCATGGCTCGTCAATCCATGGGAACTACGCTTGACCTGATTCTCAAGAGATAGAGGTCTCGAGAGGTACATAGGCTGCAGGGGAGTTTGGTCGCTCCACGCTCGGTCAAATTGAGGTAAGTTTCATGTATTATGAGATTACCTCACCGATGGGACTTCCTTGTGATAGGGAGTACCTCAACACTAAGATGGGTTCCACTGTTGTGGGGACATCTCTCACCATTGGATGTGTTACATGATTATGGGAGCATCCATCGCTTGGGATGCGTTCCAATATTTTGGGAGTGTCCCTTCTCTTGTACATACCTGGTACGTACACATCTGTCCGAACTTTGTTTGGCCTGATTTTTTCCGCACAGGGATACGTAGGCGGTCTAGGATTTTCCTAGACCTCAGTCATATGTTGTATATCATTTTTTCCTTTCCTTAGATGTATGATTAGGTTATTTATTAAATTATTTAATTTATTTTGTGATTATTTTCTTGTTTAATTCGTTTACTTTCAGCCTATGTCATGCATAGTTAGCAAAGAATTAGAGATCAACTTAGGATTCCCCCTTCTACCTTGTAATGTATTTAAATAGCCCTAAGTGTTCATAAACTATAGAAAAATGATAGGATTTAGGGAGACCGGTTCAACCGGGCGAGTTGGGTGCCTAACACCTTCCCAACTCGTAATTTGGCACTTACCCGTCTTTGGTGAGACAAGATAGTCATTCCATTTGCGTGAGTCATTAGTGTCCCTCCATTGAGGGACATCATTTATAGGTCCTAGACCTTATCTAGGTGGTGACTCTAGTTTTCTTACCCTCTACTGGCATGAGTGGATGGAATCTGAAGGTGAAAACTTTCCAGATCTCAGTTTGAGTGTAATGAGGGTAGACACTTTTAATTACATGAAAATTCAATTTTAAAAATGAGGATAATTAAATTTTTCTTAATTTAATCCCCTGGTCCTCACAGGGGCGTATCGGCCAATATTGGGATTCCTCAAGATCAGTTCAAAATATTGCTCAAGATTAGATCACATTATTATCATATCATGATCCCACATCATCTTCATCATATCGCATGTGATCATCCATATCACATGTAATCAGCTCTTGTAATATTCTCTCTAAAGATCACATTGTAACCTATAAATACATCTCCTCTCTTGTATACTATCATCAATAGAAACACAACTTTGGTGTTATTTTTGTAAGCCTTTACCAGGAAGTTGGAATCAAACTGGGTTTACCAAACACTGGCTCCCTAAGAGTCAGAATCCATAGAATCCAAAATCTAAAGTGTTATCAAACAGGCCGGTAGCAATGGTAGTCTACAAGTGTACCGTGTTTTGGCTTTTTCTGCCACATCCCTCTACCAATGAAGATCTCACTCACTAGTCACTTGGGACAACGTCGAAATCCCTTTATCCGAGCTTTCACAGGTAATTGATTTTATTCCATAATATTTATATATCTCCAAATATGCAGTTTCACCTTTCGATTGGATAGTTTGTTCGCTTAGTTCTTGTGTTTTAGGACCTCAGATTCTTCCCATTTCTTCTCATAGGAAGTAATTTGATCTATTGATGTTTGCAATGTACTGACTTTTCAAATGTTAATCAAATTTATTTATTTTTGTGAAGTTATTATTCAAATGCTTGTTGCATGTGATTTGTAGTGAAAACTAACGAAATCTAAAAGTTGTAGATTTATTATTATTATTTTTTTTTCTCCTTGTAATAGGAATTGCATTAACTTGTGCATGGTCCGAGTGGATGTTGTATTTTGCTACAACTTTTAGAGGAAATTATGAAACTGCAAACATACACAGGGTTCAGTTTAGTCTTAGGCCAATTAGAGGTTGGAATATTGGTCTGCTTTGTCTCCACTGGTTAATTACAATGAAGAACATATCTTTGTCAAGTAAAACCATTAATTATGGGATTCAATTGCCATTCTTGCTCAAATTTAATTACTTTGAATTTTTGAGTATAAGGGCTGTAATTCAATTTCAAACCTATTGATTTTATTCTGTTACTAAAAAATAAATAAAAAAATAAAAAAATATAGGTAGTAGACTCTGTAGAGCTGTACAGAAGTAATTTCCTTCCCATTTTTTCTTCTTCTCCTCTCATTTTTCTTACTTGTACACTGACCTGCAACCATACTACTTACCCTTGACCAGCCTATTCTCACCACCTTCCATTAAAATTATCATTTTTCAAGCCCTCAAAATATATTAGAGGTTGTAAAGAACTCCTGGTTACCAGTTGTCTTTTATCCAATATGTTGTGCAAACACCTATGTTCCAAGGAAAAAGATAATCTCTAGTGAGGCACCTGTGTAGTGAGGATCATATCCACTTAAAGTAGATCGACACGTATCAATTCTAACTGGTTACAACTACCAGTTGTCTTTTCTCCCATTCCAATGCTTGTTTTAACTTTTTCTGATTGATCTTTCAGCTGTTCAGGATTTGCCTCTTTAACATGTCCAACTTACTGTCAAGAGCAAGGTGCTATGTTCTGGGATTCGGGGGGTAAAAGGGGAGAATCTTACGGAGTCAGTTTTGTTTTCTTGCCGTTGCCGGGCTACATGATAAGAAAGAAACATGTGAATTCCTGAAGATTCAAAACCATCTAGAATCATAACTGTAAGACCCGTGTCAAACTAACCCGGTCTTACCACCTTGAACCAGGTTTACCCATCATGGTCGAGTCAAATGGACCAAGGGCATGAAGGAGATCGAGATCCCAGGTATAAAATCGACCCAAAAACACTTAATTTTAGGGGAGGGTCGCACACCTAGCTAAGCAGGGTCGGACCTCCCAAAACAGAAAGTCAGACCCTCAGTTTTGAAAGGAGGGTCGGACAGCTTAAGACCCTAGGGTCGACGGGATCATCGACCCTCCCATCGACCCTCAGTTTCTGACGAAACTGAAATTAGGAAATTTTCTAATTTTTGGTTGGGATTCCTTCCAAATCTCAATGGGATTATTATAGGACATTCCTAGTCTATTTAAAGGACGTCCCTAAGCCACATTCACTCCTTTCACAACCCTAATTGAATTGAGAGAAAGAGAGAAGAAGGAAAAGAGGAAGAAAGGAGGCTAGGAAGAAGGCTTAGCAAAAAGGAGAAAAAATTCCAGAGAAAAATAATCTTCTCAGGTTTGGATACTAATCCCATGAGTTTCTACAGACCTTAGGTTAGATATGGTTGAGTGTAGGATTTCGGAGAAACCCAAACCATCCATCCATGGTTAGGTTTTCATGGAAAACCATAGGAGGATGCATGAAAACTATCTAGATGGACTATACATGGTTCTAGACCATGGAATGACTGTTGAATGAATGTAGGAAGTAAGCCATAGGACCCAAACACGAAGAATGGATTTAAAATTTGGAAATTGGACCAGAGTACACCAAGGGTCGCACCTAGGGTCGATAGACCATCCGACCCTAGGTGTTTCTGACCATCGACCCTCAACATTCGGTAAGTTCAGAATGGAGGGAGGGTCGATAGACCCATCGACCCTAGCATCGACCCTCAGTTGACAGAATGGTTTTTAAATTCTGAATTAATTCTAATTAAATTCTATCGACTTGGTTAGGTTTGCTAGCAATATAATTACGTTATAACGGTGATTTTAAAGCTTGGGAAATATCTATTAGCAAGCTAAGGTGAGGAACCTTAACCCCAAACTAAATTGGTTAATAATAAACTGTTTTCTATTTCTTGAGTCCTATGCCATGTTTGATTCTATGTGAATATGTTTGTAATGTGCATACAACATGCCATCCAATATTTCTATTACTTGTTCATGCATATTTACTTTATTGTTTATAACATGATGATGATGATGATGATAGGAATAGGCATGTGCTTGTATGTGTGTGGTTGATGTGCTTGATGCGAGCGAGTATCTGGGAGGTGTGATGAGAACGTCAATAAACGTTAACCTTTGGCGGGTCTCAGCACTTTAGCTCTATCTCTAACTCAAGTCTTGTGCATTGGCATCGTCGTATCGCCATTACCTTAGCAGAACTATTATGTCGTAGAGTATCAGGGGAGGTGGTCTCGGTCCTTGTAGTCTCGACTCTACCGGGGGCCTTAGCTCTATCTCTATGGATGTTCGAGGGATCTTGGGGGTGAGGCCTTGGATACACTGTTTGGCATTAGGATTGGTTAGCAACGAGCCCAGTTTGCAAGCCCTCGCTAACAGGGGCTTACGTGTTGGTATAGCATTATATAGCAATAAACGTTAACCTTTGTTGTATAATGTTGTGGTAGGGTGGATGGGGACGACGATAAACGTTAACCTTCGGGCGGGCTTCCACACCCTGTGTATAGAGGCGGTGTCAATAAACGTTAACCTTTGACCACCCAACCTTTCTATTGCACATTGCAAACTATAAACCAAGACCAAAGATATAAATTGATTTTTGTATGCATATGTAATGTTGCATTGTTTTGGCTACTCACTTAGCCGTGTTGTGTGCTCACCCCTCGACGTCGAATATTTTAGTTGATGATGCAGGTTATACAGTTGAAGATTATATGAACGCGTCAGCGTATGGAAATGTGGCAGCTGTGGAAGTTGGAGCTGAAGATGATACACACGACTCCTCTTGCGAGTGCAACTCGTGTGTATTTGATTAGATATTTTTATAGGTTTCTTTATTTGGATTTATTAAATACTTGTATTGATATTTACTTATGTCCCGGTTGATATAGAATAAATTTCTATTAAATTATTAATATCATTTTAGTTCTCTGTTCATTTATTTATAAGATTTCCGCTATTGTGTATTTACTCTGATTATGATTGTGGATGCGTGTAAGTTTGGATAACGCGGGGATAGCCTATTTTAGATCCTGATTGAACCGTTGGTTTGTTAGCGGTTCATCAAACCATTCTGGTTAGACCAAAATTGGGGTGTGACAATAACCATGGTGTCACTTTTCTTCTTCTATTTATGAGCACCTCACATCCTCTTTGTTTTCAAATTTTATTTCAATAAGTTGTCTGATTTTTTTTCCCTACAAAAAAAAGAAAAAGGAAAAAGATAATTTACTTTAGAAGTAGTAAGGAAGTAAAAAATTAATCACTTGAGTTTTTCTTTTAATTTAGAGGTAGTAAGCAAGGTAACCAAAAGCACCAAATTGTGAATCAAGTGTTTAGTCTTATAATTTGGCATCTTTGCTCATCATTGGTTTAAGTGATAAACCTTGAATGACACTGAGAGGGGGGTGAATCAGTGTGAATAATTTTTCCTTTGGTTTTTCTTTGCTGCCCAGTGATGTTTATAAAATAACCTGTCCCAAACACAATTGTATGCAAATCTACCTCACAACCACTCAGTGGCCAGGTCTACCAGATTTGCACACCCATCCTGCAATTCATTCCACGCACTTCACAAAGCACATAATCAAGAAAACCACAACACACAAAGATTACGTGGTTCACCACCACAGTGAGTGATGGCTAATCCACGGAGTAATGCCCAATGGGCTTCGTATTTACTCAATACTCAACTTTTAGCCCTTTACAGGACAAGGATGCTCACCCTAAATTTTCCCAAAGATAAAACGAGAGGGCGTAACAACGCCAGAATTCGGGCATAAAGCCGGTGTCCAAAGACCCACTGAACACACCACAACAGATACAATTTTTTGGGGCTTATAATGATGCCCTACAATTAAATCCCAACCTAGCAAGGCATTCAATATTTTCTTCTCTTTTTCTTTGCCTAATGCTAGCATACATTAGATTCCCATACACCATAGGCATTCAACATCATCAACCTACTTTAACATACAATGAATTGATTCAATAAATAGTAAAAGAGATAAGAAAATCTCACAACCAATTTTTTCTGATAATTGACGATGTTCTTCTTCTTCTGGTAGTCAATAAATCCCTTGCCATATGCAATCAAGCTCTTCCAACCTTCAAGAATACTTCAATGTTTCGGCATCAGCAAGAACAGAGATGGAGAATGACTATTCTCAATTTTCAGAGCAAGAAAAAATCAAAAACCTAACATTCTCCCCTTTTTACTTCAAAAACCTTCTCCTCCTCTGTTTTTCGCGGCTGTCAGTCTCTCCAACCATTCTCAATAGAAAGAGCATTAAAAACCTAGCTCGGTGCAATTTGGATCGTCTGATTTGGCCACCGGATGGCCAAGTTATGGCATAAACAAGTTCGGCCTCTGAAAAAATTCCAAATGGAATCTTTTGGCATCATTTGATGCGCCTGCGACACACTGTAGCCGCGCCCTGTCGCTTGGGTGTCGCGCTCTGATTGGCTGAAGAAGGAATCAGAAAATTTAGCCGTCGGATCTCACTCAAAAAGGCGGGATTTGATTCTCGCCGCTGGATCTGCATAAATAGCGTCAGATCCAGTCGGCTTTAATATTAGCCGCACGATCTGGATCAATGGTGTCGCGACACCGTAGGCGCGTCTACCACTGGATCGCGGCTACACTGGCATGTACTGCGGTGCATGTTTATAGGTTGCGTCTGGCCAATCAGCGCACTCGCGATGGAATCTGACGCTGCCGACTAGTAAACACCATAGCCCGCTTCCATCTGGACCATCCAATAGGCATCATGCCTTCGTGGCTTCGTCTGGACCATCGATTTGAGATATTCTCCTTAGCAAAAATACCAAAATACCCCTGAGAACTTCAAAAATGGCCTCTGTAACTTTTTGAAGTGTTAAACTTTGCGCCAGAGACGATTTTCCAGAGAGCTTTTCTCTCTCCTGGAAAATCGTCGAACATATGGTGGGCGTGCGGACTTGCGGCAGGGGCATGCCCGTGGGCTGGCTGGCTTGCGGGGCTTGGGGGACATGCCTTGGCGGGCTGGCTGGCGCGCCTTGCGGGGCTGGCTGGCCTTGCGGGCTGGCTGCGCAAGGCAAGCCTAGCCTGCCTTTTGCGGGCTGGCTGGCTTGGCGGCAAGGCAAGCCCGGCCTCGCTTGCCGGGCCGGGCTGCCTTGCGGCTGGCCTCGCCGGGCTGGCTGCTCGGCCAGGTGGGCTGTCTAGGTGGCATGCCTCCGTGGTGGGTCCCACCTTCTCTCTCTTGGGTCCCACTTTCTCTCTCCTCTTTCTCTCTCCTCTTTCTCTCTCATCTAATTCTTTCACCTCTTCCATGCTTCACAGTACCTGTAATAAAGCCATATCACCTGTATCACTGCCATTTCGCCTGTAGGGTCCGCAGACACTCTCTCTCATCAAACTGGACCCAGTTAGCCCAATTTGCCAACAATTACAATATATAGGCCAACAATCTCCCCCTTTGGAATTGTTGGCAACTACTCAATCCACAGACATTTCTCCCCCTTTGACAACAAGAACAAAGGGATTTCCCACATAGGAGTGCCCACCGCATCTTCCCAATCCTATGGGTGCTCCAAAGCATAAACATATCACCATAGCAGCACAAAAAAAAATACCAACAGACTCCCCCTGAGTCCTACATAGGGAGAAAAAAAATAGAACAAGCAAACCCTGCTCCCCCTCACTCCAAGCTTCTCAATGCTTGGGAAAGATAATCACTCCCAATTTCTGTCTCAAGTAGTCAAACTGATCTCTGGGAAGTGGCTTTGTGAAGATATCTGCAATCTGCTCTGCTGTAGGAATAAACTCTAACTGAACTTCTCCTTCCAAGACCTTTTCTCTCAAGAAATGATATCGAATGGCTATGTGCTTCGTCCTGGAGTGCATCACTGGATTTTTTGAGATATTAATAGCACTTGTGTTGTCACAGAACATTGAAATAGGCTTGTCTGACTCAATTCCTAAATCCTTCAACATTTGTTTCATCCACAAAACCTGTGTACAACAAGAGGTAGCTGCAATGTATTCAGCCTCTGCAGTAGATAATGATACTGATTCCTGTTTCTTACTGTACCACGCCACTAAATTTCTGCCCAGATAGAAAGCACCTCCACTAGTGCTCTTCCTATCATCAACACAACCTGCCCAATCTGCATCTGAGTAGGATGACAAAACTAGATCCTTGCTTTTTGCATACCAAAGACCATACTCCATTGTCCCCTTCAGATATCTGAAGATCCTCTTCACAGCTACAACATGTGTTTCCTTCGGGCCTGCTTGAAATCTAGCTACCATGCACACAGACTGAAGAATATCTGGTCTAGTAGCAGTCAAGTAGAGAAGACTTCCTATCATTGACCTGTACATAGTATTATCAACTGAGGGAGAGTCATCCTCTTTACTTAGCTTACAACTTGTCATCATTGGAGTGCTTATTGGTGTACAGTCTTCCATTGTGAATTTCTTCAACATTTCCTTCACATATTTGGCCTGTGATAAAAAGAATCCATTCTTTAACTGGATGATTTGAAGACCTAAAAAATAAGATAACTCTCCAATCATAGACATCTCAAACTCATCTTGCATTCTCTGAGCAAAGTCTTGACATAATTCATCCTTTTGGCCTGCAAAGATGATATCATCTACATATACAACCACAACTGTCTGATTGCCATCCATAGATTTAACATACAGATTACTATCAACCAAACCTTTCTTGAAGCCCAACTTACAAAGATAAGTATCCAGTCTGGAATACCATGCTCTTGGTGCTTGCTTCAACCCATACAATGCTTTCTTCAGTTTACATACAAGTGTAGGGTCCTCACTCAGTTGAAATCCTTCTGGTTGCTCTATATACACCTCTTCTTTCAAGTCACCATTCAGAAAAGCTGACTTGACATCCATTTGATAAACCTTGAAGTTCTTGTGCACTGCAAAAGCAAAAAACATCCTGATAGCTTCCAGCCTAGCCACAGGAGCAAATGTTTCTTCAAAGTCAATTCCCTTAACCTGAGCATATCCTTTGCAAACTAATCTGGCCTTGTTTCTTACAATTTTGCCATCTTCATTGAGCTTGTTCTTGTAGACCCATTTAGTGCCAATAACATTCTTGTCTGTAGGCCTTGACACCAATTCCCAAGTCTTATTTTTCTCTATTTGATCCAACTCTTCATTCATTGCCTTGAGCCAACTAGCATCTTCACATGCCTCTGCAACTGATTTTGGTTCAATATGAGATAGTAAGGAAAACATTTGTTTTGGTTGCCTCACCTTTCTTGTTTGCATACCAGCAGATGGATCACCAAGAATTAATTGCTCAGGATGATTATTTTTTACCCTTCTTGAGCCACTTTTATTCTGCCTATCTGCTTCTGAATCAGACTGCTCTTCTCTTTCTTCTGTCTCAACCACAGCTCTCTGTCTTGGCTCATTTGTAACATCCTGCTCCTTTTCTGTTTCAATGTCATTCTGCTCACTGTCCAGGTCTTCAAAAATAGGAACCTCATTATTTGATTCTGTAGAAGAATTCTTGTGCTCATCAACTCTCACATCTGCACTTTCAACAATCTTGCCAAGTTTTTTATTGTAACATTTATATGCTTTGCTTGAGGTAGAGTAGCCAAGAAAAATTCCTTCATCTGCTCGATCATCAAACTTCCCTAGACCATGACTAGTGTTCTTGATATAACACTTACTACCAAACACCTTGAAGTGCTTTGCTGTGGCCTTCTTACCAAACCATAGTTCATAGGGTGTCTTGTCTTCATGTGGCCTCAACATACATCTATTCTGAACATATATTGCTGTATGCACTGCTTCTCTCCAGAATTTATTCCCCATGTCATTTTCAGTTAACATAGTTCTGGCCATTTCCTGAACAGTTCTATTCTTTCTTTCTGCAACACCATTTTGCTGTGGTGTTCTAGGAGCTGAAGTCTGTCTCTTAATGCCGTTCTCAGAACAATATTCTGCAAAGTCAATCCAGGTGTACTCTCCTCCCCTGTCAGATCTCAGACACTTGATTTTCTTCCCTGTCTCATTTTCAACTTGAGTCTTGAAGATCTTGAATCTATCCAAAGCTTCTGACTTATGTTTCAGAAACATTACCCAAGTCATTCTGGAGTAGTCATCTATAAAAAGAATGAAGTACCTTTCTCCTGCAATGCTTTGTGTTCTCACTGGCCCACATAAATCTGTATGAATTATCTCCAATGGTTGAGTAGTGTGGTATTCCTTAGGCTTGAATGATGTTCTTGTCTGCTTCCCCTTCTGACAAGATGCACAAATATCATTGGAAGGCTTTTTCAATGAAGGAATATCTCTCACAGCATTTTTGTTAGATATCTTGGACAGATTTTCAAAACCAATATGTCCCAATCTTCTATGCCATAGCCATGTTTCCTCTTCTTGACTCATCATACAATTCTCTTCAAACTCTTCAGACAGAATATAGAGATTTCTAGAAGTTCTTTTTCCTGATGCCATCAACTTTCCACTGTCAGACTTTCGGATCTCACATCCTTGATCATTAAAAATCACTTTATGACCCCTATCACAAATCTGGCTGACACTCAATAAGTTATGTTTCAAGCCTGAAACATAGAGAACATCATGAGATTTTATATTTCCATTTATGAGACTGATGCTTCCCTTTCCAACTATCTTGGCACCATCATTGTTGCCAAATTTAACTGAACCTCCTTCATAACTTTGAAGCTTCTGAAGTCTTTTACTGTCTCCAGTCATGTGACTAGAACACCCACTATCAAGAATCCATGGTGTAGAACTGTCTTGTGCTTTAAAAGCTGTCTGCACAACCAAAGAGCTGTCTCTTTCTGTTCTGTCCCTCTGAACCCAAACTCTCTTCAGTGATGATGCCTTCTCAACATGTTTCTGTCTTGGAGCCTCTCTTCTTGTCCTGCTATGCTGACTCTGTAAATGTGACATAGAGGGAAAAATAGTTCTACAATTCCTTGCTACATGCCCAAAGTTATTACAATTGTAACACTCTACAAAGTTATCTTCAAGGGGAACAAATCGATTTCTACTTTCAAATTTTACATCTCTCATGTTAAATTTGCAAGTAGTAATTTTATGTCCAAAATTGTTGCATCTGTAGCAGTAACCCTGAAAATAAGGTCTTGACCTTGCAGTTTCCATGTATCTCATCTGTCTCTGTGGTGCACTGGGAGAGTTTTCTCTGTAGAAATTATCATACTCCATTCTCTTTCCTTTCCATGTATTTTGTCTTGGCCTTGCATAGTTAGTCTTAGGAAGAGAAATTTTGTTTCCACTTTGGCAATGAACTATAGGGTCCTTACCCTTTTCAATTTCCTTCACAAAAGATATGGGCTCTTTTCCCTTTGAACTTGCAATTTTTGATGTCTGTCCTTTTTCAAAACCAAGGCCAAACTTAATGTGGGAAGGTCTTTGAGCATTGATGATCCTGTCAAGCTTATTACTACTAGGATGCACTGAAGCAGACTTATTTACCTCTTCATGTTGAGATAATTTTTGTTGTCTCTCAACCTCTTCTTTTTCATACTCAGCCACTTTTGTCTTTAGAAGAGTAAAATCATTTTCAAATTCTTCAAATCGTTCAACCATAGGAAGTTGTTCTTCAAGTTGGACTTTCAAACTTGCATTCTCATTCAACACAATGGTGTAATCTACAGATGCTTGTTTAAGCTGAGTATTGAGATTTTCTATAATTCTCTTGGACTCTTCATATTGAGATTTCAGATCTTGAATTATTTGCTTTTGATTTTTGACTTCTTGAGAGGCAAGCTTGTTATGTTTTCTTTCCTTCTTAAGCTCCTTCATGGCTGCAACAAGTTCTTCCTCAAAATTTATCTCACCCTCTTCATCACTGCTTGAAAAATTATCTTCCTTGTCTCTCTCTTCATCACCACTTGAGATAGAATTTACAATTTTTCCTTTATCTGTGATCTTCTCTTGAGCTTCAATGTACACCATAAACAAAGCCTCACTAGGCTCATCTTCAAAGATTTCATCAGAGTCATCATCTGCTTCTCTTAGAGATAAAACTCCTTTTGTTGGACTTGTTTTTCTTGAAGTTATAATTTTTCTTTCTTTTCAACTCGCTTTTTCTGTCTTCTTCATCATCACTGTCAAACTTACTCTTCATGGGGCATTTTGCAGCAAAATGTCCAACCTTGCCACAGTTGAAACATTTGAAAGGAAGCTTATTCTTGTATTTACTTGTGCCCTTCTTTAATTTTCTAGTGAAATGAGCTGTGGCTTCATCTTCACTTTCTTCCTCATTTTGCTTTTCAGAAATCTTCAGCTTCTTCATAGCCTTGAAAGCAGCCTGCTTATCACCAGTGGTTCCCTGGATCAATCCTCATTTCAAAAGCTGTCAAAGCTCCATGAATTTCATCAATTGTAACCTGTTCCAAGTCCTTGGTTTCTTCAAGTGCAGATACCTTTGACTCAAATTTTGGGGTGAGAGACCTCAAAATCTTCTGACAAACAATATGACCTTTCAAATCTTCACCAAGTCCTCTAATAGAGTTGACCACATCATTAACCCTGTTCATGTATTGATCAATGGTCTCATCTTCATTCATCTTCAAATTCTCAAACTATACCAATTGATAAACTTTGAATGACACTGAGGGGGGGGTGAATCAGTGTGAATAATTTTTTCTTTGGTTTTTCTTTGCTGCCCAGTGATGTTTATAAAATAATCTGTCCCAAACACAATCGTATGCAAATCTACCTCACAACCACTCAGTGGCCAGGTCTACCAGATTTGCACACCCATCCTGCAATTCATTCCACGCACTTCACAAAGCACATAATCAAGAAAACCACAACACACAAAGATTACGTGGTTCACCACCACAGTGAGTGATGGCTAATCCACGGAGTAATGCCCAATGGGCTTCGTATTTACTCAATACTCAACTTTTAGCCCTTTACAGGACAAGGATGCTCACCCTAAATTTTCCCGAAGATAAAACGAGAGGGCGTAACAATGCCGCATTCGGGCATAAAGCCGTGTCCAACACCCACTGAACACACCACAACAGATACAATTTTTTGGGGCTTATAATGATGCCCTACAATTAAATCCCAACCTAGCAAGGCATTCAATATTTTCTTCTCTTTTTCTTTGCCTAATGCTAGCATACATTAGATTCCCATACACCATAGGCATTCAACATCATCAACCTACTTTAACATACAATGAATTGATTCAATAAATAGTAAAAGAGATAAGAAAATCTCACAACCAATTTTTTCTGATAATTGACGATGTTCTTCTTCTTCTGGTAGTCAATAAATCCCTTGCCATATGCAATCAAGCTCTTCCAGCCTTCAAGAATACTTCAATGTATCGGCATCAGCAAGAACAGAGATGGAGAATGACTATTCTCAATTTTCAGAGCAAGAAAAAATCAAAAACCTAACATTCTCCCCTTTTTCCTTCAAAAACCTTCTCCTCCTCTGTTTTTCGTGGCTGTCAGTCTCTCCAACCATTCTCAATAGAAAGAGCATTAAAAACCTAGCTCGGTGCAATTTGGATCGTCTGATTTGGCCACCGGATGGCCAAGTTATGGCATAAACAAGTTCGGCCTCTGAAAAAATTCCAAATGGAATCTTTTGGCATCATTTGATGCGCCTGCGACACACGGTAGCCGCGCCCTGTCGCTTGGGTGTCGCGCTCTGATTGGCTGAAGAAGGAATCAGAAAATTTAGCCATCGGATCTCACTCAAAAAGGCGGGATTTGATTCTCGCCGCTGGATCTGCATAAATAGCGTCAGATCCAGTCGGCTTTAATATTAGCCGCACGATCTGGATCAATGGTGTCGCGGCACCGTAGGCGCGTCACACTGGATCGCGGCTACACTTGCATGTACTGCGGTGCATGTTTATAGGTTGCGTCTGGCCAATCAGCGCACTCGCGATGGAATCTGACGCTGCCGACTAGTAAACACCATAGCCCGCTTCCATCTGGACCATCCAATAGGCATCATGCCTTCGTGGCTTCGTCTGGACCATCGATTTGAGATATTCTCCTTAGCAAAAATACCAAAATACCCCTGAGAACTTCAAAAATGGCCTCTGTAACTTTTTGAAGTGTTAAACTTTGCGCCAGAGACGATTTTCCAGAGAGCTTTTCTCTCTCCTGGAAAATCGTCGAACATATGGTGGGCGTGCGGACTTGCGGCAGGGCATGCCTGCGGGCTGGCTGGCTTGCGGGCTTGCGGCAGGACATGCCTGCGGGCTGGCTGGCTTGCGGGGCAGGACTGCCTTGCGGGCTGGCCTGCCTTGCGGGCTGGCTGGCTTGCTGGCAAGGCAAGCCTGGTCCGCAGACACTCTCTCTCATCAAACTGGACCCAGTTAGCCCAATTTACCAACAATTACAATATATAGGCCAACATTAAGTTGTCACAACTTAACAACCATAAAAAACCTTTGAGGCAAGTTTAGTATTCGCAAAGAGCCTTAGTCTTTCTATCCTGTGATGTATGACAAATAAGTTGTCTTCCTCTTCGGAGGAACTTATTGAAATTGTGGAAGAATATTTCCAAAACAATTAGGAAGATCTATAGTTTCTCATGGAAATTTTAAATTCATGACTAGACAGACCCATGCATGTTCAGAAAAGAACCAAAGTATTCTTGGATGTTGATGAATAGACCATGGCTGGGTAAAATTCGTCTATCTAGTATATTAAAGGTTTCATAAATAATCGCAAGACCATCGACTAAACTGAACCAGCCATGTATGTCAGCCCCATCATTCACTCTAAAATCTGTAGCAGAACGCAACATCCACTCGGAAAATGCACAACCTAAAATAATTCCAATTCCAATTTCAATTCCAATTCCAAGTAAATTTTAAATTTACAATTCTTAGATTTCATTAATTTTTAGAGAAACTTTCACCCACCTCCCCTGAGGTATATTCATAATTCAGCCACCCCTATCTTGGGCTATAATGTCTACCACACAATCCACACCCCATGCTATTAAGTTGTCTAACAAAAAATTTAATAAAATATCTCTTTACCCTTCTAGAGAAAAAAAAAAAAAAAACTTTTCTTACCAAAATTTATAAAAAAAAAAAAAAAGGCTCTCACTTGTCAGGAACCAGAACCCTCTTGAGAAAAAAAAAAAAAAACAACAGACGTAGAAGATGATGACGTCATAGAGGCAGACAATGGAGGTTTCGCAAAAGGATTAAACTTTGTCGTCATCATCATGATATATGAACATGGCAATAGGTGTTCTAAGCACCGAAACAAATGCAGAACCCTCTTCTTGCAAAAAGATTCCCGTGAAATTTCAAATTTATTTTACATCCTCTTCATTCTCCTCCTTCCTGACTGATTGATTTAACGAAGAGAACACTTGCAACTTTCATTTGAGTTTTTCTCTTGCATTTAATATTTTAAAAGGAAGATTGAAATAAATTAATGTCATGAAGCTCATTTTATAGGGCATAAATGGAGGTAGACTTGCATCAAAATACATGACTTCACCTAATTCAAGTCTGAACTAAAACTTTAACAGAGCTGTGACATAGAAATAGATAAGAAACTGATGCTGATGATCAGATGCTGAAATCAACAGTGGAAGGGTTTCTGGTTTCAAATCGACTCGCAATTCAAGAGCGGAGAATACCTTCGACTTCATAACCAGGTTCTGCAAAGTCTCCTTTACAATTCGCTTTTTTGTTTTTGTTTTGGGTTGAAAATGTTGACAGTTCTCTTGTAAGTTGCAGCTTATAATCGCCATTAGTTATATTCCTCATGAACTAAAAAAAAAGAGCAGTGAAGTGGAGAGTCATGATGAATTTGTGATGTGGAATCCTAAGTTGAAAACACTAATTAGAACCACTAGTAGGCCCACCAAATAATAAGCAAGCTTGATTCAAATAACAGTGACATAATTGTAAATAAATTCAAAACTCAACCAGTAATGGTAAACTTGTAATTATTCAGAACTATTCAATAACTTGTAGAGAACCAAACAAGGCCTTAGGACATGGGAGGAATTAGAATTAAAGATAGTGATTAATTAGGAGGCAAACAATAAGGAATGGTAAAATTGTAATAACTAGGAGATTGAAGGGTATTCATTGAGGAGAATGATAAGTGGAATAAAAAGAGATTCTAAAATCACCTTCTTTATTCTTAAACCCATTCATGATCAGAACTACAGGGGCGACAAACCAGAATGGTTTGGAGGGCCAAATCTCTTTCAATATTGCACCGATCGAGTCGAAACTTCAAGTAAAGCATCGCAAGGTACAGTCCTCTTGTTTTCCACTGAAATCAGATCCAATAATCAAGCCAAAAGGCCATAACAAGTTCTGCAATAGATTCTGGCGGTACTCAGGGGACCAGAATCGATTCTGGTTTGGGTTTTACAGCGGGGGGTTTTGATGGGGATGAAACCCTAGAATCTAGGTCGTTTTGGAAGGGCGAATTAGATTCTCAATTCTTGAATCGAACTGATTTGTATCAAGGGAGTTCGATGGCTTTTGGAGGGCTGGAGTTAACGTTCAGAACAAGAGAACAATAAAAGAATGGCAAAACAGCAGGGAGGAAAGAGAAGGAAAAAGTAGGGAAAAGGAACAGACCAAAGAAAGGATTAGTTCTGATCGCAGAGATGAAAGGGAGATGAAAGGGAGAGAAAGAGAACAACTTCTGCTCGTAGGCTCACAAGCACACAACCGATCACGTTGGTACCATAATATTAACTTTCAATTCATTCTCAAAATCTTTTCCACCCTTACTCTATTACATCTCTCTTTATAAAAGAAATAACATTCCTAAACTAATGTGAAATAAACTTAGAAAGCAAATAATATTTTTATGAAATCAAATCTAATCTCTATGGCATAAAATAGAAATAATAAATAAGGAAAACCCTAATACTGAAACTTTCTATTCTAATTAATCATTTACCAACCCTTTCCAGACCAAAAGGTTGGTTTGGGTTTGAGTCGGTTCAGGTTTGGCTTGGGTAGCCAAATTGGCTCGTGTCGATCCATCCATGACACTGCTACTGCATCAACTCTCCGCTTCTCAAAATAACTCGACTCCGACGAGTTTGGATAAGGACCAAGAATATCATCAGATGGAATGCGTTGGAGGAGAAGCGAGTTAGCATTCTTCTTAAGCTTGATGGCAGGAAGGTGTTTTGTCGAAAGAAGTTGCATATCGAGCCCACCGAATTTGAAGGTGTAAGTATTCTCGTACCCATCATGCTGAACCTTCTTATTAAACACCCAAGGACGACCAAAGAGAAGGTGACAGATCTTGAGGGGTAACACATCACATCGAACAGTGTCGATCAATCCACCGATGGAATACGTGACCAAGCACCGCTCATGAATCTTAAGATTATTGTTATTTATCCATCCAACCTTGTAGGGATGCAGGTGGGGCTCTGTCTTCAAACCCAACTTGTTAACCATATCTTCAGAGACTACATTGGTGCAACTGCCGCTGTCAATAATCATGGTGCATAGGGAACCGTTGCATCGTACCCGTATCTGGAAAATATTGCCACGTTGTCAATCATCCTCTTCAGGTATCTTTGTAGCCAAGAGAGGGCGAAGGACCATAAAAGGCTGGTGTAACTGATCAACATCACTGTCGCTATCATCACTATCATGCTCGGCTGCCAAGTATACGAATCTCATTCTTACGTTGCTCCTCTATGGCAGTAGTCATGAGTTCTTCTTTATCGGCAAAAGCAATGGAGCGATTTGGGCAATGGGAAGCAAAGTGACCGAAACCCTTACAAGTG
The DNA here is from genome assembly GCA_028583415.1 of Protea cynaroides. Classification (NCBI taxonomy): domain Eukaryota; kingdom Viridiplantae; phylum Streptophyta; class Magnoliopsida; order Proteales; family Proteaceae; genus Protea; species Protea cynaroides. Next base: position 16,665,842 of record CM053267.1, on the reverse strand, counting down.
TAACATTGGATCTCAGCCCTCGGTTTTGAAGGAGGTTTATCATAACCACGTCGAGGTGGAGAATATGGATGGGTCGGCCGTGAAGAGGCCATACTAGAACCACTTTCTTGGGGCTTGCTAAAAGACTTCTCTGGTGGTGGAGCTTGCTTGACAAAATTGGTACCTTTAGAGAACGTCTCTGGAAAGCTTCTCCGATTGTATGGCCGTTTTAAATTTTCCTCTACCTGATATGTCACTTGTACAGCGTCCTCCATTTTATGTAACCTATTGGAAGCCAATGAAGCACTAATCTGTGGGTGCAAACCATTACGAAATTGTGCGACCAAAACATCTTCATCCCAATCAAAATCAGATCGGGTAGCCAAATAATAGAATCGGGCCACATATTCTTCAACAGTCATATTGTCTTGCCGTAATTGAGTAAACTTGAGATGCGTCCGTTGCTTGTAATCAAGAGGTAGGAATCGTCGATTCATTGCCGCATACATCTCAACCCAAGTATTTATCTCACCAATGCCACGAGTTTGATTTTGTTTCTGATATTTAATCCACCAAACTCGTGTCGTGCCCTTCAATTTAGCTTCTGCAAACATCAATTTTCTAGGCTCTGACAATCCATACCATTTGGAAAATATCTCTAAGCTATGGATCCAGTCAAGATATTCCTCAGGATTTTGGTCTCCATTAAAATCAAGCACATCCAGTCGTGCTCCTTTGTCAGCACCAAAATTTCTCCATGTCGACCAACTCCATATGGTGGTGGTGGTGGTGGTGGTACGTATCGTGATGGTGATGGTGGTGGGGATGCATTGGGAGATGGAACATGTGAGACAGAGTTGGAAAAATCCCCAAGTATGGGACTCTTACCTTTTATAGCTTGTGACAACAAGTTAATGGATGTCTGCATTTTTGCCATCATATCCTGAAAAATTAAAATAGAAGCATCTATTCCATCAAGTCGGTTTGATATACCACCAATGGCCGTGTTAGTTTCCTCTTTGTCGGCGTTAACACGTGCTAGGAACTCATTGTTACTCACCATGATTGCAAAATATTGGCTCTGATACCAATTGATGCGGGATCCTAGGTTGAATCCTAATTAGATCCGCTAGTAGGCCCACCCAAATAATAAGTAAGCTTGATTCAAATAACAGTGACAAAATTGTAAATAAACCCAAAACTCAACCAGTAATGGTAGACTTGTAATTATTCAGAACTATTCAATAACTTGTAGAGAAACAAACAAGGCCTTAGGACATGGGAGGAATTAGAATTAAAGATAGTGGTTAATTAGGAGGGAAACAATAAGGAATGACAAAATTGTAATAACTAGGAGATTGAAGGGTATTCATTGAGGAGAATGATAAGTGGAATAAAAAGAGATTCTAAAATCACCTTCTTTATTCTTAAACCCATTCACGATCAGAACTACAGGGGCGACAAACCAGAATGGTTTGGAGGGCCAAATCTCTTTCAATATTGCACCGATCGAGTCGAAACTTCAAGTAAAGCATCGCAAGGTACAGTCCTCTTGTTGCCCACTAAAATCAGATCCAATAATCAAGCCAAAAGGCCATAACAAGTTTTGCAATAGATTACGCGTACACGGGGGACCGAGAATCGATTCCCCGGTTTGGGCTTTGCGGGGGGGGTTTTGATGGGGATGAAACTCTAGAATCTGGGTCGTTTTGGAAGGGCGAATTAGATTCTCAATTCTTGAATCGAACTGATTTGTATCAAGGGAGTTCGATGGCTTTTGGAGGGCTGGAGTTAATGTTCAGAACAGGAGAACAATAAAAGAATGGCAAAACAGCAGGGAGGAAAGAGAAGGAAAAAGTAGGGAAAAGGAACAGACCAAAGAAAGGGTTAGTTCTGATCACAGAGATGAAAGGGAGAGAAAGAGAACAACTTCTGCTCGTAGGCTCACAAGCACACAACCGACCACGTTGGTACAATAATATTAACTTTCAATTCATTCTCAAAATCTTTTCCACCCTTACTCTATTACATCTCTCTTTATAAAAGAAATAACATTCCTAAACTAATGTGAAATAAACTTAGAAAGCAAATAATATCTTTATGAAATCAAATCTAATCTCTATGGCATAAAATAGAAATAATAAATAAGGAAAACCTTAATACTGAAACTTCCTATTCTAATTAATCATCTACCAACCCTTTCCAGACCAAAATGTTGGTTTAGATTTGAGTCGGTTCAGGTTTGGCTTGGGTAGCCAAATTGGCTCGTGTCGATCTATCCATGACACTGCTACTGCATCAATTTGAGTTGTTGAAACCATGGAGGAAACAAATTGGGAGTCGAGACTCCAAGCCCTAACCCATCTCTTCATTAATCTCAGCTATTCATCTCTACGTAGATCCCTTGCTACCTCAACGGGAGCTTTCCCTTCTCTACATCTAATACGGGGTTTGTTTCTCTTCCTTAAAAAGGTCTCCAAATTAGGTGCCCCTAAAACATTTTGGTGTCTAAATGTGTGCAGGAGTAGATCGCCGACGAGAAAAAGAAAGGATAAGAGGAGAGCTTTTCGTCGGAGGAGAGCGGTCAGATCTACACGGTGACGGATTCGTCAGAGGAGAGTGGTGTGAGGACAATGGAATTTTTGCATCCTCCACGAATCAAAAAGGCTCTCGCCTCGTTACCCGCCAATGGACAGTAATGGACGGTGAAGATATGGAGTCGCCACCTAGATAAGGTCTAGGACCTATAAATTGTCTCTCACTTGGAGAGGCGCAATAACTCAGTGACTCAATGGATTGGCTTCTTGTCTTACCAAAGAAGAGTAAGCGTCAAGTTATGAGTTGAGAAGGTATTAGGCACCCAACTCGCCCGGTCAGTGGACCGGTCTCCTGTCATATCATTTCCTACATTTTTGAAGCTTATGTATGTTCAGGTCGTTCCATCTAACCTAACTAGGCAAGTAGGGAACCCTAGACCAAGTTTTTAAGTTGTGCTACTTAGAGTGCCGCTACACAAATTTGAAAAATAAAATACAAGTCAACAAACAATAAATGAATCAATGAACAATAATCATGAATAAACAAATAATGAATTAAAAGAATGAACAACACAGAGAATACAACAGATGGATGACCAAGCTCAAGATCAAGCAGCCTACGTATCCTTGTACGGCGAGTATCAGGCCAAATATAGTTCTTGCGGGTGTGAATGTGTGCAAGGTGTTCCCTTTGGACCTCAGAGGTACTCGGACCTCGGCTCCCTGCACTCGGCAAGGGTGAACCAATGTTTTGAAAACGATGATGGTTGCTTCGCAAACCAAATCCCAAACTTGGGAGATAAAATGCCCTCAGGCCACAAATGAATCTAGATAATGGTTAGGTTGGGGATCACACATGATCCCAACCATCGCTCAAATCATGAAACACGAACACATTTTTTCGTATTTTTTCTTTTCTTTCTTTTTTTTTGTATTTTTCTTGTTTTTTCTTTTTTTTTTTTGTATTTTCTTTTTCTTTCTCTTTCTTTTTTTTTATTTTCTCTTTTTTTTGTATTTTTTTTTTCTTTGGAAGGGGGGAATTTGGGACTAACCCTCATGGTTGAGTGGGCCCATGACCTAGGTGGGGCCCACACTAGTCGGCATGGGGCTTGGGATCCCAACAAATATGGACTCATTGGAGTCACCTTAAGAAACTCACAACAATGGGGGAGGGGACTCACACATCAAATCAATTTAAGCATGCAATCATAAGCATTTAAACATGTAATTGAACCGAGGTTAAACATGCTGAAAGATCACACCTCAACATTGAAACGGGTTACAATAGAGCAGGTTATTATCAACATTGAAAGAGGTTGCACATTAAAGCCAGAATCTGATTTTAGCAATTAGAAGCTCCAATTCAGCATATAAGAAAATGTTCAAACATGAAATTCAACCCAAACAATTACAAGTCGGCATCAATCATGAGATTCTAATTTGGAGATCAATAGTTGAATAAAGGCAGGCCAAATGATCCGACAGTGAAAACAGACAAACAAGGCAAGGGTATGGCACAAGCATGTCTAATTATGCCATAAGAGCTGTCGAGTTCATTGGAAAAATTTTAACAGCCAAGAAAGAAAATATCTACTTGAACTACATTGCTGCCCAAAGCATGGAATCACTGTTCTCACTCAGAATTCTAGCTTCTCTTCAATCTGTACCCACAACTATTCGAAGTTATGGACCTAGCACTTGTATTCCCCAACCTTGAGATAACACTTGGATTTTAAGATTTGCATACTTAAAACATTACATTTAGCAGTAAAAATGAGTAGTCAATTTAATAAAGAGAGCAAACATCAATACTCATTCCCTACTAAATGGTGCCAACAACAAATTCATGACTAATTCTCGTATCAACAAACAACTCACAGATTTATTCAAAGATACCTAGTGCATGACATTCATTCTACACTTCACCAATTTTTTTTTGCCAGCTCAGTGACCAACAACTGGTCCACGACTTTTCCTTAGCCCATTTCAAAAGTATTTCAACTAAATCCCCTCTCACAGTACAACAAAGGCAACCATTCACGATAAGCTTTAACATTTCATTCTGCCCATCCATCCGAATTCTTTCCCCACTATAAACAGGATATGGGATCAAAATATCCCCCTACCTAACCATATACCATGCACCTCACCCTCAACCCAAATTGCCTTCTGTAAAAAAGAATAAGCAAAACAGAACTTCCCCCTCAAATGAATAGATATTGCAAGGAATATGAAACTCCTGGGAAACTTATAAAAACACAGAATTAGAGGAAGAAAAAAATAAGCAACTATAGGGAACTACAGGAAAACTCTACCTAGGCACAGAGAGAAACAAATTGATAAGAAGATGATCATAGGTGGAACAATAAAAGAAGAAATTAATTAACAATAGGAAACCCATTAAAAGTATGAAGAAAATTACAGAGAGGCCAATAATCTAGTGGAAATGCAACAAGCAAAACAATTGAACCAACAAAGACAAACAGTAGAAGAAACAAAATAAAGTGTTACCTGGAAAGAAGTCGAATTGAGAGCTCTTGGTGATGAACTTGATATGACACTGAGAGGGGGGTGAATCAGTGTTTGAAAAATTCTCCTTAATTATTTACTGCTGCCCAGAGCTGATGGAGACCTAACTTTTCACACACACATAAGCACATGCAAATCTACCTCGCTACTACTCAGTGGCCAGGTCTACCAGATTTGCACACCCATCCTGCAAGTCCTTCCATGCACTCCAAAATATATAGGAAAATAAAGACAGTCCATAACACAGGATATACGTGGTTCACCAATACAGTGTGTGATGGCTAGTCCATGGAGTCATGTCCAATGGGCTCCGTATATACTCAATACACTTCTTTTTGCTGTCTACACAGCAGGGAGTACATACACCCAATTTATCCAGCATAAAACTAGGAGGACACACATGTGCCAGGAATTCAGGTATCAAGTACTAGTGTTCAGCACATGCTGCACACCATGCTTAATCCGCATCCACGGGAAGCAAATAACAATTTTTTTTAGGCTTATAAATTTGCCTTATAGTTTTTCCCCATGAGCTAGGTATTCAACAATTGCACATACGCTAGCATACAATAAATTGAAAGCATAAATAGATAAGGGAATTGAAAAATCTCACAAACTATGCTTTCGAATGACCAACAATCTCTCTGAAGCTTCAGACTGCTCTCAGGTACTCTCTAACAACCTTCAATGATGATAGAGATAGATTCACAGAGCACACCTCATCGACAAGCTTCCAATTTCTTCCACACAACCCATAATCATCATGAATGTGAAAATAAAAGTTCTACTGACCTATCATAGAGATTTATCACTCCATTGATGCATAGAAAAGAGGTAGTTGGTGATTGATCACTCCCACATGGCACAAAACCTTAGAAAAATCCTTTGTTAAGCTTCAAAACCCTATTTTTGATTTTTCTCAGCGTTTTTACGACTCCCAACGGCGCCCAATGTATAAAGCATCCAAAAATATAGAAACTGCAACTTGAACGGACCGATTTGGAGCTCGGATGAAGAAGTTATGGCGGTTTGAAGTTTGACCAATCAAAAAATTCAAAATGAAATCTTTTGGAGGCATACCGTGCACCTGCGCTACACGGAATCGCTACCCGAACGCTGATTGGGTGATGTGAAATCTCCTCTACCAGCCGTTGGATAACCTTAAAAAGTCTGGATTGTCTTATTACCGTTGGATCGGCACAAATCACGTCAGGCGCGATCGAGTCCACTTTTGACTCTTCGATTTGGATCTTCTCAGTCGCCGTACCTGTACGTGCGTCACACGGAATCAAGGTACCTGTTTCATGTAACAAGAATCATCATATTATCTTGCGTTTGCCGAACCAAAAGCCTCCCGATGGAATCTCGACGTTGCCGCCGCATTACACTCGAGCCCGCCTTGATCTAATCCATTCAAAGTGGATCTGAGCATCGTGGCTCAAATCCAGCCACTGATCTTGCATCTTCTTCTCTTTTTATGCCGAAATTGCCCCTAAACAACTTGTGAAATGTCGAAATTGCCCCTAAACAACTTGTGAAATGACTTTTTCGAGCAATCTGACAGAAACTGCGATATCTCTCTCATCCGACGTCAGAATTGAGTGATTCAAGTTGCGTTGGAAAGATAACTCGACGTTCTACATCTTTCCACTGTCAGATTTCTATGAACATGCTGCAGGACCCACTAAAAATAGACCCAAAGTTACAACTCTGTCAAACCTTGGAATTTGAACCTGAAACTTTGCGTGCATACATACCAAGTGCCGTGGGCTGCCATGTTGGCATGTCACCTTGCCACCACACCTGTGGGTCCCACTCACATTTTTCTCTCTCCTCTTTCTCTCTCCAATTTCTCTCTCTTCTTTCTCTCTCTTCAATTGCTTTTTCTACAATATGAGAAACATCAGAAACTCTATCATATCTTCAGTAACACTGTCGTATCATCAGAAACTCGGTCACATCATTAGAGAAGCTGTGCCACATCACCAGTGGGGTCCACAGTCCACAGTCACTCTCTCTCATCAAACTTGATGTAGAATACCATTTAACTCGCTGCAAGTCATCTGAAACACATGTAGAACACTGTAGAACACTCATGCGAGGTTGTTCCATGTTACTCCAGTTTTGCCACTGCACTGACACTCTCTCTCCTACATTGACACTCTCTCTCCTAATTTCTTTGATTGTATGCTCACAAACACTGTCATATCAGTCAAGTTGCCAACAATGACAACATAAAGTCCAATACTTGGTAGTGTGAGGAATTCCTCTGTTGACCCAAAACATCTATCTTGTGATTGAATCTAGTTATTTTAGGTTTATGGGATTTTTCCTGACCCAACCGATTGAGAAGATGAGTTTAGATTAAGGTATTGCGGTCAAATCTGAAGTGGATATATGAGAATTTCTTTGATTTCCTTCATTTCGATGGGTTTAGTTGAGATCTTTGGCCGTTCAATCAATTTAAAAATAATTAAATTTCAACTTGTTTGTTTCTTAATTCAAATTTGAGAGAGAGAGAGAGAGAATAGCGGCTGAAAAAGTAAATCGGAGCAACTGGATGAGGGGAGGCGGCGATTACGAGCTCTGCAGTTGGCCTTCGTCTGTCACCCTATTACTTCTCCAATCATCTCTCACTCTCACTCTCTCGCGCCTCACTGCTCTTGCGGTCCTGATCAAATTCTTCACTGTTTTCCTGTTTTTTTTTTAACTTCTTAATTTATCGTTTTATAACTTTGTAAATCTTCCAAAATAAGAGTTGAAAATTCCGTTTTAGACTCAAAATATGCAAAACAGTCTGAGTACTCCAGCCATTTCGTCCAATCAGATTTCAGGTCTTGATTTCTCTTCCTTCTTCTCCATTATTTTTATTTCTGGATTCGGATGCCAATTTGAATTCGGATTTTCATTATTTTAATCCGTCCGGATGCAATTGTCAAATTCCGAATTCAAATTCAGATAGTATCCTATCCGTACCTAATTTGATCCATTTACATCTTTAGAAAGAATCTGAAGCCCTAAAACACAAGAACTAAACCAACAAACTATCCAATTGAAAGCTGAAATTGCATATTTGGAGATACATAAATATTATGGAATGAAATCAATTACCCGTGAAACCTATGATAAGAGGTTCATCATCGTCCGTGACTCTTTAGTACCGGTGATATCTTCGGTTCTTTTTTTCCTGGTGATAAATAGAAAATTTTAGTTCAAAAAAAAAAAAAGTCAAATAAACTGGAACTGCAGAAGAGGGAACCGGCGGTATCTTCTTTGTTTTTTTTTTTTATTGCTTAAATGGAAGTAAAATATCAGCCACTCAAAGTATTTCGGTGATATCTTCGTTGATGGAAGAAAGTGGCGAAAATAACCAAAACAAAGGGAAAAAAGGAAAGAAAAAGTCAAAACAGAGATAATCAATTTTTTTTTATTACATAAAGTAGACTATTAATGCTTACAAGAAACCAATATAGATCACATTTAATTTGATCGGATCGCCGAATAGTTCGATGATGAACTTCACTACAAGGAAGTGGTTGATGGCTCTTTAAAAGTTTCATCTTCTTCCATTCTTAGTGATAATCCTAGAAAAGGACTTGGTGGCATTTGTAAAAGTTCGGTTGGGGATTCTAGCGTTTCTATGACTATACTCATGGAAGGGTGATCACCAGGTTTCAATTGTTTGCAAGATAATGCGACTATGATCATCTTTCTTATTATACTCTTGTCTTCCTCAGTGGCATCTTCCATTTCCATATCTTCTCCTCGACTTAGTTTCTCATATATCCATGATGGAAAGTAGACTTGTAGTTTTTTAGCAAAGGGGTTTACATTCTTCCTTCTTCCTACCATTTCCATTAGCAACATTCCAAAACTATAAACATCAACCTTATAAGAGACACTTCCCATGTTTTTGTAAACCAGCTCTGGAGCTATGTATCCTATTGTTCCCCTCATTGCAGTGAGAGAAACAGTATTATCAGTTGTTAGATACAGTTTGGCGAACCCAAAATCCAAAATTTTTGGAGTTAAATCCACATCCAAAAGAACATTGTGAGGCTTGATATCCAAATGAAGAATTTGCATAGCATAACCTCGATGGAGATATTCAATCCCATGAGCAATTCCTAAGGCAATATTGTACATATTTTCCCAACTTAAAAAAAATCTTGTCAACCATTGAGTGAAGATGAACTTGTCTATGGACCCATTGGGCATGAAGTCATACACTAGAGCCCTTTTTGATCCCTTTAAGCAAAATCCGATAAGTCGTACCACATTGACATGATGAATCCTTCCGATGGTCACAACTTCATTAATAAAATCCTACCCATTACCTTTAGAGTTTGCTAACTTCTTGACCACAACAAGATTACCACTACGTAAACTTTCCTTTATATACTGTTGTTGCACAGAACAAGTTTGTCCTTTAGCTCGCCGGAATTCTGCACAAGAAGAAGACACCGTGTGATGGTCAGGTTGTGAAACCCTGAGACCACTTCGATGCCTAAGTAAGTTCGGTGAACAAGCAGTATGGAATAGACACAGAAGGCTATCCCTTTTGTCAAAGGATTCTAATAGCTTTCTCGGTCCAAGTTCAGAGAGGAGATTCAATCTGTGTTTGCTTGTGTTTTTTCCCAGACATATAGCCTGAGAGTGATCTGAATAGGAAGACCTGTTGTCTCGCCTAATAAGGCAAGATACCTTCACAGCGAGCACGGATCACGCTCACTATTGCGTAAATCAAGATATTCCTTCCATGCTTGTCCCTTCAAATCCCGACTTTTGTTATTTGATTTCAGAGATTGCTCCCAGGCATTATAACATAAAAGATCTCTCCTTATTTATAATGGTCCCCTGGATAGGGTTTTCAACCATGCATCTGGGAATATTGGTTTGAGTTGGCGACGCTGTGAGGCCACGACCTTTTCGAGCCATTTTGATGTAGTGTAGAGCTTCGATGATATCGAGGCTCCTTGACTGTGTTTGAGGCTCCGACCACGATGACTAGCCTCAAGCACTTCAAGGAGTTGACCTATCGAGATTGAGCTTTCATCAAGACCAGGTCGAGGCCTTGCAAGAGCATCTCCTGCCTTGACCATCCGAGGCCCAATATACGTTGTGACTCTTTCGATGCAATGATCCACATACATGTGGCAATTCTTAATAGGATGTTAGTATCCCTCATATCAGATGCCCCTTGCTCTTATAGGTTTGTAAAGGCTGGGAGAGCAATAAATGCTTCCCTGTGTCAGTCGATGTTGCAGTATGGACATCCTTCAGCGAATTATCCGATGTGTGCAAGGTAAAGAAGCAACGAGGTGCTATCAAAACATCGGCCTTTTGCACGGGATTTTCAAATCTCCACGGTGATCATGTGGGTCTCACCAGTCCTTTGGTTCTCCAATGAAGAAGCTTGGTGCGCCGTACTGTCTTTAATGCAATGAGATTTGATCGCATAAGGGGCGGCTACATGTTCCCTAACCGCCCTGATGTTTCAATTATAGCCATTACGGTGAATCGTAGGCCATTATGGCCTATGCTCGGAGCGAGGCACGGACCTGAACCAAAGACATGTGCCATGTTCAAGAACGGTGTTTATTTAAACCCCGCTCTTTGTAGGTATTCTCTTCCTTCTTCTCCACTTGTTCGCAATGATCAGAGCTTTCCAGTGCGTCAAGTCTTCAATGTGTTGTGCTTCAGTCTTCAGTTTCCAGCTCTTCTTTCAAGTAAGTAATGTCTAGGCTCAAAAGACCCAACCGAAGGTTAGATTTGAATCTCCCCAAGAGGCCAGCCACCGAGCTGGTTGTCGCCAGAGACAGTGGCCTGACGTCTACCTCTACCCCTGCTCCTCAGGAGGAATAGGGGATCCCCCTGGTAATTTATGAAACTAGAAGAGGGTGGGCGCAGGACATCAAGAGAGGCAGGGCAGCTCAGGCTGCCTAAATAAAAGCAACCAAACCTAATCCAAAACCATCGGCCAAGGTTCCCAAGGGGTCGAATTCACCGCTGGCGGGTTTTAGAGTATGCTCATACAATCTGACTTAGAGGAGTTTAGACGACTGTATAGGGTTTCGGAGTCCTTCGCCCTTCAGTTGGTGGAGCTTGACGAAAGAATGTGTATGCCCCGCCACGAAGCCATGGTGGTGTATGAAGAGATGTTCCAATTTGGATTTCGTCTTCTTGCGCCAACCATTTGCTTCAAGCTGCTGGATAGCTACGGGTTGGCTCCTACGCAGATTACACCCAACGGGTGGCTGAGATAACCAGATTTCTCGCCCACTCAAAACAGTGTGGGCTTCTTTACAAGGTAGCCCACTTAAAAAATTAATCCGCTTAGTTACTGCCTCACCAACTGCGTGGCTGGGCTGGTACTACTTCCAGTGTCGCCCCAATGTAGACTACCCTCAGGCCATGGATATATATTATCACTACCCACCACAAGTGGAAAACCAGTTTCTTTTTCATTTCTTGGGATCCTCTTCCCCGTGATAGCTGGCCTCGCAATCGCTGGGCTGAGATCAACTACTACCAGGCTAACAAGGTGCCGTTGATCGATCCGAACCTCAAAGAATGCGTAGGCATGATTCAAGCAATTCCTGCCCCGTTCGTCGATGACCTTTCTAACCTCAAGTTCCTCCGTGATGCTGTGTTGGGTGAGCACCCCTCACAGAGCCAATCTTTTATGTTTTTGTTTGTAAACTAATCGTTGCATTTGCATCATTGCAGTGGACATCGACTTGGATGATATTGGCGAGGCTCTATAGGCAGAAACCCCTCCACCTTTTGAACCTTTCGAGGTGTGAGCTTTAGCGACACCTTCCGTGAGGCTTATTGAAACCCAAGAGGGAGAGGGTCTCGTTGAGGGTCCTACAACAACAAACCTCGGAGCCCCACTAGGAACTCCTGTTGGAGATGAGGCTATCACCCTCGAGGGTGCCAGGAATGCTGATGATGTTGAGGTCCTCGAAGTAACTGAGAGGGCCGAAGGCGAAAAGGGCACCGAGCTGAGGTATCGGGAGAGGATGAAGCGCCCTCATGGTGAGAGGGACAGAAAAAAAAAAAAGAAACAGAAGTCTTCCAGGGTCCTCGAGGAGACCCAGGGTAAAACTTTGACCTTTTCCCCACTTTTCTATTGGCACCTGTGCATTTTCACTTATCGTTGACAATTTATTTGTTACACAGATGTCGAGCATGGTGAGGATACCCGCGCTTCTTTGGAAGGCGAGGGTTTGAGGGTTAGGGATGCCTCACCCCCTGCTGACATTGATGAGGATGTCACTCCTTCATCCCAGAGGTCAATCGGTCAATTAAGAAGTCAACCATCCTAAGCCCGACAAAAGCGGAAGAGCTACTTCAAGGCATGAGGCTCCCATTGGACATCATAAACTATGAGGAGCTCCCATACTCCTCGGCCTATCAGAGGCAACTGTGCCATCATGCTGAGGTATATTTCTATATTATTTTCGTCCTTTCTTTTTCTTCTTATAATTTCCCCTTCTTAACACCATTCTCCTCGCTTGTAGGCTGTTCACTTTTTGCTCAAGTCTAGGGCTGCCATGGAAGATCTTGATGACAAGCTGTAGTATGTCCGACAGCAACTAGTGGATGTGGTAAAGCACCGTGACAAGTCCGATCAATTCACCAAGGAGTGGCAGTTAAAGCTTATACAGGCTCAGGGCAGGGTCAAGGACCTCGAGGTGGAGGTGAGAAAGCTCCAGGAGGAGAGGCTTGAGGTGGAAAAGGAGCGAGATGTAGAGCAGGAATAGGAGGATGCCAAAGTTCGAGGTAATCGACTACTGAGGGACAAGAAAATCTCTTTGAATGACCAGCTCAGGTACGCCAAAGAGAGATTGGCAGCTATGGATAAGGCTCGAAAGGGCGAGCAGGTCACCTATAGGCATCCTTGGATGGTCTCCGTCAGGAGAAGGAGGAGCTGGAAGCTTCTGTGGGGGCCTGTATTAGGGAGGCCGAGTTGAAGGAGGTGGAGGACTTCAAGACTGGGGCCGAGTATAAGAAGATGGTATCTGCTTCCCTCGCCAAGATGCTGCCGTGCATCCTCATCGAGACCCGTGACTTCGTCTAAGCCAGCTATCCCAGCCTGGATCTGACTCAGGTGAGCGCATTCAAGAAGATCCTTGGCTCTATTGCTTCTCCAAGAGTGCCAACCCCACTGACACTCGCTTCTTCTGGCTAGCAGACCTCAGAGCCCGCGGGGTTCGAACCAATTGCTCAACTTGCTTCAACTTTTGAGGTTCCCCCTACTGCTACCCAAGGTATTGGTGACCCTCCAGCTCCAATCGACCAAGAGATGCCCCCAGCTAACCCGCGAAGTTACCCTTGAAGCTCTCCTTTTTTTTTTTTTTGGTTGAAGTACTTGTACATTTTTTCCTTTTATGAATGAATACGTAGTTTTCGTAACCTCTTTTTGTGACGTAAATGAAAATTGTGTCTCCTCTTCTTTTTTAAAGCTTTATTTCATTTTACCTAAGGATAGGTATCCACCATCTATGCTTTGACACTGTTGAAGTTGCTTTTTCGAACTGAGGTTTTTGTCGATGGAATCGACCCTCCAAGCTTTAATACCTTCAACGATGTCATTGAGGCTAAAGATATAGGCACCTTTTTTCTTTTTATGGATAGATATCCACCCTCAGAGCTTCGATGCTCTCAAGGCAGCCAAGGGTATCAAAGATTATTCTCCCAACTAAGGTTCTTGCCGATGAAATTGGCCCTCCGAGCTTCAGTACCCTCGACGATGTCTTTGGTGCTGAAGATATAACTAACTCGCTTTTAAGGATAGATATCCACCCTCCAAGCTTCAATGCTCTTGGGGCAGCCTAGGGTATCGAAGATAAATCTCCCAACTAAGGTTTTCGCCAATGGATTTGGCCCTCCGAGCTTTAGTACCTTTGACAATGTCTTTGGTGTTGAAGATATAACTAACTCGCTTTTAAGGATAGATATCCACCCTCAAAGCTTCGATGCTCTTGGGGCAGCCTAGGGTATTAAAGATAAATCTACCAACTGAGGTTTTCGTTGATGGATTCAACCCTTTGAGCTTTTCAAGCATCTTTATTGATTTCTACTTGGATTACAATATTCTACGAATAAAATTTTTGTAGATTCGACGTGTTTCACGTCCTTGGTATCACTTCACCATCCATCTTCTATAAATGGTATGCCCCTATTCTTGTTGTTTTGACCACTTTGTAGGGTCCTTCCCAATTGGGGGCCAATTTTTCCTGCCTCGCGGGCTTGGAGGCTGAGGTTTTCCTCAATACAAGATCTCTTACTTGGAACACTTTTTCTTTAACCCTTTTGTTGTAGTGGCTTGCCACTCGAGCTTGGTACGATGCATTTCTCAGGTGCGCTGCTTCTCGGACCTCTTTTAGGATATCAAGGTTTACTAACATATTTTCTCTGTTTGTATCTTCGTCGAAGTTGGCTAGACAGAATGTTCTGTGCACAATCTGGACAGGTATAACAACCTCTGCCCCGTGGCTAAGCATAAAGGGTGTTTCGCCTATAGGGGTTCGGCTGGTTGTCCTGTAGGACCATACAACACTGGGTAGCTCTTTTACCTACCTTCTTCTTTCCTCGCTAAGTTTACTCCTTAGGCCAATCAACATTTCTCTATTAATGGCTTCTTCCTGTTCGAGCCTCTTCTTTAATCCATCAAAGATGGTTCTATTGGTGACATCGACCTGTCTATTTGCCTTTGGGTGGTGTACCAAGGTGAAGTGTTGGGCGATCTTGTACTGACTGCAGAAGGCTCGAAATCTGTTCGATTCGAACTATTTTCCATTATCAATTACTACCACTTGGGGAATGCCACAATGGTATACTACAGAGAGTTTGAAAAACTTCGTCACCTTTGGAGCAGTTATCCTGGGCATTGGCTCCACTTCAATCCATTTGGTGAATTAATCCATTGCCACTATCAGGAATTTACTTTGCTTATGTCCCAGGGAAAATGGTCTGAGGATGTCCATGCCCCATACAGCAAAGGGTATAGGGCTGGCTATTGACTATTGACTGTAATAGCACAACTGATTGATATTGGATACTGGCATGCCTTTGGCACTGTATGCATTTCTTCACATAATCCTCAAATTGCTTCACAATGCTTGCAAAGTAATATCCCTGTCGAACTAACTTTGGGGTGAGGTTTCGACCTGCTTGGTGGCTTCCGCAGAAGCCTTTGTATACATCTTTAATCGCTCCTGCAACTTCGGAGGGTTGCAAGCACCGCAGAAGAGTCAGGGAAAATTTTTTCTTGTATAGGATATCATCGTACTCCACATACCATTTTGACCTTGTTTGTATCTTCATCGCCTCCTTTCGGTTATTGGGTAATACACTGTCTTTCAGGAAGGAAAGTATAGGATCCATCCATTATGGTTCGTTGATGATCATGTGGACGTCAACTTCAAGATTGATGCTCGGATTGTCCAACTGACTTATATATACAGGGCTATCGAACTGTATAAGGTCAGAGCTCAAGAGTTTCGACAACAGGTCGGCTTCCACATTGTCTTCTTTGTCGACTTTTCGAATGTCAAAAATTCTCTTACTTTTTCGAGGTATGCTTGCATCTTGGTGACTTTGGCCTCGTAATCACCCGTTACCTATTTAACCATGACTTGTGAATCACTGTACATAGAGATGTGGGTGACCATGAGGCTTCTTGCTAACCACAACCCCGTAATCAATGCCTCGTATTTAGCCTCATTGTTGGTGACCGCAAAATCGAATTTCATAGCACTCTTTATCTTGAACCCTTCAGGGCTCGTCAGCATTACTCCTACCCTGCCTGGTGTTTACTAGAAGCCCTGTTAACAAAAAGACTCCATGATGGTGCCGTCGGCTCAGGGACAGGGGTTGGAGGCCGTAGCTACAATGTTGTGTTCTCGACGAGAAAATTGGCCAAGGCCTGGGCTTTTATTGCCGTTCTTGGCTTGTATTGAATGTCAAACTCTCCAAGTTCTACAGCCCAATTAATCATTCTTTCTGACACGTCATTTCAAGTCAATATTTTCTTTAGTGGTTTGGTAGTTAGTACCACGATCGTGTAGGCCTGGAAATAAGGCATCAACTTCTGCGCGACAATTAACAAGGTTAGGGTGTGCTTTTTTATGGCTTGATACCAAGTTTCTGCGTCCATAAGCACTTTTCTCACATAATATATGGGTCGTTATGTCTTGTCGACCTCTTTGACCAACACCTCGCTCATCGCAACAGGTGTGACGACGAGGTATAATTGAAGCTCATCCCCAGGTTTAGGCTTTACCAATATCGGTGGGGTCGACAAATACTTTCTCAATTCTACGAAGGCTTGTTGGCATTCAGGCCACTCAAATTTTTTGTTCCCCTTGAGAGTCTTGAAAAAGGGTAAGCATCGATCGATCGACCTCAACATGAACCATCCGAGGGAGGCTGTCACACCCCAATTCCGCACTAATCAGAATGGTGTGATGAACCGTCAATAAACCAACGGTTCAACCCGGATCTCACTGTAAGACCCGTATCAAACTAACCCGGTCTTACCACATTGAACCAGGTTTACCCATCATGGACGAGATGAATGGACCAAGAGCGTGAAGGAGATCGTGATCCCAGGTATCAAATCGACCCAAAAATACTCAATTTAAAGGGAGGGTCGGACCCTCCAAGACAGAAAGTCAGACCCTCTGTTTTACAGGGAGGGTCGGACTCATTAGGAAACCTAGGGTCGACGGGATCATCGACCCTCGCATCGACCCTCAGTTTCTGCCGAAACTGAAATTAGGAAATTTTTATAAATTCGATTGGGACTCTTTCCTAATCTCAAAGGGACTTATTTTAGGATGTTTCTACTCTATAAATAGGACATTCCTAAGCCTATTTCACTCCTTTTACAACCCTAATTGAATTGAGAGAAAGAGAAGAGAAGGAAGAGAGGAAGAAGAGAAACAAGGTATAGAAGAAAGCAAAAGGAGAATAGTTGTAGAGAAGGAGTGTTCTTCTCAGGTATGGATACTAATTCCATAAGTTTCTACAGGCCTTAGGTTAGGTAATGATGAGAGTGTGATCTCGGAGAAACCCAAACTATCAATCCATGGTTAGGTTTTTATGGAAAACCATGGGAGAATATATGAAAGCTATTTAGGTGGGTGACTCATGGTTCTAGACCATGGAATGCATGTTGAATGGACTGTAGGAGCAAGCCATAGGAGCCCAAACACGAAGAATGGATTAAAAGGAGAAAAATTGACCAAAAACCACTGAGGGTCGCACAGAGGGTCGATGACCATCCGACCCTATGTGATCCTGAGTATCGACCCTCAGTGTTCGGGAAGTCCAGATTGGGGAGGGTCGCACCCAGGGTCGATCATGACTCCGACCCTACCTCCGACCCTCAGTTAACAGAATGGTTTTTAAATTCAGAATAAATTTTAATTAAATTCTATCGACTTTGTTAGGTCTTCTAGCAATATAATAACATTATAAAGGTGATTCTAAAGCTTGGAAGAGTATTTATTAGCAAACTAAGGTGAGGAAACAGAACTCTAAACTAATTGGTTAATAACAAATTATTTTCTCTTTTCTTGAGTCCAATGCCATGTTTGTTTCTATCCGGCTATGCTTGTAATGTGCATACAACATGTCATCCAATATTTCTATTACCTGTTCATGCATATTTACTTTATTGTCTATAACATGATGATGATAATGATGATAAGGATAGGCATGTGATTGTATGTGTGTGGTTGGTGTACTTGATGCGAGCGAGTATCAGGGAGGTGTGATGAGAACGTCAATAAACGTTAACCTTTGGCGGGTCTCAGCACTTTAGCTCTATCTCTAACTCAAGTCTTGTGTATTAGCATCGTCGTATCGCCATTACCTTAGTAGAACTATTATGTCGTAGAGTATCAGGGGAGGTGGTCTCGGTCCTTGAGTCCTATACTTCACCGGGGGGCCTTAGCTCTATCTCTATGGATGTTTTGAGGGATGCTGGGGTGAGGCCTTGGATACATTGTTTGGCATTAGGATTGGTTAGTTGCGAGTCTAGTTTGCAAGCCCTCGCCAGCAGAGGCTTACGTGTTGGTATGACACTATACAGCAATAAACGTTAACCTTTGTTATATAATTTTCATGATTAGGGTGGATGGGGACGACAATAAACGTTAACCTTTGGGCGGACTTCCACACCCTGTGTATAGAGGCGGGGTCAATAAACGTTAACCTTTGACCACCCAACCTTTCTATTGCGCATTGCAAAATATAAACCAGACCAAAGATATGAATTGATTGCATGCATATGTACTATTGCATTGTTTTGTTTACTCACTGAGCCATGATGTGTGCTCACCCCTCGACGTCGAATATTTTTAGTTGATGATGCAGGTTATACCATTGAAGATTATGTAAACGCTCCAGCGTACGGGAACGTAGCAGCGATGGAAGTTGAAGCTGAAGTGGATATACATGACTCCTCTTGCGAGTGCAATTCATGTGTATTTGATTAGATATTTTCTTAGTTTTCTTACTTGGATTTATTATGGACATGTACTTGATATTTATTTATGTCTCAGTTGATACAGAATAATTTGCTATTTAAATATTAATAACACAATAGATTCTTAGTTCATTTTATTATAAGACTTCCACTATTATATATTTACTCTGATTATGAATGTAGATGTATGGAGTTTAGATAACACGGATACAGCCTACTCGAGATCCTAGTTGAACCGTTGGTTTATTAGCGGTTCATCACACCATTCTGAATAGTACGGAATTGAGGTGTGACAACTTGGTATCAAAGCATCTCAGGCCCTGTCCGTTGAACTAGCATACATTCAAGACAATTGTGAACTGAGATAGGATAAAAGTAAAAATAGTAATATTAACCCACTATAAGCACGAGTGATGGTTGAGACCAAATTTAAAAAGAGAATAATGCATCTATTAAAGGGGAAACAATTTTACATACAATGAGAGCGAAACAAACGTATATACATAACTAAAGCAGATTACAGTCCACAACCCGGACAGTTACTCTGCAGTACAAAGAAAATAAATACAATCAAGAAGCTGGAGGTGAAGGAGGAGGCGGTGCCTCACGATCTCTATCATAGTCCTCAGCGTAGACTCTAGTCAACCAGGCCACCTGAGTCTGGGTCGTCTGGAGACTAGCTGTAAGATCGGATACCCGTTGATCAGTCACCCGCTGGACCACTATGAGCTCATCCACTCTCACACGCTGAACGTCTAGTAACTCCTCCATCCTCAGATCAGATCTGCGCTGAGCCTCCCTGATCTCATGCAACATATCCATCATATTAGAAGGTGGGTGTGAAGGACCTGCTGCATGTGAAGGACCCGCCGCAGAAGAAGTACCAGCTCCAGCCGCATGCGTAGGTGATGGCGGTGGTATCGAGTCGACATCCATATACATGCGGTCATCGTCATCGACAGGATCCTCATGAACTCTAGCAGCGGCAGTAGCTGCCTCAGCGCTAGTAATCTCGATGCGAGTGTGAGGGCGCACCATCTCGTTCCTCTCCTCGTTACTGACTTGGGCATCCCGCATATCCATCTTGCAGATAGCCTCCCAATCTAGAGGCAATGAGAAGGTTTTCTCCTGAATCTTCTCATCCACTAAATCAACCCCCAGGCGGGTAAGCAGAACAGTGATCATACGTCCATAGGGTAGATTATCCCTATGACTGGGCAGTGTGGCACTGATCATAGTCTACATGATGATGTAAGAAAGGCAGACGGGCTGTCGAGTACAGATGCTGTACAGACGATACTGGGTCAGCTGAGAAACCCTTTCATAATGGCCACTCTGTGGGATCAGATTATGCTGGATAATCTTGCAAAAGACCTGTGGAGCCGGACGCAGATAGCAAGCTCTCATCTGCCAGCGATTAGGGCGTAGTAGCTGACTATCAAACTATAAGACCCCCATTTTGGCCTATTTCTCATCAAGGGTATTTTTGTCATTTTTGATCATATTAGAATTTCTTATATTTTTAGGGTAATAGGAAAAATGTGAAAAATAATAGAAATCATTAAAAAGAAGAAAAAAAAATTATAAAATTACAAAAAAAATTGAGTGAGTTTGGGTTTAGGATAGTCTAACTAGGAATTTGGAGTCTATTAGGATTATGTTGGGGTTTTATATTTTCATGGGTTAATGGGCTTCATTAAAGAATGGGTTTGGGCTGGTTTTAGTTTAGATTGTGTTTAGGATATAGGCTAATGGGCTTGGGTCTGGGCTTAGAATATCAATTGTGTAGTAATTTAGTTTTTTATTTTTTATTTTTTTTATTCTCATTTTATCATATGAGATGGATTGAAAGGGAATCAAGCAAAGGGAAGATCTCAGCCCTTGGATTAAGGGTTAGAGAAAAACCCTAGACAATCTAAAAGAAAGGGACTGTTGCGGGTAGAGGAGAAAAAAAAGGAGAAAGGGGGACAGATGGCCACGGCTGTTGGAAGGAAGCCGTAGCAAAGAGAAAATTGAGAGAGAGAGAATCAGAAATAGTGAGAGAGTGAGAGGAAAGCTGAAAACCGTAGAGAGAAAAAGATGGAGGGAGAGGGTTTGGTTGAAGCCAAGAGAAGAACAAATGAGGAGAAGCGGCCAGAAATGGGGAGAAGAAGCAGGAGAAAAAGTGGGGAAGAAGGGCGCCGGTGGCCAGACCAAAAGGAAAGAAGGGGGAAAGGCGGCAGCAAGAAACCAGGAGAAGAAATTGGAGGGAGAAGGTTAACTGCAGCAAGGGATTTTTGGCTAAGGGAGGTAGATCAGTGAGAGAGCAGAAAAATTAGGAAGAAGAGGGGGTCGGTTACGGCTGGGAGAGAAATAGAGAGAGGCGGCAGAGGAAAAAGGAGTGAGAAGAAAGAGAGAAACCAGGTTGAGTGGGAGAGCTGAGGGCTTGATCTGAGCTTCCGATAGAAATCCTGGAGCTCATTTGTTCATGTCTCTGCATCGATGATAATGTCCGCTTGTCCTGTGTTTTTAAGAAATTGTGATCTGCGGTCCGTTCACTCTGTGGTAAACCAATCTCCATGGCTTTTGTATCCTCCAGCCGAAGATGGCATAATCGGGTTCTTTGATCCTTCACAGGGAAGGTTCTATTTGGATGACATCCCAGAGATAAGGCCACTCGTATCCACTGTATCAAGGATGGATGGTTGTTTTTTTCACAATTAGGCGAAATCTCAGGATGTGTTGTTCAAGATAGTCGTCCCTTCGAAGCAGATAGGGAATCATCTTGTATGAATGAATTATTGGATGAACTGGACAAGCTTGTACAGAGGCACCAGAAAGCAGTTGCAAGAAGTCATATTCTTTGTGGAAAGTTGAGTTTCTCCAGGCTAGATGTGCAACCTAGTTACTTGAAGGGTGATGTTCTTTATGACTACCAATTGATGGGACTCAACTGGATATTACACAATTTTATGTCTCGGATTAATGTTATCCTTGCAGAGGAATTGGGATTGGGGAAGACTGTGCAAGTGGTTTCCTTTGTGTATTGTATGAAACAAGAGAAATTGAGTGCTCATCCAGTGCTTGTCATTGCCCCCAAAAGTACGCTTTTCCAATGGGAGAAGGAATTTCATCATTGAGCTGAGAAGTAAAGAAAAAGGGAGCAGAACAAATGGCACTGGAATCTAAAAAAAGAATGATCAGAGAATGAGAGAAATAGAGGGAGATGTGGCTGTAGATTGAGAAAAATCTGGGAAAGACTGAGAGAAATGGAGGAGACGGTTACGGCTGCAACGAGAGAAAAGATTGGAGGATGGCTGCTGTGAAGGGAGGCCATTCGAGGAGAGTTCTGCTGGGCAGAAGTGAAGAAGGAAGAAGGCGGCCGCAAGGAGGAAAAATTGAGAGTGAGAGAGAGAGAGGAAATCGGTGGGAGTGAGACCAAGGAGAGAAAAATTTCAGTTGAGGCAATGGTTTTGCACTTCTCCGATCAAGTTCTGTCGGTCAAGGGATTCAGTTCATTTTGTCTCTAATTAAAGGCGTCGGTATGTTTCAGGTTGTGCAAATAGAGGGCTCTCGTGTCTCTCCTATTCCCAATCGAGTATTGCTTCATCTTCACAGAAGTATTCTTCCTACCAGTCAAATCCGACACTATGACATGTAATTTCGAAAGTTGCTGTTCAGGTATTCTTATCATCTTAATTTCATTAGTTCTAATTTTCATTACTTGATTTGTTCCCTTGCCTTGAGTCCATGCTTTGTATTTGACACTAATGTAACCTGAGCCGGTTTAATGCCATAATCTGGTTTGATCTAATGTTATGAAATTGGTTTTGTTAGAGGTCCGTTTCCTTGCCTAGTTTGGTTCAATTGAGTATTCAAATCTGGTTCAACTTTTTGCTCAAATTCCAATGCTTTATCCAATTTCATCTTTGATGATGCAATTCTGGTTTTCTCATGTCTTTTGTGACTTATTTTGCTTGCTGGACCACTCACTCTTTGTTAAAGCAACTTTAACTTCGGCCACCACTAGGATTGCTTTCATTGGTTCAACAATTCTAGAAATTTCTTGGTGGCGGCTTGCTGATTTGAATTGAATTTGGCTTTGTTGGTTTATTAAGAATGGCGTAAATTGCCCTTGCATTTTTCCTCCTATCTTTACAGGACCAGCTTGAAATGTGAGTGGTTTTATTTAGTATTTTATCTAGCTTGATCAGATGATGGTTCACCTTGTTCTCATTCTTAACTATGACCTTTCTCTCGGATTCATGCTGTGATTGCGATTCTAAGTGGTAAATACCTTTTGTTCTATTGCTGTACCTAGTTGCGTTGGGTACCGTATGTACACATTGTGGCAGTGTGATTATTCTTAATTGTAACGTGTAGCATTGCTGTTACAGAATTGGTTTACCAATGTGCTTCTCTTGTTGTTTGATTTTTGTTGAGATGAATAGACTTTTCCTTGCTTCTCTATAGAAATTGATTATTGATTGGTTGTTTCCATTTAGTCCTCTACTGAGAATGGCATTAGGAATGTGTTTAGTTTGTTTTGCTTAATTTTTATTATGGCTTCTTGGTGACTTTAGGTTCCGGTTGCCTTTTCTTTTACATTGCAACAACCTGATCTGATTTGGGGATTTAAAATCTTTGTGTGGGGTTTAAAGTGTTTCAGTAGGATATTAGAGAGTCTTAGTTTTGAAGGTTTTGTTCAATGGACTAAGTGTTTTGTTTGTTGCTTCCTTAGGGTTAAACCTGATTTTGTCTAGCACTTGAACCAGACCAACCCCACATGCTCAAGTTGACCCATTTTTACTTGGTCTGGTTTAAGATATAACAGGTTTACTAATCCATGTTGGGTTTAACACATGCTTGAACTATTTCTTGTGCTTGATCTGAATGCATGACCCCCTCTCTCCTAGTGTTGTAAGATTTTCTTTAGGGTGACTCCAATGAGTCCATTCTTGCTGGGATTCTCAAATCCTATTCTAATTAGTGTGGGCCCTGCCTAGGCCATGGGCCCGCTCAACCATTAGGGTTCATCACATGATTGTTTTTCCCCCCTTCTCAGAGAAAAATACAAAAATGTGTCATGTTTACATGTTTTCAGGCGACGGTTGGTATCATGTTGATCTCCAACCTAGCTTTTACTTAGTTTTGTCTTTGGCCATAGACCAATCATTTCCCATGTTTGGGAATCGGTGTGCGGACCGATCATTTTCAAAATCTTGAGTGATGCCTTGTTGAGTGCAAGGAAGTCGAGGTCCGAGTACCTCTTGAGTGTTGCCTTGCTGAGTGCGGGGAGTCGAGGTCCGAGTACCTCTTGAGTTTGCCTTGCCGAGTGCAAGGAGTCGAGGTCCGAGTACCTCTTTAGTGATGCCTTGCCGAGTGCAGGGAGTTGAGGTCCGAGTACCTCTGAGGTCCGAGCACCTCTGAGGTCCGAGCACCTCTGAGGTAATGCCATCTGGGGTCCAACAGCCCGTTAACTGTTGGGAACTACGTTTGACCTGATTCTCTAAAGAGATACGTAGGCAGCGGGAAGTGGAGAACTCTGAGTAGTTCACCCTTCGCGCACGGTCACACGTGCTTCCTTTGTCAAGGGAGCACCTCACACACAACCACAACCACAATCACAATCCTGCACGAACTACGTTTGGCCTGATTCCCGCCGCACAGGGATACGTAGGCGGCTTGATCTCGAGCTCGGTCATCCATTATCTGTTGTATTTTCTGTGTTATTCATTCTTTTATTTCATTATTTGTTTATTCATGATTATTTCATTTTCTTTATCTATTCATTTGTTCATTGATCCATTTATTATCTATTGACTTGTATTTTATTTTTTCAAGTTTATGTGGCGGCACCCTAAGTTAGAACAACTTAGAAACTTGGTCTAGGGTTCCCCATTTGTCTGGTTAGGCTAAATTGAACGACCTGAACATACATAAGTTTCAAGAATGTAGGAAAGGATAGGACAGAAGGAGACCGGTCCATTGACCGGGCGAGTTGGGTGCCTAACACCTTCCCAACTCGTAACTTGACACTTACCCTTCTCTGGTAAGACTAGAAGCCAATCCATTGAGCATGAGTCATAGTGTCTCTCCAAGTGAGAGACCATTTATAGGTCCTAGACCTTATCTAGGTGGCGACTCCATATTTTACTCCGTCCATTGGCGTGGATGGATAAAAGTAACCAAGGCGAGAGCCTAATTTTGATTTCGTGGAGGATCATATGAAAATCCATTGTCCTCACAGTGGCGACTCCGCTGGGGAATCATGTCAGACTCCGAATTCTGTCCTTTCCTTTCCTTTCCCCTTTTGTATGTTTAGGTCGATGTATTTTGTAGGTTTACTTGATGTAAATTGTTGTATTTTATTTCTTGTAAATATATGTGTTGTAGCTTAAATGTGTACATTTCGTGTTTCCTATAAATACTCATAGCATGTTGTAAATACCCGTATGTTGTTTACATGTAAATACATGTATCTTGGTTTCTTGTAAATACACGTGGTTTAGTCTATTGTAAATACCTGTATGTAACATGTTGTAAAGAACTGGTTTTAGTTTGTTGTAAATACTTGGATGTTAGGTGGTTGTAAATACTTGTTTGTTAATTTTTATTTTTGCATCTTGCATTGCATTTGTGAGGATGAGATCAACCAAACCTCGTGGTTAGTTGGAACGGACCCATTATGAATATTTTGGGCAGCCCTCCGACGAAGCCACAACCTTGATCTAGTACCTTCAGGTATATAAAGGATGCCCGTACCTGCGACTCATTCCGTTTATACGGGTGATAGGTATATTTTGCATCCCGTCAAGGTAGCCTGCCGGTCCTATAACCACCTATCATGCATCATTTGACATAGAACCTACACTTAGGTCTCTACACTGACATCATCTTGGGGTACAAGAAAGAATAATGCTATAGACTTATTTCGCCTATCACACCCAATTTGTGATAACCGAACATGATTCGTTCTCCTTGTTGATACCCTTTCATAGATGGCACAACACGTGGGTATGCGAAACTATACTGATCACTCGGCATATTTTCGTCATCTGTATGTCGTACCTTCTATGTTTGGAGTATCAACCTCGAGAGCAATCCAAGTAATTTATCACGAACTGATTATGTGATAGAAGAACTGTTCATAGTTTTGTCCCTTCTTGGTGACCTTATGCTTGCTGATCGCTTGTATTTATCTTTTAAATCAGCATATTTTGTTCGAATTTATTAGGTCGAACCAGTTTTGTGTCTTTGGATTTTGGGACAAAAGTATAACTTGGTAAAGATGCATGCTGTCCATTATCCAAGGGTACAATGCCATTTGATTAAGAAAATCCGACCAAAATATATTTGATTTGACTCATACTACAAGTGAACTAACTTTGTTTGGTCGAGTCATCCTTGCTTGTGTATGTTTGTATATTTTCCAATCCAAATTCTTTTTTGTTCATTTATTTATTTTTATGAGTCATTCGGATCTGTGATCAATCAAGTTAATTAAGTCTCCATTCTTTAGAGTTGGTCAGTGTCACTTCTCTCAGTCAACTGATGTCTCCATCCTTAAGAGTCGGTTCAATGCTAGGATATTCGTCAGTCAAGGTTTCGATCACGAGCTAGCCAATGACTTGTCTCAAGTTAATTATTTTCTCTACTCCTCTGCATCATTGTTTTTCTAGATCAGAATTTTTTCTATCCTCCAGAGTCAAGGATCCTTCCTCTAGGAGATTTCTCGGAGTCATTACCGTTATGCTAAGTATGATCTCAAATATTCCATTGATCAAGAAACTATGAACCTTTGAGGGGCCAAGTGGCCAAGATGAATGATATCCTGAATTCCCTGACTATCAAAGTCGATCTCGGATTCCTAGGATTGACCCACCCACCTCCCGATATCCACGTCCAAGAGAACTTTGTGTTCCACATGCCCAACAGTGAGGCAATTCAATAATGAGCATTCATAGTCCCAACAGGGGCAGGGAATTGAATGATAAATACCAATATTTGTCAAGTGGACGTGATGACTCTTACTGGTGGAAACCGGAACAGAGGCTAGGTCCCACAACAATTGTTTTTTCTCACTAGCAGTGTTGTATCCAATTGAGGTGCTCAGACGGATTCATTTTGTCCCAACTTGCTATCATCTGAAACTGATAGGTCAGCCATGTCTGGGCCTAAGTCCAATGTGTGTATAGAGAGTCCAGCTCAAATCTGCTATATCAAATCTCAATTTTGTCCCAATTGGGATTTCATTGCTAAGCTAGCTTACTTCAAAAAAAATTTCCAATTTTTCCAAGCTTGTTGCTTCTTCCTATTCCATTTTCCCTGTTAA
Organism: Protea cynaroides; assembly: GCA_028583415.1. NCBI lineage: Eukaryota > Viridiplantae > Streptophyta > Magnoliopsida > Proteales > Proteaceae > Protea > Protea cynaroides. Next base: position 16,638,979 of record CM053267.1, on the reverse strand, counting down.
TTCTGATTCTGATGATGATCAAGATGATGAGCCATCACCTGAACTTCTACTCCACCTGGCCTTAAAAGAAAAGAAAGCCCAACCCGTCTGTGAAAACTTCAAATGATAAATTTTGGGACAGAAGAGTACCCACATGCTCAAGCTTCTTACAAGAGTATTTTATTGACATTGGGTTGTCTTGTGAGTTGATCTTGGATCAGGGGCAGCATGATTGGGGCAAGACACAGGAGTTGTGCAATATTTTTTGGATTATCAAACATAGGTCTTGTCCTTACCATCTTCAGATGAATTGGGGCAGTTGAATCAACACAGAATGTAAAGGTTTAGTACTCCCACTGGGGCAACATCTCATTTCTTTGGTTAACGACATGGAGACAGTACTTCCTGTCGAATTAGAGATGCCATCTCTGAGAGTCTTCACTTCGAGCTAGCTTACAGAAGCAGAGAGGTTTTGTTTCCAGAGTGAAGAAGTGTTTGGTCAGTCTGGAGCAGTATTTGTATAGCCCCCACATCCAAAAAAAAAAAAAAAAAAAAAAAAAAAAAAAAAAAAAAAAAAAGGAAAGAAAAAAGAGATAGAAAAAAAAATACAAAAAATATAGAGGATGTTGGAGGCATTTTCCCTTGGAGTATGGAGGTGAGCGTGCTCATATTATTGTGCTTCACATGGAGGCATTGTTTGTAGAGTTGGTAGTGAGCTTACTCATTCTGTGAAGTGGCATTTGGGGTAATCTTTACATCCATTCAGAAAAAAAAAAAAGAAGAAAAATTGAATGAAAATCAAGAGAAAATGTGCGAAAGTGAGGATGTTGAGAGGTACTTTCCCTTGAAGTCTGGTGACGAGCCTGCTCATCTTTTTGTGCCTTACAGTGGAGGCATTCCCCTAGGAAGTCAGTGGTGAGTCTATTCGTTTTGTGAAGTGGTACTTGGAGTAATACCCACATCCATTTAGAAAAAAAAAAAAAAAAAGGAAGAAAAGAGAGTTATTCAAAGTCAGGATGTAGGATGGTGACATATCCCTTTGGAGCCTAGTTTTGTCGTGTTTCACGGCGTTGGTTGGTCGAGATTTTCGATTATGGCTGCTACATCCCGCCTCTCCAGGAGGTGGTCTCATCACTTTATCATTATCAGAAGATGATTTCAATTCGGCTAATAGGCTCTTTCTCCCGTCCATCAATCCGACGGATTTTCAAGAGCCTCCATCACAAAGCCCTTCTCTGCAATCATTTTTTTTATGATGTTGTCTCTTGTGAGCACGTCACTCTTTTGCAATAACAGATGCGTCAATAATCTGGCTGGAATTTCTATCTGTCGTTCATCACTTCAACGACGTCCAAGAATTCCAAGAGCCCTTCTCTTCAAGCAGCCGTAAGTGGTGATTCTCCAGTGAGTTCATCATTCTACATTATAAACCCTCACTCTCCCAATGGTGGACCCATGTGGGCAGTCTTCTCATCAGTCCAGTTGGACCTTTCATTATCATGCTTGTCTATAGACCTAGAGATTTTAGGCCCAGACATAGTCATGCCTGCTTCGACATTAAGTTTATAGCTTGCTGGGATTTATTTTAATCTGAGCATTTACAAGAGGAGAAACGTTGTTTGGTTTTGTTCTTAACGTTGGTGTGGGGCAGTGTCTCCTTAAGGTTACTTTCAGTGAATGTTCAAAGATTCGTCTACTTGTCAAATTTTGTGCAGCCGTGAATTTAGACACTGGGGCAAGGTAACACAGAAGCTTAGAGAATATATAGGCGATAGCTCTTTGTGAGCTTTAGACCATACCCTTATGCCTAAGTCCATTGGTGACACATTCTTTATATTGAGACCCAGTCAGTTATTTGATCAAGTGCGAAGTGCGGAGACATTGAGATCTATCTAGCATTTGAGAATTCAAGGCATTGTCTATATCTCTATTAGAGGAAGGAATCCCCTCTCCAAGTGAGTTTCGTCCAAAAGTTGATCAATTCATTTTGTCTTGCATCCCCCCAAAATTCAAAGCATTATTTGTTTATAGAACAATCTGTTCAAACATTGTCATTCCCTTAGTGTAGGAAGGACCCCTCCTCATAATCCCGTGTTCAGTCTGACCGAATTCATCCAGCTATTTGCTTCACTCGTGGTCTCGTTTTTGTAGTCCTTGTGATAATTCTAAGTTTTTCACTTCACGATCATCTCAAAGTTGTCAATGTCAAATGTTGGATGATCTACTCTTTGAGAATTTTTTTTTTCTGTGCTGTGGTGAGTGAAATTTTAGCCTGAAGTGGCTATCATGTTTGTTGTCCACTGTCGATGTGTTTGTCAGATACCTTGAGGGGTGATTCTGATCTCTGTTTACTGTCCGTACACTTAGTCCAGTGTTCTGATTGTGTCTGTCGATGTGTTTGTCAGATACCTTGATGGGTGATTCTGATCTATGTTTACCATCGGTGCACTTAGTCGAGTGTTCCGATTGTGTTTGTCTTTGTGTTTGTCAGATACCTTGAGGGGTGATTCTGATTTCCTTTTACCGCCGGAGTACTTAGTTAAGTACTCTGATTGTGTTTGTCAGATACCTTGAGGGGTGATTCTGATTTCTATTTACCGTCGGAGTACTTAGTCAAGTGATCCGATTGTGTTCGTCAGACGCCTTGGTGGGTGTTTTGATTAGTTGTCGTCAGACACCTTGGCGGGTGATCTGGTCGTTCTTCTCGAACACCTTGGCGGGTGATTCGAGCTTGTCAAAATGTCTAGTCAGATGTTTTGATTCCTTTTAGAACGCTTAGTTAAGCGCTCTGATCTGATCTTTCTCTCATCAGTGCCTAGTCAGGTATGCTGATTCCTTGACGGAACATCTAGTCAGAATGTTCTGTTTCTCGTCGGAATGCTTAGTCAAGCACTCCATTTTTTGTTTTTTTTGTCAAAACACTTAGTCAAGTGCTTCGATTAGATTCATTTTTCCTCGTCAACGCCTAGTCAGGTATGCTGATTCCTTGACGGAACATCTAGTCAGAATGTTCTGTTTCTCATCGGAATGCTTAGTCAAGCACTCCATTTTTGTTTTTTTTCATCGAAACACTTAGTCAAGTGCTTCGATTAGATTCATTTTTCCTCGTCAGCGCCTAGTCAGGTATGCTGATTCCTTGACGGAACATCTAGTCAGAATGTTCTGTTTCTCATCGGAATGCTTAGTCAAGCACTCCTTTTTTGTTTTTTTCATCGAAACACTTAGTCAAGTTCTTCGATTAGATTCATTTTTTCCTCGTCAGCGCCTAGTCAGGTATGCTGATTCCTTGACGGAACATCTAGTCAGAATGTTCTGTTTCTCATCGGAATGCTTAGTCAAGCACTCCATTTTTGCTTTTTTTTCGTCGGAACACTTAGTCAAGTGCTTCGATTAGATTCATTTTTCCTCGTCAGCGCCTAATCAGGTATGCTGAGTCCTTGATGGAACATCTAGTCAGAATGTTCTGTTTCTTATCGGAATGCTTAGTCAAGCACTCCAGTTTTGCTTTTTTTCGTCGGAACACTTAGTCAAGTGCTTCGATTAGATTCATTTTTCCTCGTCAGTGCCTAGTCAGGTATGCTGATTCCTTGACGGAACATCTAGTCAGAATGTTCTGTTTCTCATCGAAATACTTAGTCAAGCACTCCATTTTTTTTTGCTCCTTTCTTCGTCGGAACACTTAGTCAAGTGCTCTGATTAGATTCATTTTTCCTCGTTAGCGCCTAGTCAGGTATGCTGATCCCTTGACGGAACATCTAGTCAGAATGTTCTGTTTCTCATCGGAATGCTTCGTCAAGCACTCCATTTTTTGCTCCTTTCTCCGTCGGAACACTTAGTCAAGTGCTTCGATTAGATTCATTTTTCCTCGTTAGCGCCTAGTCAGGGATGCTGATTCCTTGACGGAACATCTAGTCAGAATGTTCTGTTTCTCATCGGAATGCTTAGTCAAGCACTCCATTTTTTGCTCCTTTCTTCGTCGGAACACTTAGTCAAGTGCTCCGATTAGATTCATTTTTCCTCGTTAGCGCCTAGTCAGGTATGCTGATTCCTGGACGGAACATCTAGTCAGAATGTTTTGTTTCCCCATCTTTTCATTTTGTGTAATTCTCTATGGACCAAAATACGGTCTTTTCTTTTCTACGCCCTCATTCACTTTGAATTTCGGCCGAAGAGGGGCATTCTGTAAGACCCCCATTTTGGCCTATTTCTCATCAAGGGCATTTTTGTCATTTTTGATCATATTAGAATTTCTTATATTTTTAGGGTATTAGGAAAAATGTGAAAAAGAATAGAAATCATTAAAAAGAAGAAAAAAAATTATAAAATTACAAAAAAATTGAGTGAGTTTGGGTTTAGGATAGTCTAACTAGGAATTTGGAGTCTATTAGGATTATGTTGGGGTTTTATATTTTCATGGGTTAATGGGCTTCATTAAAGAATGGGTTTGGGCTGGTTTTAGTTTAGATTGTGTTTAGGATATAGGCTAATGGGCTTGGGTCTGGGCTTAGAATATCAATTGTGTAGTAATTTAGTTTTTTTTTTTTTTTTTTATTCTCATTTTATCATATGAGATGGATTGAAAGGGAATCAAGCAAAGGGAAGATCTCAGCCCTTGGATTAAGGGTTAGAGAAAAACCCTAGACAATCTAAAAGAAAGGGACTGTTGCGGGTAGAGGAGAAAAAAAAGGAGAAAGGGGGACAGATGGCCACGGCTGTTGGAAGGAAGCCGTAGCAAAGAGAAAATTGAGAGAGAGAGAATCAGAAATAGTGAGAGAGTGAGAGGAAAGCTGAAAACCGTAGAGAGAAAAAGATGGAGGGAGAGGGTTTGGTTGAAGCCAAGAGAAGAACAAATGAGGAGAGGCAGCCAGAAATGGGGAGAAGAAGCAGGAGAAAAAGTGGGGAAGAAGGGCGCCGGTGGCCAGACCAAAAGGAAAGAAGGGGGAAAGGCGGCAGCAAGAAACCAGGAGAAGAAATTGGAGGGAGAAGGTTGACTGCAGCAAGGGATTTTCGGCTAAGGGAGGTAGATCAGTGAGAGAGCAGAAAAATTAGGAAGAAGAGGGGGTCGGTTACGGCTGGGAGAGAAATAGAGAGAGGCGGCAGAGGAAAAAGGAGTGAGAAGAAAGAGAGAAACCAGGTTGAGTGGGAGAGCTGAGGGCTTGATCTGAGCTTCCGATAGAAATCCTGGAGCTCATTTGTTCCTGTCTCTGCATCGATGATAATGTCCGCTTGTCCTGTGTTTTTAAGAAATTGTGATCTGCGGTCCGTTCACTCTGTGTGGTAAACCAATCTCCATGGCTTTTGTATCCTCCAGCCGAAGATGGCATAATCGGGTTCTTTGATCCTTCACAGGGAAGGTTCTATTTGGATGACATCCCAGAGATAAGGCCACTCGTATCCACTGTATCATGGATGGATGGTTGTTTTTTTCACAATTAGGCGAAATCTCAGGATGTGTTGTTCAAGATAGTCGTCCCTTCGAAGCAGATAGGGAATCATCTTGTATGAATGAATTATTGGATGAACTAGACAAGCTTGTACAGAGGCACCAGAAAGCTGTTGCAAGAAGTCATATTCTTTGTGGAAAGTTGAGTTTCTCCAGGCTAGATGTGCAACCTAGTTACTTGAAGGGTGATGTTCTTTATGACTACCAATTGAGGGGACTCAACTAGATATTACACAACTTTATGTCTCGGATTAATGTTATCCTTGCAGAGGAATTGGGATTGGGGAAGACTGTGCAAGTGGTTTCCTTTGTGTATTGTATGAAAAGAGAAATTGAGTGCTCATCCAGTGCTTGTCATTGCCCCCAAAAGTACGCTTTTCCAATGGGAGAAGGAATTTCATCATTGAGCTGAGAAGTAAAGAAAAAGGGAGCAGAACAAATGGCACTGGAATCTAGAAAAAGAATGATCAGAGAATGAGAGAAATAGAGGGAGATGTGGCTGTAGATTGAGAAAAATCTGGGAAAGACTGAGAGAAATGGAGGAGACGGTTACGGCTGCAACGAGAGAAAAGATTGGAGGATGGCTGCTGTGAAGGGAGGCCATTCGAGGAGAGTTCTGCTGGGCAGAAGTGAAGAAGGAAGAAGGCGGCCGCAAGGAGGAAAAATTGAGAGTGAGAGAGAGAGAGGAAATCGGTGGGAGTGAGACCAAGGAGAGAAAAATTTCAGTTGAGGCAATGGTTTTGCACTTCTCCGATCAAGTTCTGCCGGTCAAGGGATTCAGTTCATTTTGTCTCTAATTAAAGGCGTCGGTATGTTTCAGGTTGTGCAAATAGAGGGCTCTCGTGTCTCTCCTATTCCCAATCGAGTATTGCTTCATCTTCACAGAAGTATTCTTCCTACCAGTCAAATCCGACACTATGACATGTAATTTCGAAAGTTGCTGTTCAGGTATTCTTATCATCTTAATTTCATTAGTTCTAATTTTCATTACTTGATTTGTTCCCTTGCCTTAAGTCCATGCTTTGTATTTGACACTAATGTAACCTGAGCCGGTTTAATGCCATAATCTGGTTTGATCTAATGTTATTAAATTGGTTTTGTTAGAGGTCCATTTCCTTGCCTAGTTTGGTTCAATTGAGTATTCAAATCTGGTTCAACTTTTTGCTCAAGTTCCAATGCTTTATCCAATTTCATCTTTGATGATGCAATTCTGGTTTTCTCATGTCTTTTGTGACTTATTTTGCTTGCTGGACCACTCACTCTTTGTTAAAGCAACTTTAACCGGCCACCACTAGGATTGCTTTCATTGGTTCAACAATTCTAGAAATTTCTTGGTGGCGGCTTGCTGATTTGAATTGAATTTGGCTTTGTTGGTTTATTAAGAATGGCGTAAATTGCCCTTGCATTTTTCCTCCTATCTTTACAGGACCAGCTTGAAATGTGAGTGGTTTTATTTAGTATTTTATCTAGCTTGATCAGATGATGGTTCACCTTGTTCTCATTCTTAACTATGACCTTTCTCTCGGATTCATGCTGTGATTGCGATTCTAAGTGGTAAATACCTTTTGTTCTATTGCTGTACCTAGTTGCGTTGGGTACCGTATGTACACATTGTGGCGAGTGTGATTATTCTTAATTGTAACGTGTAGCATTGCTGTTACAGAATTGGTTTACCAATGTGCTTCTCTTGTTGTTTGATTTTTGTTGAGATGAATAGACTTTTCCTTGCTTCTCTATAGAAATTGATTATTGATTGGTTGTTTCCATTTAGTCCTCTACTGAGAATGGCATTAGGAATGTGTTTAGTTTGTTTTGCTTAATTTTTATTATGGCTTCTTGGTGACTTTAGGTTCCGGTTGCCTTTTCTTTTACATTGCAACAACCTGATCTGATTTGGGGATTTAAAATCTTTGTGTGGGGTTTAAAGTGTTTCAGTAGGATATTAGAGAGTCTTAGTTTTGAATGTTTTGTTCAATGGACTAAGTGTTTTGTTTGTTGCTTCCTTAGGGTTAAACCTGATTTTGTCTAGCACTTGAACGGACCAACCCCACATGCTCAAGTTGACCCATTTTTACTTGGTCCGGTTTAAGATATAACAGGTTTACTAATCCATGTTGGGTTTAACACATGCTTGAACTATTTCTTGTGCTTGATCCGAATGCATGACCCCCTCTCTCCTAGTGTTGTAGGATTTTCTTTAGGGTGACTCCAATGAGTCCATTCTTCTTTGGGATTCTCAAATCCTATTCTAATTAGTGTGGGCCCCGCCTGGCCATGGGCCCGCTCAACCATTAGGGTTCATCACATGATTGTTTTTCCCCCCTTCTCAGAGAAAAATACAAAAATGTGTCATGTTTACATGTTTTCAGGCGACGGTTGGTATCATGTTGATCTCCAACCTAGCTTTTACTTAGTTTTGTCTTTGGCCATAGACCAATCATTTCCCATGTTTGGGAATCGTTGTGCGGACCGATCATTTTCAAAATCTTGAGTGATGCCTTGTTGAGTGCAAGGAAGTCGAGGTCCGAGTACCTCTTGAGTGTTGCCTTGCTGAGTGCGGGGAGTCGAGGTCCGAGTACCTCTTGAGTTTGCCTTGCCGAGTGCAAGGAGTCGAGGTCCGAGTACCTCTTTAGTGATGCCTTGCCGAGTGCAGGGAGTTGAGGTCCGAGTACCTCTGAGGTCCGAGCACCTCTGAGGTCCGAGCACCTCTGAGGTAATGCCATGTGGGGTCCAACATCCCGTTAACTGTTGGGAACTACGTTTGACCTGATTCTCTAAAGAGATACGTAGGCAGCGGGAAGTGGAGAACTCTGAGTAGTTCACCCTTCGCGCACGGTCACATGTGCTTCCTTTGTCAAGGGAGCACCTCACACACAACCACAACCACAATCACAATCCTGCACGAACTACGTTTGGCCTGATTCCCGCCGCACAGGGATACGTAGGCGGCTTGATCTCGAGCTCAGTCATACATTATCTGTTGTATTTTCTGTGTTATTCATTCTTTTATTTCATTATTTGTTTATTCATGATTATTTCATTTTCTTTATCCATTCATTTGTTCATTGATCCATTTATTATCTATTGACTTGTATTTTATTTTTTCAAGTTTATGTGGCGGCACCCTAAGTTAGAACAACTTAGAAACTTGGTCTAGGGTTCCCCATTTGTCTGGTTAGGCTAAATTGAACGACCTGAACATACATAAGTTTCAAGAATGTAGGAAAGGATAGGACAGAAGGAGACCGGTCCATTGACCGGGCGAGTTGGGTGCCTAACACCTTCCCAACTCGTAACTTGACACTTACCCTTCTCTGGTAAGACTAGAAGCCAATCCATTGAGCATGAGTCATAGTGTCTCTCCAAGTGAGAGACCATTTATAGGTCCTAGACCTTATCTAGGTGGTGACTCCATATTTTACTCCGTCCATTGGCGTGGATGGATAAAAGTAACCAAGGCGAGAGCCTAATTTTGATTTCGTGGAGGATCATATGAAAATCCATTGTCCTCACACAATCTCGGCCCTCATCTCTAGGAAAATGAACTGGGGCTCTCCAGGAGCACAGTAAACCATGGGGCCATCATAGGGAATGCCCAGTAGGTCGGTCAGTTGCCGATAATCGAATGAAATGTTCACTCCCTTTACATAGATAGTTATGCGTAGTTCGTGACCCCTATCCACATCATTGTAATCCCCCACCACCTGAAGATTACAATAAAACTATCGCACTAAGTCTGAGCATGTACAAGCGTCGTAGGTGATGACAGGGAGCCACCCCATATCACCAAAGGCCCTTTTCACGTTGAACAAGGCTAACTCAGCCAAGTTCACCATACGACCACCCTTTACATTCTTACGAGCATAGTGGGAATACTGTGCCTCGGCTTCGTTGGAGCGAAAGCGAAGTGGATCACGAACTCTAGGTACTTTGGTACGGGCCATAGTAACTGCAAATAAGAAAGAAAAATAGATAATGTGTTAATAAGGTAGAAAAATTCAAAATTTGCCAGTATAACGACGTAAGTTGGCCAAAAGCCTCACTTGTCACCCATACACGTGGGCAGGAGGACTTACATAGATCCTAAACTATCTTGTGACACTCAAACAGTCAGAAATTTCAACTAATTGGATTGAATTGCAAGAAATTTCAAGAAATTCAAAATTTCAACAAAATTAGGGCAAAAAGTGAAAATTTCGAGTTTCTTGATAACCAACCGATGAAACTTAAATATTTTTTAGGGCTTTCGTTCCTCGAGACACCAATAACAGAAGCCCCCAATAAAAATTGAATTTTTATGATTGGAAAAAGTTTAATTTGAAAAATACAAGTTAAAGGGACAAAAACCTAGAAATGAAAACCTAAAAACAGGTAAAAACGAGAAAGCATATCTGTAGGGATGACGTGGACGACGAAACACGGACCCGAACTGACCAAAATAGCATAGTGACACTGTAGCAACTTAGAGGTGAGAGACGAGTCGAAATGGGAGGGAAATAATAGAGAATGAACCCAGAATCGGACCTTAAAGGTCTGATTTTTAGTCCGAGGGTCGGACAATTCGACCAGGATCATTGACCCTCGGATCGACCCTCCCATCGACCCTCAGCTCTCCTTCCGTATTGGACTCAAGAAATAAAAACAGTTTGTTATTAACCAATTAGTTTAGGTCTTGTTCCCTCACCTTTGCTTGTTTGTAGATCCTCTTTCCAAGCCTTAAGAATCATTTTTATATCAATATTATATTGCTAGAAGACCTAACAAAGTCGACAGAATTTTATTAGAATTAATTCCGAATTTAAAAAACCATGTTTTTAACTGGGGGTCGGAGGTAGGGTCGGAGTCATGATCGACCCCTGGTGCAACCCCCCCTATTCTGGACTTCCCGAACACTGGGCGTTGATGCTCAGGGTCTGGTAGGGTCGATTGGCCATCGACCCCCATGCAACCCCCTGTGGGTTTTAGTGATTTTTCTGCTTTCAGTCCATTCTTCGTGTTTGGGGTCCTATGGCTTGCTACTACAGTCCATATTACACATGTTCTACGGCCTAGAACCATGATTCATTCACCTAAATGGCTTTCATGACTTCCCCATGGTTTTCCATGAAAACCTAACCATGGGTTGATGGTTTGGGATTCTCCGAGATCATACTCTCTTTATTATCTAACCTAAGGTTTGTAGAAACTCATGGAATTAGTATCCATACCTGAGAAGAATACTCCTTCTCTGCAACTCTTCTTCTTTTTGCTTTCTTCTCTTCCTTGCTTCTCTTCTTCTTTTCTTCCTTCTCTTCTCTTTCTCTCAATCCAATTAGGGTTGTAAAAGGAGTGAAAGAGGCTTAGGGACGTCCTATTTATAGAGTAAAACCTCTCAAAATAAGTCTCATTGAGTTTAGGAAAGGTTTCAATCGAAATTAGGAAAGTTTTCTAATTTTCGGTTCGTGCTGTTTTTCCCGAATACTAGGGGTCGATGAGGGGGTCGGACAATCCGAGACCCCCTACAACCCCTGGTCACGGGTCGATGGTGGGGGTCGATGAGGGGGTCGGACCTGCCTATTTAGGCATGCGACCCTACCCTCATTTTGACTGTTTTTGATCAAATTTTTATACTGGGTCTTGAGTTTCTTCACACACTTGGTTCACTTGGCTCGACCATCATATGTAGACAGGTCACGACACGAAATGTAAGGTTAGACCAAGTTTGTGGCATGCAGGTCTTACAATTACTTGTTCTCCTTGCATAAGTACACATCCTAATCCCAATCCTGACGCATCAGTGTACAAAATAAATGGCTGTACTGGAATCGGAATGGTCAAGATTGGAGTAGATATCAATCTAGCCTTCAATGTTTGGAAACTCTTCTCGCATTTATCGGTCCAAACAAACTTTTTTCCCTTCTTAGTCAAACTGGTGAGAGGTACGGCAATTCATGAATAGTCTTCTACAAATCGTCAATAATATCCAGCTAGAACTAAGAAACTTCTAATTTCTGCAACGCTCTTCGGTGCTTCCCACTTCACAATAGCTTCGATCTTACTAGGATCCACTTTAATTCCTTCAGCGGATACAACATGGCCTAGAAAAGTGACTTCCTTTAGCCAAAACTCACATTTTGTAAATTTGGCGAAGAGCTTCTCCTTCCGTAATCGCTATAGAGCGGCGTTTAGATTCTTAATATGAGTTTCCTTGTCCTTGGAGTAGACCAATATATCATCGATGAATACAATAATCGACGTATCCAACATATCATGGAATACCCAATTCATAAGTTCCATAAAGGTTGTTGGTGCGTTCATCAATCTAAAAGACATGACCAAAAATTCATAATGTCCATATCTGGTCCTGAATGCTGTCTTGGAAATATCACCGTCCTTAATCTTCAACTGATGGTAGCCTGACCGAAGATCGATCTTGGAGAACACTTTGGCACCTTGCAACTGATCGAACAGGTCATCGATCCGAGGCAATGGGTACCGATTCTTGATTGTCAGTTTATTCAGTTCTCGGTAGTCTATACACAGTCGAATGCTACCGTCCTTCTTCTTTACGAATTGGCACTCCCCATGGTGATATGCTAGGTCGGATGTAGCCCTTGTCCAACAGTTCTTGTAGTTGTACTTTTAATTCCTTCAGTTCAGTAGGAGCCATTCGATAAAGTGCTTTAGATACTGGTGCGGCTCCGGGTATCAGATCTATAACAAACTTTGTAGTATAAAAAACTCTGTAGCGTGGTAGGGTGGTAGTCTTGGTAGTTCTTCAGGGAATACATCTGGATAGTCACACACGACATCAATTTCCTCCATTCGTGGTGCTTCTATGGTAAGATCGACCACAGATACTAGATACCCAACTCCTCCTTTCTCAAGGCACTTCCTAGCCTTTAATGCAGAGAGTATGAGCTTTCGTTTACGGGGAAGTTTGGTTCCTGCAAAATTGAACTCTGCTCCGTCCTTGTCTTTAAATGTCAGCTTCTTTTCAGCACATAATAGGTTTGCAGAATGCCGAGCTAACCAGTCCATTCCCAAGATGACGTCAAAGTCTGCCATCTCAAGTTGGATCAAGGTTGCATCCAAAGTCTTCTCGCCAATAAGAACTGGACATGGTCCATAACCTTTTTCTAATTCCACTTCTAATCCCATAGGCGGTCGTATAAGCAGTTTGTAGTCTAAGGATTTGAGGGGTAGATTTAGCTTCTTTCCAAATGACACAGATATAAAAGAATGAGTAGCTCCAGAATCAAAGAGTACTCTGGCGGGAATGGCATTAATAGGTACGATACCTGTGATTTGTTTTAATTTAGTCTACATGCTCACATAATGTAACACAAAATGATAAGATTCAGGTCATACCTGTGACCACATCAGGCGATGCGGCAGCATCCTCAAATGTAACTGCGTAAACTCTGCCTTATTGTAGTTGCTTCTTGGGCTTAGTACACTCTCTCGTGACATGCCCTACTTGATTGCAATTAAAACATCTTATTCCTACACCATTTTACTTTGGTTTAGGTGGGGCTACTGAAGTGGTCTTGGCTGCAGCATTGAAACCTTGAGTACGGAAGGGTTTGAATACCTTGGTGTTCCCTCCGTTGTAAGAGTTTCCATTTGGCCTTTTGATTCCTCTATTTTGAGTAAAGTAGCTCTCTTTCTGGCTCGACTCTATCACTCGAGCAATTTGTACAGCTTCATTGTAGATTTTCTTCTCAAGTCCCAGAACATGTTCACGTATGCTTCCCCTAAGTCCCATGACGAACCTTCGGGTCTTTGTATCTTCCACTTGCATACTGACTGGTGCAAAGAAGAATAGCTCCTCATAACGCTGTTGATATGCATCGACAGTCATCTGTCCCTGATATAAACTCAGGAACTCCTTCTCCATGGAATCTCTGACTCAAAGAATGCCTCCTTATATATATCCCAAGTCAATTGGGTGTGCTTTGTCATCAGATACGTCTGTGTGGACTTCCACCAGTGGTGTGCATCGCCTTTCAGCATGAACGTTGCACACAGTACTTTCTCTTCTTCATTCACTCTCTTTAGATAAAATTTCCAACTATATGAGTCTTACAGGATCATTTAGAATCTATATAAGTCCTCCTACCCATGTGTATGGGTGAAAAGTGAGGCTTTTGACCAATTTATGTCGTTATAATGTCAAAAAAATTTGGGTTTTTCATCTTTACTAAGCCAGTATCTATTTTTCTTTGTGTTTGCAGATAGTATGGCTCGTACCAAAGTACCCAGGGTTCATGACCTCAGTCCGCTTCCGTTCTAACGAGGCTGAGGCACAGTATGCCCGCTACGCTCGTAAGAAGGTAGAGGGAGGTCATCGGGTGGACTTGGCTAGCTTGGCCTTGTTCGATGTGGAGAGAGCTTTTGGTGACATGGGCTGGCTTCCTGTGATCACCTACGACGCCTGTACTCGTCCAGATTTGGTGAGACAGTTTTATTGTAATCTCCAAGTGATGGGGGATTACAATGATACTGAGAGGGGTAGAGAGCTCAGGATCACTAGTTACATCAAGGGAGACGAGGTTTCCTTTGATTATCGGCAGCTAGCAGATCTGTTGGGCATTTCATACGACGGCCCCTTGGTGTTTTGTGCTCCCGGAGAGCCCCAGTTCTTTTCTTTGGAGATGAGGGCTGAGATTGACCGTCAAATCATCAGAGAGGATCGCTGGGAGATGAAAGCGATCTACCTACGTCTAGAACCTCGGGTGTACTATAAGATCATTCAGCACAACCTGATACCTCAGAGTGGGCACTACGAGAGGATCTCTTAGTTGACCCAGTTCTTACTGTACTGTATCTGCACTAGGCAGCCTGTCTGCCTCCCTTATATCATTATGCAGACGATGATCAGTGCCACATTGCCCGATCATGTTGGCAACCTGCCTTATGAATGCATGATCACTACACTGCTTACCCGCATAAGTGTTGACTTGGTGGATGAGAGGATTCAGGGGAAATCCTTCTCATCACCTCTGGGTTGGGAGGCCATCTGTAAGATGGGCATGCGGGATGCTCAGGCCAGCAACGATGAGAGGAACGCTCTGGTGCGTCCGCATACTCTAGTGGAGATGGCTGACGCTGAGGCAGCAGCAACAGCCGCTGGAGCAGGGGTTCATGGGGGTGATGATGATCGTTTGTACATGGATGTGGATTTCATACCTCCTCCATCACCTACACATACTACGGGAGCTGGTCCTTCTTATGCAGCTGGTCCTTCACATGCAGCTGGTCCTTCACACCCACCTTCTGATGACATTATGGGGATACTGCATGAGATTAGAGAGGCTCAGTGCATGTCTGATTTGAGGATGGGAGAGCTTCTAGATGCTCAGCGCATGTCGGATCTGAGGGTGGGAGAGCTTCTAGATGCTCATCACGTGACTGATCAGCGGGTGGCTGATCTCACAGCTAGTCTTTAGACGACCCAGACTCAGATAGCTTGGTTGACTAGAGTCTATGCTGAGGATTACGACAGAGACCGCGAGGCACCGCCTCCCCCATCACCTCTAGCTTCCTGATGTATTTTCTTTTTATTTTTCTTTTTGTACTTCAGAGTAACTGTCCGGGTTGTGGACTGTACTCTGCTTTAGACTTGTATATTTACGTTTGTTCTTCCTTCGAGTGTATATAAATTTGTTTCTCATTTAATAGATGCATTATTCTCTTTCAATTTTATCTCAAACAACACAGATACTTATAGTGTCTTATTATTACTACTTCTAAATTTTTATCCTATCTCAGTTCACAAACTTTTTGTGGTAGTATACTGGTTTAAAAGACAGGGCCTGAGAGCTCTGATACCAAGTTGTCACACCCCAATTCCACACCATTCAGAACGGTGTGATGAACCGCTAATAAACCAATGGTTCAACCAGGATCTCTAATAGGCTGTGTCCTTGTAAACTAAATCATACACATCCACAACCATAATCAGAATAAATACACAATAGCGAAAGTCTTAATATTAAATGAACTGAGGAATCTAACTGTGATAATCATAAATAAAATATCAAATTATGTTGTATCAATCGATACATAAATAAATAAAATATCAATTATATTTCCTTAATAGTTCAAATAAAAATCTCATCGAAAACGTATGAGTTGCACTCGCATGAGGAGTCATGCGTCTCCACTATGTCTTCAGCCTCCATCGCAGCCATGTGTCCGTACACAGAAGCATTCATAAAATCTTCCACAGTGGTACCTGCATCATCAACTAAAAATATTCGACGTCGAAAGGGTGAGTACACAACACGGCTCAGTGAGCAAACAAAACAATGCAACCAACATATGCATGCATTCAATTCATATATGTGGTCTGGTATATAAGTTTACAATGTGCTATAGAAAGGTTTGGTGGCCGCCTCACCTCTATACACGAGTGTGTGAAACCGCTCAATGAAAACGGCACTGTCGACCCCACATGCACCCACTATGACACAATATACCCCCATGAAAACGGCATGGCAGTACCGGTTGCATCATACCAACACGTAAGCCCCTGCTGGCGAGGGCTTGCAAACTGGGCTCACAACTAACCAATCCTAATGTCAATCAGTGTATCCAAGACCTCACCCCAGCATCCCTCAATACATCCATAGAGATAGAGCTAAGGCCCCCCAACAGAGTCGAAAACTACACGGTCCGAGACCACCTCCCCTGATGCCCTACGACGTAATAGTTCTGCTAAGGTAATGGCGATATGACGATGTTAGTGGACAAGACTTGTATAGAGCTATGGCACAATATACCCAATGAAAACGGCATTGAAGTACCGATTGATACCATCCCCTATCCGCATCAAGTACACCAACAAACACAAACATTCACATGCCTATTCCTATCATCATCATCATCATCATGTTATAAATAATGAAATTAAATATACATGAACAGTAATAATAGAAATATTGGATGACATGTTGAATGCACATTACAAGCATACACGCATAGAATCAGTCATGGCATTGGACTCAAGAAATAAAATAGTTTATTATTAATAAATTAGTTTAGGTCTTGTCCCCTCACCTTTGTTTGAGTGTAGATCCTCTTTCAAGCTTTAAGAATCACTTTTATATCAATAGAAAAACCTAACAAGTTGATAGATTTTAATTAGAATTCATTCCGATAATTTTAGGCTTGCTGTTAAGCGAGGGTCGCAGGACGGGTCGCAGGTAGGGTAGCAGTTTTCTACGACCCCCAGGGGTAGGGTCGATGCCAGGGTCGATCTTCCATCGACCCTGGGTGCGACCACCACATCCCTGGACTTCTCGAATGCTGGGGGTCGATCCTGTGGTCGGGTAGGGTCGATTCCCAATCGACCCCACGTGCGACCCCCCGTGGTTTGAATCGACCTTTTCATCCTACAGTCCATTCTTTCATGTTTGGGTCCTATGGCTTACTTCCACAATCCATTCTATGCTTGTTCTATGGCTTAAAACTCTAGGTTTCTTCCTTACTTTGCCTACCATGATTTCCTCCATGGATTTCATTGAAATCCTCCCATGGATGGATGATTTGGGTTTCTCCTAGACCATACCCTCTTCATGAACTATTCTAAGGTCTTAAATCATTAATGGGAACATACCCATACCTTAGGTTTGCTGAGATTCAGAGGTTTCTCTGAATTCTTCTCTTTAGTCTTCTTCTCCAACTTTCCTTCTCTTCTCCTTCTCTTTTCGTTCTCCCACTTTCAATTAGGGTTTCAAAAGGAGTGAAAGAGGCTAAGGGACGTCCTATTTATAGAGGAGAACCTCTCAAAATAAGTCCCATTGAGATTAGGAAGGAATCCCCTTGAAATTTGGAAAGTTTCCTATTTACGGTTTCTATCGGCAAAGAGGGGGTCGATGAGGGGGTCGGAGATCCCGTCGTCCCTCGGGTCTAAATTGTCCGACCCTCGGTCAAAATTTCAGGGGTCTGACTCCCTAATGAGGGGGGTCCGACCCTGCCTATCTGGGTATGCGACCGTGCCCCCTATTTTACTATTTTTGGGTCAGTTTAATACCTGGTCTTGCTATTTCCTTCACGCACTTGGTCCATTTGGCTCGACCATGATCGGTAGACCTAGTACAAGGTGGTAAGACTGGTTAGTTCGATACAGGTCTTACACATGCAAGGTTCATTAATTAATTAACCAATTAATTTAGGGTTCTGTCTCTCACATGTTGGGTGATATTAAATGTTCTCTAAGCTTCAGAGACTAGTCTTCACTCATTCATAATTCCCTAATAACAATATAATTTAATTAAGTTCGTTACAGTTTGACAGACCCTATCCGGACTCATTGTTATGATGGAGAAAAGTCCCACCAGACATTGTCCGGAGCCACTGAATAGTCCATCCGGACATCCATCCGGACAAGCTCTAGAGCCTTCTGTTAGTGTCTCTAGAAGCATGTCTGGAGTCATTCTAAGTGCCTCCGGACATCCTTCCGAACAACATCTCTAGACCTCTCTGAACTTCCTTTTGAGTAAATCCTTGATCCCCTCTTAACTCTCAACTCTTTTAGGGTTTATCCTACACCGTCCTACAATCAATGTGCATTAAGGTTGGTTTCTTTCAACAGGAAGTATTTGTAACCATTAGAACAACAAGTTCAATAAGGTATTCGGTTCAATCATTAGCCATTTATGGCGTCGACCCAATTCCCATGTTTCCCCCCAACCCTTCTACAGTTATTAAGAACTTACCGTTGGTTTCATGATGACTTGGATGGAAATCGATAGTAAACTCTTGCTTGGGAGACAATCCTTACTCTGCACAGCCTCCTTCTTCTCCACAGCTTCTCTTTCAGACCTCTCTCAAACTTTAGGGTTTCTAATGATCAAGGAAAGAGAGAAAATGAAAAGCAGGGACTCTTATATAGGGATAGTATCCTTATGTAGATCCATTCTCCCGTATGGGAAGGTTTTCGTACAAGAATCAAAAGCAGGTCCCACCAAATCCCATTTTCGAATTTGGAAAACTGGGTTATCCGATCGCATGTCTAGAAGCAAAGCCCGACAATTGGGCAAGCTCAACCAGACTGACCAGACAAGGTATAAATTGGGTAGTTTTCGTACCTTAATGTGTGGCTTTGTCATTTGACCGTCTCCTCCGATCTAGTTATGATAGGAAGACCTGTTACGACACGATAACCCATGTTAGACCAGGTTCATAGAGTGTGGGTTTTATAGCTTCACTTTCCAACCTCTATAAATATTGTTCACCGTCAACTCGTGCAAAGAGATGATGAAAATCAATGGGTGACCCATAATCGAACCTTCAACTAAACCCTAAGAACCCTCCCAAGGCGGACTAAGAGTTAGACCCTGTAAAGGGATTACATTCCCGACAAGGAAGAAACCCAACCATCAAAAGGGTTTGAATGTCGACCCCAATAATCGAATTGAGAGCCCTTTCGCGGACCTGTAATGGTGGTTGTCTGGAAGAAGATCCGGAGGGAAGTCCGGTTGCACATGTAAAACCTGCACCCAGAAAAATCTAACCTAACTCGGATTTTATTACCGTGCCAGGGTTTTCCACCGCCAACGAACCCGATCCTATGATGGCTTGAAAGCGAGCTAGAACCAGGTACGAACTACCTTAATGAATATGTTAAAATTCTAGACTTAAGTGCTCTTAAAAGAGGCACTGGTCGTTGTTACGAGTCGATGGAACCAAGAACTGTTCTAGCCAAATTCTACGACCGGTAAGGCTAGAAAGCCTACCGCAAATGTGAGATTCAAAACTCCGTTGCAAGTCTTGAGTGGGAATATTGCCTAGACCCAGGGATGACCCCAGTCGGTCCCACCTCACTCCTAACCACTTTGGAGTTGATAAAGGGAGTAATGAACCCTTGGGAATTCTCAACTTACCACTTAGCAGTCCCTTGTAGTCTCTAACTCTCCAAGGAGTTCTACCTCAAGAGGGAGAATCCAATCTAACTAAGCCCCCTCAAACCTTCTCTCCCAGAGTACATATTCATTACCGAAATTCTGAAGTGTTCTCAGAGAAAGGAGAGTTGAAGGAGGAAGAAGAAGGCTAAAAAGGAGGATCAACCTTAGGAAATCAGTGGCACTATTCAACACCATCTTTACCCATTCAAAACGCTACCGGTAAACTCTACACTACCTTATATTTTTGGAACTATGAATGACTAATTCCCATAAAGGAAACCTTGAAGTATAAACCTTAATGGAGCTGCTATCCATTAATGGCTGAGTATCAAGAGAGACCTCATTGAATTTGACTCAAGGTTATACCTCGAGTCTATACATTATAACAATCAAGGCAACAAACCCTAATCTAGGAGGTGTATCCATAGTTAAACCTCACGAAGCCTAGAATAGGATTGAAAACTACCATCTAATGTGAGGCTGAAGATCCAATGTGTTACCCCTACCCTCAAGTGATGTATCCCCATTCTTATACCTTCTTTGTAATAGATTAGGGATATACTATACGGGCACGCCACAGGCCCCACATGTATGGCTGTCATTCCCTTTCCTACGAGTAATGAATTTTAGGGATTCCAATGAGTCTGATCCCCGCATAGGATCTCGGATCTTGTGCTGACCAATACGGGCCTATTTAACTTGAGGCCCATTGACCTGTTACACCCCATTTTCGGACAGTTTTGGATGTATGAGGGAATCGCCACCGAAGATCACCGATCTTCTAGGATCCCCTGGGAGGCAGTACCAACCCAATACCACCACATTAATCACAACAAGTAAAACAACAAAATTAACAAAGAATGCAGAAGTTATACAACAAAAGATTAGTAATAAAATTTACTAAGTGGTGTCAACTATATGATATTCTATAAATTAACTGTCTGTTTTGAAGTGTTAATGCCTTTTCCCCAAAACATAATACATTTCCCTCACAGCCAAAATATACAAGTATACCATGTGCAATAAGGAAATCAAAAAGGTATAGCCTCAAAACAACCGGTCAGGGCCCCCGACAAGCACAAGCCTGGCACTGACATAGATCCTCATGGACCTCGTCAATAGCTCCATCAGAGTTGACTACACTAGCCACCATGGCATTGGTCTAATCTAGATACTCGAATAAAGGAACATCACCTACAGGAAAATCTAAAACAACAACATAGAATAGGGTAAGCAACATAGCTTAGTGAAAGAAACAAATATACAATCACACAAATGCATAGTACAATATTTGTGTAGTTTGGCTATGATCTATTGAACATTATCCTAGGACTCACCACACTACCTCGGGCGTTGTACCCTTGAACCTTAGGTAGACAAAAGGCATCATCGCCACAGCCCGAATGCTGTGGGAACATATACTCTATGAGCGACGCACATAACTAGAGCTCTGCTACCAAGCATACACGCACCCCATCCGATAGGATCCCTCTTGGTGATTGGGCCCCTGTACCCACTACCCCTTCCCTCCTACCAGGACATCAGTAGCCGAGGGGAATGAGCCTATGCTAGTTCATATACCCCAACTGGCAAGGGTCACAATCATCGAGATCTACATATTGCTACTAACCATGGTAACCTTATGGCAAGTATTTTTAAATGCATATTGGTTTTACTCCAGCTAGGACTTTTGACCCCATACCATAGGCATCGTATCTTATCTTTCACTAGAATATCAACCGAGCAGTACCCTAGCTAAGACTTACGATTCCATCCCTTGGGCATTGTAGTTTCGCCAGGATAACTGCCCACCAACTTGAATGGCAGTCACAGTATCATTACCTCAATCCCCGTACTCCATTCAAATCACCAGCACACTCATATAATAACAACCAATAACATTTTCATATATGAAATTATGCATGCTCAAGCAATACTTATATATTGCATGGCATGTTAATATGCAACAGTCATAAATAATTACTGATGCATGAGATGATAGAAACATGAAAATAAATCAGGCTCCGAACCCCTCACCTGATAATGACTTGTAGATAGTATAGGAACACGCTGACCCTCCCCTGATTCTTGAAGTGTTTTGCCTAATAGTTCACATTAGATTAGAGATTGACAGGGGAATTTATGGATTTGGGCCTAAAATCATGCAGGGACTTATTCACACACATCCCGACAAGGGTTCAAGTTTATGCCATTAGTGAGCAATCCTAAGGGCAATGTGGAGTTAGATCTTCGGCCTATTCTATGAGTCCTCAGCAAACTAGTTTAGCACAACATACTCTGTAGGATGGGATACTGGGAGGATTTGAACTACTTCGGTATGTTCGTGACATATCGCATCTTTATGGAGCAGCAGTTATGCCTACCGTACCTCATTCTGTGCACCATTTTTATTCACGGCCAACCATTTGGGCACGGGTAAGTTTCCCAATGAGTGCTTAATGACCCTTATTTTCGTCAGCGTCCGGGTAGCACTAGCAGGGGAGGTAGTTGAAAACCGCCCAGAGTCATTTGAATTTGGCTGGGACTCCATAGTATGGATGAAGCTCCATGAGGTGGCATGTCAGACTCTGAGCTAGAGGAGAGATCGAGGCTAGAGCGAGTGGGGCATCGTTGACAGTGAGAAACTGTAGCCATGGTTGGTGTCAGGGTCTATGCTAGCACTAGTTGGCATACCGATAGAGGAGAGGCACACCAAGTTAGCCACCAGCAGCGAGAGTGATGATGACTCAAACAGTGGTGATGATGATGATGGTGACAAAGAGGGCAATGCCATTAAGGAGATGTGGCTCCCAAGGTGCAGGGTGTTCCCCAAGCCGCTAGGACTTCCAGGCCACATAGTCCCATGGCCCAGGTGCACAACATCCTAAAACTTATGTAGCAGGAGTTAGAGAAGCTACAAGAGGGGTAGGAGAAGATCGTCACCTAGCAAGAGGCCATTTAGAGATGCCAGGAGAGCATCACTACTCGGTTAGATGACATGGCGGCTGATCTGGGTTTCCTCAGGGATGCCATGGTATCAGCTAAGCACATCCACCACTATGTCAGGCATAGACCCCCGCCACTAGTTGATCAGTAGTGCCAGTCCCACCCCTTTTTCTTGACATTTTTTATATACAGTCAGCTCCTTTTTGTGTTTATGGAATAACTACTCGACTTGTTAGCTGTATCCCACTTTTTGGTTTCATTATGATGTATATCTATCAAAATTACGGGTAAAACTGTCCGGGTTGAGGACCGTACCCAATTTTTTTATATACGAAATGGATTGCTTATGAAACGATTTTATGTTCTTTTCCTTACATATATTATGGTCTTCATTTAATTTGTTTTAGTGTGGTGTACCTCTAACTACTATCTTTACTAACTTACTAATCATTAGTTTGCACAATTCTCTAATTTAATCCTAGGCATCTATTACTGAATCATGGAAACGCACGTGCAGGGAAATTTATTGGTAGAATCAGAGGTGCTCAAATACCAGTGTTGTTATAGCCCATTTCTAGACACGAGCAATACCAGGGTCGACCCATAAGGCGACCCGAATCTGCCCAGGATCCATAAATCACAGTGATCTATCTAATAAATTCCATAGTCTACACTAGCAATATCTACATAATCAAGTAAAAGAAATCAAAGTAATAAAGCAGAAGTAAATAATAGGTAACTTATGCCAACTACTGATATCATATCATAAATAAGATACTTGTTATGCCATTCAACCATTGTTGTTCCAAAATAATATAATATACAAATACCCAAATCAAAATAGTAAATTAGTATTCATGAGAGTCTATATAAACTATACAAATCTATCCATAAAATAAATCTGGGGTGAAAGAGTATGGGGAGAGCTGCGTCAAGCGTAGACACAATCATTGTACTCGCAACACTCGCTGGCTCCCCGGAATAGTCCTCTCCCACAGCAACATCACCCACCAATGGGGACTCCATATAGTCAATGATGGAGTAGTCTCCTGCATCAGAATCTAAAAAACATATCGATACGAGGGGTGAGCTCCCATCCTAGCTAAACTCTAATGTTAAGTCAAAGATATGGTTCTATAGGTGCCTTATTGATGTGCTTACCGCTACTTTCGACCCTACTTACGGATCAGCGGTTTTTCACTCTCATGCATAGGGCTAAGGTAAAAGCAAGATGCCTAAGTCTCTTTTTCCAAACTACTTCTACAAGCGGACCCCCTCTCAAATTTTCGATCCAAGGTGTGCCACCTCCCTTGAGCTAGAACCAAGGTGATGCAACTACCTAATGCTTAACATGTGCAAAGCATGAAAAATATAACGAGGCCGCATCCCAGCATAGATCCCCGGTCCCCACTCCCTTTGGGCCACAGTATCCCAGCTAAGATGCTAGTAATTATAACCGGGCCCGTGTGATCATGCGTTACCCATCCCCTGGTACCCGCATGTAACACAAGCCAATACACACCCAACCACACATCCATCCAAACATACATAGTTGTTATAATGTAAATTCATGCTCAAGTATCACAAGTATAGGATGACATGTTATATCAGAACAACATAGGCATACAAAAGATGTCCTAAGACTACAGACCCGACCCCTCACCTATAGGCACCACTAATGCTGCAGAACCTAGAAATCGAAGATAGGCTTCGTCAAATACCTGCATCAATTTACTTATTAGATTACATAGGTTTCATTATGTTAGTTAAATGACTTTTAAACCTACATAGACATGTTCTAAATGTCCCTATGCAGGTCCCATGGTAAGCCAAGAACCCCATGGTTGATTCCTAAAGGTTCTAACTACATTGGCTAATTGTAGCCAAGGCGACGGATGGTACCTCAAAATCATCCACCGGTTGAGCCTCTATAATCACCGAAAACTCCCTGTGATGGAGGTGGCGGCACAGGCATATGGTTGTGCTAAGAGGCTTAGCCAGCCCCATAATGTTATGGCTGCCCCAAGACCATAGCCGGGGATGCTATCTTATGAACCATGCCACCGGCTAGTCTGTCGACTAAGCTCAGCCCTAAATAATCTTAAGTATGGGGTCTAGTAATGGATGGGGTCATGTTGGCCCCTCCACCAGCCAGACCATACATGGTCACCATGCTAGACGCGGGGGCAGGGACATTGTCCCCATCCGTCGGCACAGGTCCACCTGCTAAGTCCAGAAAACCAGACTCAGTAGGGACGATAAAGTCCATTTGGGGAGTTTTGTCTCCCCATCACATCCCAACTCAGTAGGAGTGGTGGGAAAAGTTATTCCCACCCCCTTTAATATTTACAAATCAATGAGTAACTCTATTTGAGGTGGGTGACAAAATCCTTGATTCTAGGGTTCATTCTTGACCTCCATTAATGGGGGTCATTAATAGGGGTCAAGCACCATCATCAAGGACTAATAACTCCACATTCCTAAATAGAGGAAAGGGCTGAGAGAACTTAGTTAAAGCTTGATGGAGGCTCCCTAACTTAGTTAAAGCTTGATGGAGGCTCCCTTATTCTCTAAGCTTCTCCTTCAAAGCTTCAGACTCACACCTTCCCAAGCTCACACTCTCACACCAACAGCAAGGAATAATGAGAGTTATGGGTCTATATTTATAGACCCGAGGAGAGAGAAAGAGTGAGCCTCGGGCACAAATTGGTGGCAATGAGCCGGTTCGTCCATCTGCCGACAAGGCCTAAAGGCAACCCCAGACTCAGGTCAGTGGGCCTCAATCACTAGGATCATTAGTGAGGGGTCACC
Organism: Protea cynaroides; assembly: GCA_028583415.1. Taxonomy (NCBI): domain Eukaryota; kingdom Viridiplantae; phylum Streptophyta; class Magnoliopsida; order Proteales; family Proteaceae; genus Protea; species Protea cynaroides. The sequence goes on along the minus strand of CM053267.1, from coordinate 16,613,908 downwards.
TAAGGTCTACTATCCAAGCACACCCCATATGGGTGACCCTGAGTCATGACATGGGTGCACCCATAGGGTCTCATGTTGGGCATGCCAGGTGTCAGTGCAGGAAGACCTAGCACAGTGGAAATCTAGGTTAGTGGGGGATTTCAGGTGCAGGTCTTACACAAATAACATCAAGATGTTTTCTATGCTTTAAGCATGAGGAAACTTTTGAATACATCTTCTTGACTTGTAAATTTACGCGACTAATTTGGAGCTTAATTTTGGACTGTTTTGGCTTGAGTTGGGAAGGCTTTAGAGAGGCCAATGACTTAGTTTTTTGGTGCATAAATAAGAAAAGGATTATGCCATTACCAAAATTTTGGATGCTTCTATTATTGCAAATTCTATCAGGGTTGTGGAATTGTAGGAACCGAAGCTGCTTTGATGGGGTGAAACCATCTCATATGGCTAGCCTCAAAGCTATCAAGAATACTATCCAAGAAATGGTGACGATAAGACCAATTGCAATAAAGACAGTTTTTTATCTGTTGCTAGCTAAGAGGTTACATCTTAAAACAAGGGATGGTAAGCCTTGCAAAATTATTCCTTTGACTTGGTGCAAGCCGCCAAAGCACTGGTACCAACTAAATGTGGATGGAAGTTCACTTGGAAATCTAAGAGAAGCAGGATCAAGTGGTGTCCTAAGAGATTGGATGGGAAGGGTGCTTTTTGCTTTCTCTGAATTTATTAACATAGCTACTAATTTTGAAGCCGAAGTAACAACAGCTTTGAGAGGCATAAAAGAAGTACATCGATTGGGTATTACAAAGCTATGGTTCGAAAGTTATTTTGAGGCTGTCATATCTTGTTTGAGATCAAATAATATTCATTGGAAGTTTCATCAATGGTAGAATACAATTTTGATGGATTTGCAGCACTGTTAGATCAGGTTTACAATTTGTTTTAGAGAGATTAATGTGGTAGCAAATACTCTAGAAAAAAGGGAGCTTCATATCTTCTATCTGAAAGCTGGAATTATTGTCCATCTTTGATTGTAAAAGAGGTGGTCTGGGATGGCTCCGAAAAGAGAATATATAGATTTTGCAAGTAGTCGGTTTTTGTTTTTTATCCAGTAATAGGGCTCTACTGATGGCAATGCCGAAGGTGGAGTTTTACTATCACAGGATCTTTTACATCTTGTAATCTTCTCTTTTCTTTTTTAATATATTCATGGCTTCTAGCAAAAAATAAAATAATAATAATAATAATATTATTATTATTATTATTATTATTATTATTATTATTATTATTAAAAAGCTTGTGGTAAAATTTCTACACTGCTCCTTGTTGAATGTTTCTCCCCGATTTCCTTTTAGCTTATGTTAGAATTTTTACATTTGCCCTTGTTAATTTTTTTCCCAATTTTTGTTTAGTTGTGTTGTAATTTCCCCATCTTTTTTGTTCTCTGTATTGGTATTTTCCTATCATTTCTGTTTCTATGTTTAGATGTATTGTAATTTTCCTAGTGTTTTGTTTTCTGTTTAATTGTGATTAGATTTGTTCTCATTGTTTTGTTCTTCATTTAGTTAAGATGAGATTTATATTTATCTGAAGAATTTCTCCACCGATCTTATTGAGCCTACGTGTTTCTCTGAGAAATTTCTCCTATCGGTTTTTGATATGGGGATTATACTCCACCAGTAGTTTCCTACCACGTGTATGCCAAAGACTGTCCCTTGGAAGAAAGAAGATACTCTCTAAACAAGTTCTCTGAGGCGTACATCGGAAATAGGCCCTTAGCTCTTGGACATTAATCTCCAAGAGACTAACCTCGGAAAAACATGTCTCCAAGACTACTGACGCAGTTCCCCTGGCATCCAAGGCCTTATTACAGCAACTACGCCTCATATGCCTCGCATTCACTCATATATCTGCGTCATCACCAGGACTAACACATGGTCAATGCCACCTGGTCAACCATAAGGGCATGTGAGATTATCAATGGTCATTTTGGCATGGGAGTGATCAAGGGTTGTACACGCTAACCATGGGTATTAAATGTTGGCCATGAGCATTAAATGCAGGCCATACCCACCAATTAACCTGATTGGTAGATAATCTCCTCTAATCAAGCCTGAATTTGGAGAATGTCTCCAAAGCGTTGACCCATACCTGCCACCTCACCAGACATCCACTAACTCCCACGCTTTTCAGCTGAACGTGCAGGCTACTCTGAACAGGACACGTGGAGAACGTCAAGCAAAGTATTGTTTGTCAAGAACGGAGGAAGAAGTTGGACTTTTTTTTTGGGCTTATTCTCACACTCTCACTCTCACTACTTTTTCTTCATCTTCATCTTCATCTTCATCTTCATCCTTGAGAACTCACATTCAGGAGTTTGAGTTAAGGCAACTACCTGAACCTTCTTTAACAAAAGGGACAGCCACCTTCGTGACTGTTCCATACTGCTTGTTCTACTGAACTGACTTAAGCATCGGAGTGGTCCTAGGGCTAGCTAGTCCGACCATCACACGGTGTTCTTTTCTCTATTTGTGCAGATAATCTAGTGAGCTAAAGAATATCCAGTTTGGTGCGACAACAGTTTGGCCCCATCTATGGGATCTGTGGTAGTGCCTTGAAAAGGCTCAACTTCGGGTGACTCACTGCAATCACAACTCATGTGCATGATAAATCCAAAATCCATCAAACCAAAATCACAACAACACTAGGCGAAACTAGCAAGCAGCCAATCCAATGTTGGAGGCTTTTAACCCGCCACACACAACAACAATGCTGGAAATCCTAGACCCAATGAAGAGAGGATCCTAGTTGCAAACAACTTTATTCAAGAGGAAGAGTTGTCACTACCTCCTTTTCCGCAATATGTCACAAAGGAGTAATTCGATGCTGTCACCAGAGAATTGGAGATCTTGACTCAGCATCTCCTCAACTAATAGCCTGCAACACCAGCAGTGGCACACCAGCATACCAAAAGGTTTTATGAAAGGGGACCTCAGAGGGAGCATCAATAGAGCCATCCCAACTGTCATGGGTACCACAACCAGGTGCCGAATCAAAGTGGCCAGCGACAAACTGACCATGCAGAAAGGGACGCACCTCGAATGCCTGCTCCTCCCTCTCATCCCCATCGATCAGTCAGTAGACAGTCACACGGATCCATTCAAAGCAAGCTTAATGCCTCAGAGGCCTCACAGCGGAACAGCCTCACATCCTCACATAGTGCATCCGTGCCTAGCTTGCATTGGAGCATCCGCAGGGCCCTAGTCTCAGAGAGGCTAGGATGATTTTTGGAGAATCATAATGACATTTAGGCAAGGCTGGATGCAGCTCGACTCAACTGAGCAGCTAAGGAAGCACAGCCTTATCAAGGAGGAGTCAATATGGAGCACGAGCTCGGTGACTTGAGAGCTCGACTCTAGAGAATGGAAGAAGGAAAAGTCAACCCAGCTTGTCAAATGTACAGCACAGAGAGTGCTCTCTCCGAGCACATCATGAAGACCAGGCTACCTAGAGGTTTCACCATGCCACCCCTGGAGTCGTATGATGGGACCACTGACCCAGAGCAGCATCTGGACAACTTCTTTGCCCAAATGCTCCTGCACTATTTTCAGGACGAGATCGCTTGTAAAGCTTTCCCTACCACTTTTAAGGGGGCACGCCTTATTTGGTACAACAACCTTCCCAAGCACTCAATAAACTCGTTCAACGACCTCTCCAACAGCTTTTTAAACCATTTTCAGAGTCGAAGGGTGCAGAAGAAGACGTCCTACAACATGAGGGACTGTAAACAGGAAGAAGGCGAGACCCTTAGAGCCTTCCTCGATAGGTTCAACATAGAGGCTCTACAAATCAAAGGCCTCAAAGAATCGGTCCACAAGACCACTTTGAAGGTGCCATCAGGGACCAATCTCACATTCTCCCCGGATAAGAAGCCAGCTGCTAGCCTCGCCGAGCTCATCACTCGATGAGAGAAGTATGCAGCCGCGAACATGGCTATAAAGAAGGACTTAACGGCAGGGACCTCATTGCTTCCTAACACTGAGGGGAGGCAGACAGAGAAGGTCAAAGGCGCCTTGTCTAAGGGTGAACCTTTAAAGAAAAAGAAGAAAGACAAAGAGAAAGTAACTGGAGATGAAGACCCGGCCTTCCAATCCTATGATGACTACCATCCCTTGCGCAGGACCCCGATGGAAATTTTCGTCATAGAAAAGACCCAAAATGTATTTCACAAGCCTGGAAGATGAATGCTGATCCTCGCAGTAGGAACCTGAGATTATTTTGTGTGTTCCCCAACGAGAATGGGCACTTAACAAATGTATACCCACAGCTCCAAGAGGCCATTGAGGAGCTTATCCGAAAGGGGAAGCTCGATAAATATGTGGACAAAAAGCATCCAGCACTGGCCGACGCCATCATAGCTTCAAGTCTAGATGATTGCCAGACCAAGGCTAAAAAGAAAAAGGGTCGTAGGGAAGACCGAGATCCTAAAGACAATGGAGCAGTAGATCGAGGCCTGCCCTTGCCTGTGCGAAAGGAGATTAGTCCCACTTACATGATCAAAGCAGTACCCTTGAACAAAAACAAGGCTGCAAGGTCAACTATGGGCCAGTTAGAGGCTTACAAGGAACACAACCTGGCTATTGCAGACCAGCTGGGTAGACTAGGACTTAGCTCATTGGGTCCAATGTTACAATGAAGACACTCCCATCGAACCAGCCCATGGATGAGTGGGGCAGAAGTCTAGAGAATTGTTAGCCCGCTGGGAAAGACACTACCAGAGGGACCTGCCAAGGGGTGAGATCTAACTCCCCCAGCATGCCGAGGCTTGTGACCTCGAAAAAATTATGTATCGGGCTTGCCTTTCATACCGAGCTTGTATGTCATCACTGGAGGCCAAGCTGTGGGAAACACTTCTACCATGTCGGAAAGGGTGTATGCCAGAGAACTGGACGTTGCCTATTCAACCCCAAAGAAGCAAAGGAAGGGAGATCTACTCATATTCAGCGAGGATGACCTCATCAATGTTGTCTACCCTCATGAGGATGCCCTCGTAATCACAGCAGCGGTGGCTGATTTCAGTATTAGTTGCATACTAGTCAATACAGGAAGTGCGGCGGACATTCTATACTATCATACCTTCCTGAAGATGGACTTCACCAATGCCATGCTCGGACCTGCTATCTATTCACTGACTGATTTCACCGATGACTCTGTATGTGTGAAAGGTGGGATCCGACTTCCTTTCATGATTGGCCAAAAACCAACAAGGAAGGTGATCAATGCAGACTTCCTGGTAGTCGATGTCAGGGCCAGCTACAACGCGGTCCTCGGACCTCCTGCTCACCACAGATTGAGAAGCTACCTCTCCACCTTCTACTAAGTTATTAAATTCCCCATTGATCATGGGACAAGAGAATGCCAAGGCGACCAAAGAATTTCAAGGCAATGCTACGCCATAGAATTGGGGTTCGCCAAGAAGGCCGAAGAAGAGTCCTTAACCCTAAAGACCTCGACGACAAAGAAAACAAGAAGAACGTCGCCGAGGGAAAACAAAAGGCCTCGATCTAGTCCATTACTGTGGATGACCTAAGGGATGACTTTCAGCAAGAGCAAGGGACTCCAGTTGAGGAACTTGTCCAAGTACCTATCTCAGAGAACCAGCCAGAATACACATTCCAAATTGGTTCCTCCTTGCAAGGGAAGATGCGTGATGACCTTATCACCTTCATCCGAGAAAATGCTGATGTGTTTGGATGGTCAGTAGTAGACATGCCTGGTGTTGACAAGGAGCTCATGGATCACCATCTGTCTATCGACCCCTAACACCGACCTATGAAGTAGAAGAAGAAGGGCTTTGCTCTTGACAAACAGGCTATCATCAACTAGGAGGTGAATAAGCTACTGCAAGTTGTATTCGTTAGAGAGGTGAAGTACCCAGAGTGGTTATCAAATATTATAATGGTCCCAAAACCAAAAGGTCAGTGGAGAATTTGTATTGATTTTTCAAACCTCAATAAAGCTTGTCCCAAAGATAGCTACCCCCTACCTCGTATAGATTAGTTAATAGATGCAACCTTGGGTCATGAATTATTATCGTTTATGGATGCTTACTCGGGATACAATCAGATCTTGATGTGCAAGGAAAATGAAGAAAGTACGAGCTTCATAACTAGTCTGGGCACTAATTGTTATACAGTGTTGCCCTTTGGATTGAAGAACGCTGGCACCACTTATTAGTGCCTCATTAATAAAGTGTTCAAAGACCAAATTGGTCGAAAAATGGAGGTGTACATTGATAATTTCTTAGTCAAAGGTTTGAAGGCTTGTACCTATATAGATGACCTGAGAGAGGCATTCGATACACTTTGCAAGCATAAAATGAAGCTTAACCCCATCAAGTGTGCCTTCAAATTATTAACAATGAAGTTTTTAGGCTTCATGGTATCCCAGAGGGTGATAGAGGCCAACCCAGCCAAGATAAAAGCCATAAAAAACATAAAGGCACCGTAGAATGTCAAGAAAGTACAAAAGTTGACAGGTAGGATCGCTGCCCTCAGACACTTCATGTCAAGGTCAGCGGATTGATGTTTGTCGTTCGTCAAGACTCTGAAGGGGAACAAGAAGTTTGAATGGACCCCTGAGTGCACCAAGCATTCATAGAGCTGAGGAGGTACCTGTCGACCCCTCTAATACTCGTGAGGCCTTATTCTTCCTCCTCTAGAGAGTCTTGCCAGTTGCTGAAGGCCTCCTCTTTTGATGCTTCAGCTCAAAGCCCTTGGGCTCCTCTTCAACCTCCTTCTCAAGCCCTACATCTCCTCCCACCTCATCTTGGAATACACTAGTTGCGACAAAGGTAGGCGGGACAGGGGCAAGGAGAGGGAGTGTCTATCCCTCAATAGTCGAAGCCTCATCATTCTGGATGTAGAGGACCTCAACTGGTTGCACCTTAGTAGCCTAACTCCCCTAGCCCTTAGCTGCTCGAACTTCTAGGACTAGAGCAAGGGATGGTGCTAGGACCTCGTCAAGAGTCCCCAAAGCCTCGTCTAAGTCAATTTCCATGACAAAAAAAGAACAAAGAAGGTCAGTAATAGAAAAAATAAAAATTAGAGAAGGACAAGACTCTAAGACGACTGCTTACCCAAGCTCACATTCTTAAGGTAGGTGGGGTCAGATAAGTTTTCAAGGGATGGAGTTGGAATTTCACAAATCTTGGCGGAATGAGATTCATGATCACGGCCTTGCAGAGGCACCCTATTGACTGCCTTGATGTGGACTATCAACCAACGATTGCATGGTTAATAAGCCCCAGGCAACGATTCCCAGGAGACAAAAAAGATATTGAACTTCTAATGGTGATGGGAAGACTCAAAGTCTAGGGGACCCGAATAAGACACCCCTAAATGACGCTGGAAATAGTAACACCCACGACCAGTAGTGGATTAAACGAAGACTAGTCGAAAGATTGTCTTGAAGATGGACAGTGTGAGGACAATGGATATCCACCCATCTTTGATGGATGAAAAAAATATTTAGAGTCGCCACCTAGATTAAGGTCTAGGACCTGTAAAATATAGTCTCATCATAAGAAAAGACTTTTATTGACTCATTTGACCCAATATATCGACTTTGATCTATCAAAGAATGGATAAGCATTCAAGGTACAATTTGGGAAGGTGTTAGGCACCCAAACCTGCCCAATCCAAAAATTGACTTCCTATGTGATTTTGCTTTCCTTAGATTCTATGGTTCTGACTATTCATGGTCAATGGATGATAACTAGGGCTCATAGGGGATCCTATGCCAAGTTGCTAAATTCTTCTAACCTAGGGTTTAGCCAAACATGTTCTGAAAAATAAATAAATAAATAAAATAATGTACAGTGTACCGAACCAAAGATGGCTCGGTGATGGACTGAATTTTAGATGTCTAAGACATCTCAAATTACCTACATATTCTAATCCTGAAAATCAAGTTCATAACGTAGTTCAAACAAAATGTGATTAAGGTTTATGGATGTGGTTTATGCTTAATTAAGCTTCATTAGATTCAATTGTTCAAGTTAAAGTTTATGATTGATGATGATTGAGATTGAATCTAAAGATAGTCTATGTGGGTCGAAGTGAATATGGATAATGGTATGGGTATGGATATGGATATGGATATGGGGGACCTAAGAAAACTAAGTTGTGGTACCGTACTTGGAGAGGTCGTCCAAATTGCCTACGTATTTCAGAGGTCCTGAAAATCAGGTACAATGTAGTTTGTTGTTTTTGTTTTGATACTCTCAAGGAGCAAAGAGGGATAAATACTCTTAAGGAGCAAAGGGTTTGATACTCTCAAGGAGCAAGGGTTTGATACTCTCAAGGAGTAAGGGTTTAATACTCTCAAGGAGCATACTCTCAAGGAGCAAGGGGTTTAATACTCTCAAGGAGCAAGGGGTTTGATACTCTCATAGAGCAAAGGGTTTAATACTCTCCAGGAGCATACTCTCAAGGAACAAGGGATTTAATACTCTCAAGGAGCAAAGGGTTTAATACTCTCAAGGAGCAAGAGGGTCGATACTCTCAAGGAGTAAGGATATGATACTCTCAAGGAGTAAGGATATGATACTCTCAAGGAGCAACAAAATGATACTCTCAAGGAACAAGGGTATGATACTCTCAAGGAACAAGGGTTTGATACTCTCAAGGAGCAAGGGTTTAATACTCTCAAGGAGCAAGGGGGTTGATACTCTCCAGGAGCAAGGGTTTAATACTCTCAAGGAGCAAGGGGGTTGATACTCTAAATGAGCAAAGTGTTTAATACTCTCAAGGAGTTAGGATATGATACTCTCAAGGAGCATACTCTCAAGGAACAAGGATATGACACTCTCAAGGAGCAAATGTTTAATACTCTCAAAGAACAAGGGTTTGAGTCCGTATTTGAGAATCTCTCCAAACTGCCTACGTATCTTAGGGTACTACCCTAAGAATTAGGATCCGCACAGTTCGAAATACGTATTTAATTCATTTATGTGTTCTTTCAATATCAGGGTGTGGAACCTAAATGCTCTATGGTTCTATTCACATCACTCCTATCTAGTTCTTTGCTTCCTAGAGGAAAATGAGTTGAGGGGTAGGGATCGTCCTAAAGCTATCCTTGACCTAAAACCCTAATTTGGCATTTATTGGGCTAGGCTTCATATCCCTTGATTAAAATTTATCATTTTCATTCCTACCCTTACCGTGAATGTGGGTGCTTACATGCACGTTCCTACACCTAATATGTCTAATATGTCTTTTAGGTATACATATATGACAGTTCGACTAGGGTATTGCAGAAATTAAGTTATTGTCAACAATAAATATCATTCAAATATGGTAACAAACAACATATATCATCTCAAATATAGCAATGAAGCATATGAATTAATATAGTAGCAAGCGTGTGAACATCAAGATAACAGACATGGCAACTCATGTATTATCCTCAAATAAGATATATCTCTCAATGGAATTCTCTAGATCTATGGTTGGGATCTAATGTGAACCTCTCAATATCTCAAGACCAGATCCTCGATTTAACGGTTAGATCTCTTCAAAATATTATGATTAAGATCAAATCTTCAATCTAATTATCAGATCTTTTCAAAACAGCCAAGATCAACGACTCAGATCTCACATCAAGTTTAATCATAATCAGACTAAGATCCAATGGTTCAAATTCTTTTAAATCACTTCATCATGATCAGATTAAGAAATCAATGGCTCAGATCACTCCTAATGTCAATCCAATTGTTCAAATCTCTCAATATCATAATCTAACCGTTCAGATTCATTTACATCAATCATCAAGATAATTTGATGGCTCAAATTTATTTAAATCACCCATGATGATAATTTAACCATTCATATTAATTTAAATCACTCTTAATTAAGATCTAATGGTTTAAATTCCTTTAAGACACTCTTGATCAAGATCTAATGTCTATATTTCATAGCATTCTTGATCAATGGCTCGATTCATTTCATTACAAAATCCAAATCAAAATTAAACATCCAATGGCTCATAATTAATATTCTCTCATGATCCAAATAAAAAACAATCATCCAATGGCTCATAATTAATCATATTAGAAACTCAAGATCAATGGCTAGATTTTTAACCACATCAAATTCCAAGATCAATGGCCAAGATTTAATCAAGTAAAAATTCAACATCACATGGCCATATTTTTAATCACATTGAATTCAATCATCAATTGTCTAGATTTCATTCACATTAAAAATCATAAATCAAATGCCATGTTTTATTCTCATTAAAAACCCAAGATCAATGGTCATAATCCAGTCTCATCCTCCAAAGATCAATGGTCTAATTTTATTTATCACAATTCCAAGCATATAGGATCGATCAATTTCATAAAAATTCCAAGGATATGGGATCAATCAATTTCATAACAATTCCAAGCATGTGTCGGACCAATTTCATCAAAATTCCAAGGATGTGGTTGGACCAATTTCATCAAAATTCCATGATCCAATGGTCCATATTTAATCATTCAAAAGATTCATCCAATGGTCATCACATGATCGAAATAAAATTATCACCCCACGAATCAAATTTAATATCATCATATGGTCCAAAATTCTATGGCCATATTCAATCTCATCAAATTTCAAATTTTGGCCATTTTTAATCATCTAGAAATCTTTTGATCAAACTTGTCATCATCATAATTGGATCATCGGCCAAAAATTATCATCATCACATAATCTAATTTCATGATAAAAAAAATTGTCAATCAGTGGCTCCGATAAAATTATCACACAACCAATCTATGATAAAAAAAAAATAACATTATCATCCAGCCAATCAAATTTAGTAACACCCATCAATTAATCCTAATTAGAATTCATGTCCAATGGGGTTGTAATAGGTGGGGGAAGATGGATCTAGTTCAGTTGGGTTTGATGCAGTTTGGTTAGTGTGGTGCTGGATTCTGTTTAGGTAGTGGGTAATCTGGGATGGATAAGTCGGTGGTAGCAGTGGCTCAACAGATGGGTTTTCTGGCAGTTTAGATTATCGGGCAGGTTGTGATACAATAAGGTATTAGGTGTGTGATAGGTGGGTGAGCAGCATGTTACGATATTGGTGGGAGAAGGTGAGTTCAAGGGAGCAGGTTGTCGCGGCCATGATCAGTCGGGGTGAGGTAATGATCAGATGTTGCAGGTGTAGGAAAAATAAAGAGAGTAAAACAGAGGAGGAGCTTACCTGAGCTGCAGGGAGTTCCCCCCTTGCTTCTTCCTTCTCCCTCTTTCACTGAGTTTTCGAACTCTCTCCAGACCTGACCCTCGGTCTCTCAATCTCCCTCCTATCCGCCTTTCTTCTTTTCCTTCAGCATTCTCTCTAATTTTTCTTCTGTCTCAGATTTCCTCCTTTAGAGCTGCCCCAACCCAGCTCCATTCTCTCTTTTCTTTTCTCTTAATCCATCTTTCTCCTCTTTCCTTCAGATCACCTTTAGATCCTTTTCTCTTCTTTTTTTTTTCTTTTCATTCCATCAGTATCCTTTTTCTTGAATTTTTCTCAATCGGTTTTTCCCTTCTCTTTTTTTTTCTTTCCTCTTTTTTTTTTTCCTTTCCAAGTGGCCGGCCGAGTCTCTCCTCTTCCTTTTCAATTCGATTTTTCTTTCCTTTCCTAAAACCGAAATCCTTCCTCTCTCTTTCCTTATGGCTGATTCTCTCCTTTCTTTCCATTATTTTCTTTTCAGCTGACTTTTCTTTCTTTCCTTATGGCCGATTCTCTCCTTTCCTTTTCTCAATTCTCTCTATTTAGAAATCAGCCCACTTCTTTCCTATTTTTCATCCTCTCAGATTTCCATCAAAGTATATATAATATATAAATAATGTATATGATAATATACATATACATTACTATATAATATATGGTAATATAATAACACATGTATAAAGTATATGCACATGGATTGAACCGGTTTGATCCGGACTGGTTTAAGCTGAGTTGATTTGTTCAAGGTTGACTGAGCCAGATTGACTTGATTGTGTTGGACTGACATGAGTTGACTAAGTTAAACTGATATGGGTTGAGATGGGTTGGGCCAAGATTGGTTTTTCTCTCTCTATCATTTCATGGGTCATTTCCGCTGCCATTCCGCATGGAATCTTTTGACGGCCTCTATCCCAAATTTTCTACGTTCACTTTGTAGAACAATAAAAATAAGGAATACTGGAGCTTGAATCACCTTATTTAGACGTAAAATGGCCAACTTATGAATTTCTGAAGTTTAAACAGGTCAATTTACGATAATTGGGCTAGCAACTCTGCATGAGATGCCTTGGAGACCTCTGCCTCAAATTCTCTACGTCCACTTTGTAGAGCACTAAAAATGAGAAATATTGACACTGGAATCATTGGATTCGGACGTTGGATGAGCAAGATATGAGAATGTAAAGTTTAAATAATTAAACTTACGATAATTTACATGCAAGCCCTTGGATGATTATTATTAATTTCCAAAAAATACCGTTATTCTTATTCGCATACTAAAATTATCATATCTTCTTCGCTTGATATCAAAATTGAGCGATTCTGGTCTCATTTTGAAGGTATTTTCCAGACTTATGCATCCATGCAGGTTGCAGTCCATGACCTTGCTATGGGGCACACCGAAAGCTGTGTCGAAGTCACAGTCCAAAAATTCAGACCTTGCATTGGGATCCATCAACTTACCTTATGATTTCACTTAGGCTTTTGAACACTGGGGGTTATCTCTCTTCTAAAAACACTATAGACAGCATGCCAAGACTGATCGACTATCATTTTTGAGAGAGTTTCACTCGCCTCCCCTGTATTTTCCAAACTTTCTCACCTCTCCCACTTTGCTGTTTACACTCCAATAAGACTTTGTTCAGCTAGGGATGGCAAAAATGGGGTGCTTACAGACAACTTGGGAGTCAACCCAATTATTTTGGAGTGAGCTTGGAAGGTTACTATCTTGAGCCACCCGTTTGGGATGATCTACACTAGAGTGGCACCGTAGGTCTCCAGGACCCCCAGGAAGAAATCCGCCATTGGGAGACGAAAACCAAACTGAAACATCTCCCCATATAAAAAAGGCGTAGGCACGATTTATTCTATAAATTTGCATAAAGGTGTCTAAGTCAACCTAACTTAACCTACTCTCATGCTCGATTGTCGCAAAGGGGGATGACATAGGGACTTCAAAAGGTGCTCGTTTACTCTTAGCCTCCCACTTTCTATTGTGCTTGGCCCAACGGACATCGTAAGTATGCCCCTTTCTAATTACGAGGACCATCAGGGAGAAACTTTACCCGTACAAGGAGCAAAAGCACCACCGTGATGAGCAGGAGTGGAAGTCTAACCACCACCTCTAGCAAAGAATCGACTCAACCTGGGGATTTTAAGGGTTACTAGACCAACTACTAGATCTTTTAATCGTAGGCATCTTATACAACTTTCTTGACAAAAAAACGAAAGCGATGAAGGTTGGAGAAGAAGCAGAAATCGGAGTCCCTTGAAGCATCACAAAGAAGATGAACAAGTAAGAAGCTAGTTTGGGGTTTATATAACCCACAATCCCAAAGCTGAATTGAAAAACAAGCTCGCACCCAAACCCGAACCCGGTTAGCCTATGATGGCCTATGGCAGCTTAAGGGCTGATTTTCAAAGCGTCGAACCGAGAAAACCGTTAAGAGGACATGTGTCAACACCCCGCTTGCCCGGATCAGCCACATTTAATGCCACATCTCGATCCTACGTCGCTCTCGAACACGGCGACGTGGGGACCCACAAAATCATTACAAGCTTTTTAAAACTCCGAACGTGCTTGGAATTCGTAATGAGACTTAACTACACTACATCCGATGAAGAAGACAGTATCTCTTCCTAGCATCGGACAAGGCAAGAATATGACCCCTTGCATCGGTGGGCGAATTGATTATTGCTCTTCTAGTGTTTTCAAACCTACAAGAGCAAGGGGCATCCGATTGGGGATTATACTCCACCAATAGTTTTCTACCACGTGTATGCTAAAGACTGTCCCTTTGAAGAAAGAAGATCCTCTCTAGACAAGCTCTCCTAGGCATACATCTGGAGAGTGGCTCCCGATTCCCTCCTCGAGGCATACATCGGAAATAGGCCCTTAGACCTTGGACGTCGATGTCCAAGAGACTAACCTCGAAAGAATATGTCTCCAAAGCTACTACCAAAGTTCCCTTGGCATCCAAGGCCCTATTACAACAACTACGCATCATATGCCTCAGAACATACACTCGGATATCCGGCCATCATCACCGTGACTAACACATGGTCAACGCCACCTGGCCAACCACAAGGGCACGTGAGATTATCAATAGTCATTTAGGCATGGGAGTGATCAAGGGTTGTATACGCTGGCCATGCGCATTAAATGCAGGCTGTACCTTCCAATTAACCGATTTGGTAGGTAATCTCCTCTAATCATGCCTGAATTTGGAGAATGCCTCCAGAGCAATGACCCACACCTACCACCTCACCGTACATCCACCAACTCCCACACTTGTCAAGGTGAACACGCAGCTACCCCCGAACAGGACATGTGGAAAACGTTAAGTAGAGTATTGTTTGTCTATAAATAGACCAAACGGAGGAAGAAGTGGGACTTTTTTTTTGCTCACTATCACAGTCTCACTCTCACTACTCTTCGAGAACATCATCTTCATCTTCATCTTCATCCTTAAGCTCTCACACTCAGAGTTTGAGCTAAGGCGCCTACCTAAACCTCCTTTTGACAAAAGGGACAGCCGCCACCTTCATAACTGTTCCATACGCTTGCTCTACCAAACCGACTTAAGCATGGGAGTGATCCTAGGGCTACCCAAATCCGACCATCACACGGTGTTCTTTTCTCTTTTCGTTAGATAATCCGACGAGAAAAAGAATATCCAATCCGTGCTACAACAAGTTTTCTTTGAACTTCAGTATTTCACTATTTAGATTCCCATCAATTTAAATTTAACTACGTTTAAGTTTTTACAATTATCGATTTGATTTTTCCAATAGATCTTCTTTTGTTATGTTTTCAAACATCCTAGAATTTTTTTTATCACTTTCCTGTTTCAGCCGAGTATTTCTTGTCCGATAATTTCCCCATATTTGAACAAGATATCTGAGAATTCTCAAATTTCTATGCCATGGTTAAATGTTCTTTGAAGGATTACTGTGTATTTCTCCATGTTTTGAATAAGCAGATTATCTTTTATCTCTACCATCGTTTTGTTCTCTATTTAGCCGTTTGTTTTGATTTAATTTTTTCTTTAAATTTCTAAGGGATATCGATGATGAATACACTGTTTCAATTTCATTTTAATAAGAAGTTTCTATGTTTTCACTGTTTTAGGTTCTATTGTTTTATCATCTTGATTAGGGCTACAAGTTTGGCCCCACAACCAAAAACCCGCCCTAACCCCCTAAACCCTGAGCGGTATGAACCCGGCCCGACCACGTAAGAATGGGTTTAGGGTTCAAAAAATTTTCAACCCTGGCAAGGTTGGGTTGGGTTAGGGTTGACCCCCTGGGTTGAGCCCAGCCCGGCCCGACCAGAACCCTATATATATATATATATATATATATATATATATATTGAAAATGATAAACCCTAAATCCTAATCATCTCTCGACTTTCTCGACTCTTAGTCTCTAGTCCATAGCACCTACCTCACGGCCCTCACCGACACCAAACCGTCTTTCTCTCAATTCTCAAGTTCTCTATTAGGTCATCCCTCACGGCATCCTAAACTCTACAGCCTCTCTTCTATTTTTTTTTTATTCTTCACATCACCTCACCACCGACACATTCATTGAATCTTCCTTTTTGCCCAACACTTATTTATGGGTTTATAGAGGAATAGAGTTATCCATTAGAGATAATCAATTGAAATAATAGATTATGTTCATCTGGGTCCTCTAGTTTTGAAACTAGAATTTGATCCAACGAGGTTTAGCCCAAGTCCCTGGTCAAATTGGCTATGTTGCTTCTCGACCGAATGAGTTGATTGCGATACTTCCACTGGAAATATGCTGTTTGAATGGCTTTTTATTAGATTCTAGGTAAATCAAAAATCTGCTCCGGTGAAGAAAGTCCCTAGCATCCTTCTTTGAGTTTTTTTTTTTTTTTTCACTTTCTTCCAACAGAATGAGAATCTCTCGGAACCCCTCTGATCTCACGTATGACCCCAATATCGAGCTCTTGGTCTGGAGAGAGCAAGGCCTTGACATTAATCAAGGGGGCTCATTGTCTTCCAAGTCCAGCATCGGTAATAGCTTTCGAAG
>CM053267.1:16581082-16596082 GCA_028583415.1 Protea cynaroides | reverse complement strand
AAAAAATTTTATTAAAATTTAATTTTTAAAAAAAAAAAAAAAAAAAAAAAAAAAAAAAAAAAAAAAAAAAAAAAAAAAAAAAAAAAAAAAAAAAAAAAAAATTTTAATTATTAATTATTAATTATTTTTTTTAATTTTTTATTTAAAAAATATAAAAATATTTTTTTTTTTTTAAAATTTTAAAAAAAAAAAAAAAAATTAAAGGGGGGGTTTTTTTAAAAAAACCTAACTACCTTACACTCAACCTTAACCCAGCCCAACCCTACTAGGGTCAGAAAATGTTCAACCCTAACCCTACCCTGGCGGGGTTAGGCCTAACCCTAACCCTACCTTGATTGACCCCTGATAGAGTCGGTTAGACTGGGCTAACCCTGACTAACCCTGGTTCAGGGTCGGGTTTCTAGAAGATGGCGCCGGAGACTAGGATGTTGTAATTGAATTTATGCAGCAACTTATCATCCCCACCATCTTCACAGACGATAACGAGCTGTTATCCATGGATTGACAATTCTTCCCCTTTATTGCTCTGTCCAAGCCTTCGAAAGCTATTACCGATGCTGAAGTTGGAAGACAATGAGCCCCCTTGATTAATGTCAAGGCCTTGCTCTCTCCAGACCAAGAGCTCGATATTGGGGTCATACGTGAGATCAGAGGGGTTCCGAGAGATTCTCATTCTGTTGGAAGAAAGTGAAAAAAAAAAAAAACTAAACTCAAAGAAGGATGTTGGGGACTTTCTTCATCGGAGCAGATTT
The DNA here is from genome assembly GCA_028583415.1 of Protea cynaroides. Taxonomy (NCBI): domain Eukaryota; kingdom Viridiplantae; phylum Streptophyta; class Magnoliopsida; order Proteales; family Proteaceae; genus Protea; species Protea cynaroides. The sequence goes on along the minus strand of CM053267.1, from coordinate 16,595,330 downwards.
TTGATTTACCAGAATCTAATAAAAGCCATTCAAACAGCATATTTCCAGAGTGGAAGTATCACAATCAACTCATTCGGTCGAGAAGCAACATAGCCAGTTGACCAGGGACTTGGGCTAAACCTCGTTGGTTCAAATTCTAGTTTCAAAACTAGAGGACCCAGATGAACATAATCTATTATTTCAATTGATTATCTCTAATGGATAACTCTATTCCTCTATAAACCCATAAATAAGTGTTGGGCAAAAAGGAAGATTCATGAATGTGTGTCGGTGGTGAGGTGATGTGAAGAATAAAAAAAAATAGAAGAGAGGCTGTAGAGTTTAGGATGCCGTGAGGGATGACCTAATAGAGAACTTGAGAATTGAGAGAAAGACGCTGGTGTCGGTGAGGCCGTGAGGTGGGTGCTACGACTGAGAGACTAAGAGTCGAGAAAGTCTGAGAGATGATTAGGATTTAGGGTTTATCATTTTTCAATATATATATATTTATATATATAGGGTTCGGGTCAGGCCGGGCTGGGCTCAACCCAGGGGGTCAACCCTAACCCAGCCCAACCTTGCCAGGGTTGAAATTTTTTTGAACCCTAACCCAGCCTTACCAGGGTCGGGCCGGGTTCATACCTGCTAGGGTTTAGGGGTTAGGGCCGGGTTTTGGTTGTCAGGGCCAAACTTGTAGCCCTAATCAAGATGATAAAACAATAGAACCTAAAACGAGTGAAAACATAGAAACTTCTTATTAAAATGAAATTGAAACAGTGTATTCATCATCGATATCCCTTAAAAATTTAAAGAAAAAATAAAATCAAAACAAACGGCTAAATAGAGAACAAAACGATGGTAGAGATAAAAGATAATCTGCTTATTCAAAACATGGAGAAATACATAGTAATCCTTCAAAGAACATTTAACCATGGCATAGAAATTTGAGAATTCTCAGATATCTTGTTCAAATATGGGGAAATTATCAGACAAGAAATACTCAGCTGAAACAGAAAGTGATAAAAAAAAAATTCTAGGATGTTTGAAAACATAACAAAAGAAGATCTATTGGAAAAATCAAATCGATAATTGTAAAAGCTTAAACGTAGTTAAATTTAAATTGATGGGAATCTAAATAGTGAAATACTGAAGTTCAAAGAAAACTGTTGTAGCACCGAATTGGATATTCTTTTGCTCGTCAGATTATCTACACGAAAAGAGAAAAGAACACCGTGTGATGGTCGGATTGGGTAGCCCTAGGATCACTCCCATGCTTAAGTCAGTTTGGTAGAGCAAGCAGTATGGAACAGTTATGAAGGTGGCGGCTGTCCCTTTTGTCAAAGGAGGTTTAGGTAGGCACCTTAGCTCAAACTCTGAGTGTGAGTGCTTAAGGATGAAGATGAAGATGAAGATGATGTTCTCGAAGAGTAGTGAGAGTGAGAGTGTGAGAGTGAGCCAAAAAAAAGTCCCACTTCTTCCTCCGTTCTGTCTATTTATAGACAAACAATACTCTACTTAACGTTTTCCACATGTCCTGTTCAGAGCAGCCTGCGTGTTCAGCTTGACAAGTGTGGGAGTTGGTGGATGTCTGGTGAGGTGGTAGGTGTGGGTCACTGCTCTGGAGGCATTCTCCAAATTCAGGCCTGATTAGAGGAGATTACCTACCAAATCGGTTAATTGGCGGGTACAGCCTGCATTTAATGCGCATGGCCAGCGTATACAACCCTTGATCACTCCCATGCCTAAATGACTATTGATAATCTCACGTGCCCTTGTGGTTGGCCAGGTGGCGTTGACCATGTGTTAGTCCTGGTGATGATGCAGATATCTGAGTGTATGTTCTGAGGCATATGACGCGTAGTTGTTGTAATAGGGCCTTGGATGCCAAGGGAACTTCGGTAGTAGCTTTGGAGACATATTCTTTCGAGGTTAGTCTCTTGGACATCGACGTCCAAGGTCTAAGGGCCTATTTTCGATGTATGCCTCAGAGAGGAATCTGAGGGCCACTCTCCGATGTATGCCTAGGAGAGCTTGTCTAGAGAGGATCTTCTTTCTTCAAAGGGACAGTCTTTAGCATACACGTGGTAGAAAACTATTGGTGGAGTATAATCCCCAATCAGATGCCCCTTGCTCTTGTAGGTTTGAAAACACTAGAAGAGCAATAATCAATTCGCCCACCGATGCAAGGGTCATATTCTTGCCTTGTCCGATGCTAGGAAGAGATCTGTGTCTTCATCAGATGTAGTGTAGTTAAGTCTCATTCTGAATTCCAAGCACGTTCGAGTTTTTAAAAAGCTTGTAATGATTTGGTGGGTCCCACCTGTCACTTCGTGTTCCCGAGAACGACGTAGGATCGAGATGTGGCATTAAATGTGGCTGATCCCAGGCAAGCGGGGTGTCGACACATGTCCTCTTAATGGTTTTCTCGGTTCGACGCTTTGAAAATCAGCCCTTAAGCTGCCATAGGCCATCATAGGCTAGCTTCGGGTTCAGGTTTGGGTCTGAGCTTGTTTTTCAATTCAGCTTTGGGATTGTGGGTTATATAAACCCCAAACTAGCTTCTTGCACTGTTCATCTTCTTTGTGATGCTTCAAGGGACTCCGATTTCTGCTTCTTCTCCAACCTTCATCGCTTTCGTTTTTTCTATCAAGAAAGTTGTATAAGATGCCTAGGATTAAAAGATCTAGTAGTTGGTCTAGTAACCCTAAAAATCCCCCAGTTGAGTCGATTGCTGCTAGAGGCGGTGGTTAGACTTCAACTCCTGCTCATCACGGTGGTGCCCCTGCTCCTTGTACGGGTAAAGTTTCTCCCCTGATGGTCCTCGTAATTAGAAAGGGGCATACTTACGATGTCCGTTGGGCCAAGCACAATAGAAAGTGGGAGGCTAAGAGTAAACGAGCACCTTTTGAAGTCCCTGTGTCATCCCCCTTTGCGACAATCGAGCATGAGAGCAGGTTAAGTTAGGTTGACTTAGACACCTTTATGCAAATTTATAGAATAAATCGTGCCTACGCCTTTTTACTGACTGAAGAGGAGGATAGGATGTGCACTCCCCGTCACGAGGCCATCGCTTTATATGGGGAGATGTTTCAATTTGGTTTTCGTCTCCCAATGGCGGATTTCTTCCTGGGGGTCCTGGAGAGCTACGGTGCCACTCTAGTGTAGATCATCCCAAACGGGTGGCTCAAGATAGTAACCTTCCAAGCTCACTCCAAAATAATTGGGTTGACTCCCAAGTTGTCTGTAAGCACCCCATTTTTTCCATCCCTAGCTGAACAAAGTCTTATTGGAATGTAAACAGCAAAGTGGGAGAGGTGAGAGAAAGTTTGGAAAATACAGGGGAGGCGAGTGAAACTCTCTAAAAAATGATAGTCGATCAGTCTTGGCATGCTGTCTATAGTGTTTTTAGAAGAGAGATAACCCCCAGTGTTCAAAAGCCTAAGTGAAATCATAAGGTAAGTTGATGGATCCGAATGCAAGGTCTGAATTTTTGGACTGTGACTTCGACACAGCTTTCGGTGGGTCCCATAGCAAGGTCATGGACTGCAACCTGCATGGATGCATAAGTCTGGAAAATACCTTCAAAATGAGACCAGAGTCGCTCAATTTTGATATCAAGCGAAGAAGATATGACAATTTTAGTATGCGAATAAGAATAATGGTATTTTTTGGAAATTAATAATAATCATCCAAGGGCTTGCATGTAAATTATCGTAAGTTTAATTATTTAAACTTTACATTCTCATATCTTGCTCATCCAACGTCCGAATCCAATGATTCCAGTGTCAATATTCCTCATTTTTAGTGCTCTACAAAGTGGATGTAGAGAATTTGAGGCAGAGGTCTCCAAGGCATCTCATGCAGAGTTGCTAGCCCAATTATCGTAAATTGGCCTGTTTAAACTTCAGAAATTCATAAGTAGGCCATTTTACGTCTAAATAAGGTGATTCAAGCTCCAGTATTCCTTATTTTTAGTGTTCTACAAAGTGAACGTAGAAAATTTGGGATAGAGGCCGTCAAAAGATTCCATACGGAATGGCAGCGGAAATGACCCATGAAATGATAGAGAGAGAAAAACCAATCTTGGCCCAACCCATCTCAACCCATATCAGTTTAACCTAGTCAACTCATGTCAGTCCAACACAATCAAGTCAATCTAGCTCAGTCAACCTTGAACAAATCAACTCAGCTCAAACCAGTCCGGATCAAACCGGTTCAGTCCATGTGCATATACTTTATACATGTGTTATTATATTGCCATATATTATATAATAATGTATATGTATATTATCATATACATTATTTATATATTATATATACTTTGATGGAAATCTGAGAGGATGAAAAATAGGAAAGAAGTGGGCTGATTTCTAAATAGAGAGAATTGAGAAAAGGAAAGGAGAGAATCGGCCATAAGGAAAGAAAGAAAAGTTAGCTGAAAAGAAAATAATGGAAAGAAAGGAGAGAATCAGCCATAAGGAAAGAGAGAGGAAGGATTTCGGTTTTAGGAAAGGAAAGAAAAATCGAATTGAAAAGGAAGAGGAGAGACTCGGCCGGCCACTTGGAAAGGAAAAAAAAAAAAAAGAGGAAAGAAAAAAAAAAGAGAAGGGGAAAACCGATTGAGAAAAATTCAAGAAAAAGGAGACTGATGGAATGAAAAGAAAAAAAAAAGAAGAGAAAAGGATCTAAAGGAGATCTGAAGGAAAGAGGAGAAAGATGGATTAAGAGAAAAGAAAAGAGAGAATGGAGCTGGGTTGGGGCAGCTCTAAAGGAGGAAATCTGAGACAGAAGAAAAATCAGAGAGAAAGCTGAAGGAAAAGAAGAAAGGCGGATAGGAGGGAGATTGAGAGACCGAGGGTCAGGTCTGGAGAGAGTTCGAAAACTCAGTGAAAGAGGGAGAAGGGAGAAGCAAGGGGGGAACCCCCTGCAGCTCAGGTAAGCTCCTCCTCTGTTTTACTCTCTTTATTTTTCCTACACCTGCAACATCTGATCATTACCTCACCCCGACTGATCATGGCCGCGACAACCTGCTCCCTTGAACTCACCTTCTCCCACCAATATCGTAACATGCTGCTCACCCACCTATCACACACCTAATACCTTATTGTATCACAACCTGCCCGATAATCTAAACTGCCAGAAAACCCATCTGTCGAGCCACTGCTACCACCGACTTATCCATCCCAGATCACCCATTACCTAAACAGAATCCAGCACCACACTAACCAAACTACATCAAACCCAACTGAACTAGATCCATCTTCCCCCACCTATTACAACCCCATTGGACATGAATTCTGATTAGGATTAATTGATGGGTGTTACTAAATTTGATTGGCTGGATGATAATATTATTTTTTTATCATAGATTGGTTGTGTGATAATTTTATCGGAGCCACTGATTGACAATTTTTTTTATCATGAAATTAGATTATGTGATGATGATAATTTTTGGCCGATGATCCAATTATGATGATGACAAGTTTGATCAAAAGATTTCTAGATGATTAAAAATGGCCAAAATTTGGAATTTGATGAGATTGAATATGTCCATTGATTTTGGACCATATGATGATATTAAATTTGATTCGTGGGGTGATAATTTTATTTCGATCATGTGATGACCATTGGATGAATCTTTTGAATGATTAAATATGGACCATTGGATCATGGAATTTTGATGAAATTGGTCCAACCACATCCTTGGAATTTTGATGAAATTGGTCCGACCACATGCTTGGAATTGTTATGAAATTGATTGATCCCATATCCTTGGAATTTTTATGAAATTGATCGATCCTATATGCTTGGAATTGTGATAAATAAAATTAGACCATTGATCTTTGGAGGATGAGACTGGATTATGGCCATTGATATTGGGTTTTTAATGAGAATAAAACATGGCATTTGATTTATGATTTTTAATATGAATGAAATCTAGACAATTGATGATTGAATTCAATGTGATTAAAAATATGGCTATGTGATGTTGAATTTTTACTTGATTAAATCTTGGCCATTGATCTTGGAATTTGATGTGGTTAAAAATCTAGCCATTGATCTTGAGTTTCTAATATGATTAATTATGAGCCATTGGATGATTGATTTTTATTTGGATCATGAGAGAATATTAATTGTGAGCCATTAGATGTTTAATTTTGATTTGGATTTTGTAATGAAATGAATCGAGCCAATGATCAAGAATGCTATGAAATATAGACATTAGATCTTGATCAAGAGTGTCTTAAAGGAATTTAAACCATTAGATCTTAATTAAGAGTGATTTAAATGAATATGAATGGTTAAATTATCATCATGGGTGATTTAAATAAATTTGAGCCATCAAATTATCTTGATGATTGATGTAAATGAATCTGAACGGTTAGATTATGATATTGAGAGATTTGAACAATTGGATTGACATTAGGAGTGATCTGAGCCATTGATTTCCTAATCTGATCATGATGAAGTGATTTAAAAGAATTTGAACCATTAGATCTTAGTCTGATTATGATTAAACTTGATGTGAGATCTGAGTCGTTGATCTTGGCTGTTTTGAAAAGATCTGATAATTAGATTGAAGATTTGATCTTAATCATAATATTTTGAAGAGATCTAACCGTTAAATCGAGGATTTGATCTTGAGATATTGAGAGGTTCACATTAGATCCCAACCATAGATCTAGAGAATTCCATTTGAGAGATATATCTTATTTGAGGATAATACATGAGTTGCCATGTCTGTTATCTTGATGTTCACACGCTTGCTACTATATTAATTCATATGCTTCATTGCTATATTTGAGATGATATATGTTGTTTGTTATCATATTTGAATGATATTTATTGTTGACAATAACTTAATTTCTGCAATACCCTAGTCGAACTGTCATATATGTACACCTAAAAAACATATTAGGTGTAGGAACGTGCATGTAAGCACCCACATTCACGGTAAGGGTAGGAATGAAAATGATAAATTTTAATCAAGGGATATGAAGTCTAGCCCAATAAATGCCAAATTAGGGTTTTAGGTCAAGGATAGCTTTAGGACGATCCCTACCCCTCAACTCATTTTTCTCTAGGAAGCAGAGAACTAGATAGGTGTGATGTGAATAGAACCATAGAGCATTTAGGTTCCACACCCTGATATTGAAAGAACACATAAATGAATTGAATACGTATTTCGAACTACGTGGATCCTAATTCTTAGGGTAGTACCCTAAGATACGTAGGCAGTTTGGAGAGATTCTCAAATACGGACTCAAACCCTTGTTCTTTGAGAGTATTAAACCTTTGCTCCTTGAGAGTGTCATATCCTTGTTCCTTGAGAGTATGCTCCTTGAGAGTATCATATCCTTACTCCTTGAGAGTATTAAACACTTTGCTCCTTTAGAGTATCAACCCCCTTGCTCTTTGAGAGTATTAAACCCTTGCTCCTGGAGAGTATCAACCCCCTTGCTCCTTGAGAGTATTAAACCCTTGCTCCTTGAGAGTATCAAACCCTTGTTCCTTGAGAGTATCATACCCTTGTTCCTTGAGAGTATCATTTCATTGCTCCTTGAGAGTATCATATCCTTACTCCTTGAGAGTATCATATCCTTACTCCTTGAGAGTATCGACCCTCTTGCTCCTTGAGAGTATTAAACCCTTTGCTCCTTGAGAGTATTAAATCCCTTGTTCCTTGAGAGTATGCTCCTTGAGAGTATTAAACCCTTTGCTCCATGACAGTATCAAACCCCTTGCTCCTTGAGAGTATTAAACCCTTACTCCTTAAGAGTATTAAACCCTTACTCCTTGAGAGTATCAAACCCTTGCTCCTTGAGAGTATCAAACCCTTTGCTCCTTAAGAGTATTTATCCCTCTTTGCTCCTTGAGAGTATCAAAACAAAAACAACAAACTACATTGTACCTGATTTTCAGGACCTCTGAAATACGTAGGCAATTTGGACGACCTCTCCAAGTACGGTACCACAACTTAGTTTTCTTAGGTCCCCTATATCCATATCCATATCCATATCCATATCCATACCCTTACCATTATCCATATTCACTTCGACCCACATAGACTATCTCTAGATTCAATCTCAATCATCATCAAGCATAAACTTTAACTTGAACAATTGAATCTAATGAAGCTTAAGCATAAACCACATCCATAAACCTTAATCACATTTTGTTTGAACTACGTTATGGACTTGATTTTCAGGATTAGAATATGTAGGTAATTTGAGATGTCTAAGACATCTCAAATTCAGTCCATCACCGAGCCATCTTTGGTTCGGTACACTGTACATTATTTTATTTATTTATTTATTTTTCAGAACATGTTTGGCTAAACCCTAGGTTGAGGTGCTGTCAAGCAGTGGAAATGCTCTTTAATGGAACTTTAGCTTTAGCTGGTCGTGACCAAGAAACCACCGGTTTCGCTTGGTGAATTTAGCAACTTGGCATAGGATCCCCTATGAGCCCTAATTATCATCCATTGACCATGAATAGTCAGAACCATAGAATCTAAGGAAAGCAAAATCACATAGGAAGTCAATTTTTGGATTGGGCAGGTTTGGGTGCCTAACACCTTCCCAAATTGTACCTTGAACGCTTATCCATTCTTTGATAAATCAAAGCCGATATATTGGGTCAAATGAGTCAATAAAAGTCTTTTCTTATGATGAGACTACATTTTACAGGTCCTAGACCTTAATCTAGGTGGCGACTCTAAATCTTTTTTTCATCCATCAAAGATGGGTGGATATCCATTGTCCTCACACTGTCCATCTTCAAGACAATCTTTCGACTAGTCTTCGTTTAATCCACTACTGGTCGTGGGTGTTACTATTTCCAGCGTCATTTAGGGGTGTCTTATTCGGGTCCCCCAGACTTTGTGTCTTCCCATCACCATTAGAAGTTCAATATCTTTTTTGTCTCCTGGGAGTCGTTGCCTGGGGCTTATTAACCGTGCAATCGTTGGTTGATAGTCCACATCAAGGCAGTCAATAGGGTGCCTCTGCAAGGCCGTGATCATGAATCTCATTCCGCCAAGATTTGTGAAATTCCAACTCCATCCCTAGAAAACTTATCTGACCCCACCTACCTTAAGAATGTGAGCTTGGGTAAGCAGTCGTCTTAGAATCTTGTCCTTCTCTAATTTTTATTTTTTCTATTACTGACCTTCTTTGTTCTTTTTTGTCATGGAAATTGACTTAGACGAGGCTTTGGGGACTCTTGACGAGGTCCTAGCACCATCCCTTGCTCTAGTCCTAGAAGTTCGAGCAGCTAAGGGCTAGGGGAGTCAGGCTACTAAGGTGCAACCAGTTGAGGTCCTCTACATCCAGAATGATGAGGCTTCGACTATTGATGGACAGACACTCCCTCTCCTTGCCCCTATCCCACCTACCTCTGTCGCAACTAGTGTATTCCAAGATGAGGTGGGAGGATATGTAGGGCTTGAGAAGGAGGTTGAAGAGGAGCCCAAGGGCTTTGAGCTGAAGCATCAAAAGAGGAGGCCTTCAGCAACTGGCAAGACTCTCTAGAGGAGGAAGAAGAAGGCCTCACGAGTATTAGAGGGGTCGACAGGTACCTCCTCAGCTCTATGAATGCTTGGTGCACTCAGGGGTCCATTCAAACTTCTTGTTCCCCTTCAGAGTCTTGACGAACGACAAACATCGATCCGCTGACCTTGACATGAAGTGTCTGAGGGCAGCGATCCTACCTGTCAACTTTTGTACTTGCTTGACATTCTACGGTGCCTTTATGTTTTTTATGGCTTCTATCTTGGTTGGGTTGGCCTCTATCACCCTCTGGGATACCATGAAGCCTAAAAACTTCATTGTTAATAATTTGAAGGCACACTTGATGGGGTTGAGCTTCATTTTATGCTTGCAAAGTGTATCGAATGCCTCTCTCAGGTCATCTATATAGGTACAAGCCTTTAAACTTTTGACTAAGAAATTATCAATGTACACCTCCATGTTTCGACCAATTTGGTCTTTGAACACTTTATTAATGAGGCACTAATAAGTGGTGCCAGCGTTCTTCAATCCAAAGGGCAACACTGTATAACAATTAGTGCCCAGACTAGTTATGAAGCTCGTACTTTCTTCATCTTCCTTGCACATCAAGATCTGATTGTATCCCGAGTAAGCATCCATAAACGATAATAATTCATGACCCAAGGTTGCATCTATTAACTGATCTATACGAGTTAGGGGGTAGCTATCTTTGGGACAAGCTTTATTGAGGTTTGAAAAATCAATACAAATTCTCCACTGACCTTTTGGTTTTGGGACCATTATAATATTTGATAACCACTCTGGGTACTTCACCTCTCTAATGAATACAACTTGCAGTAGCTTATTCACCTCCTAATTGATGATAGCCTGTTTGTCAAGAGCAAAGCCCTTCTTCTTCTACTTCATAGGTCGGTGTTAGGGGTCGATAGACAGATGGTGATCCATGAGCTCCTTGTCAACACCAGGCATGTCTACTACTGACCATCCAAACACATCATCATTTTCTCGGATGAAGGTGATAAGGTCATCACGCATCTTCCCTTGCAAGGAGGAACCAATTTGGAATGTGTATTCTGGCTGGTTCTCTGAGATAGGTACTTGGACAAGTTCCTCAACTGGAGTTTGTTGCTCTTGCTGAGAGTCATCCCTTAGGTCATCCACAGTAATGGACTGGATCGAGGCCTTTTGTTTTCCCTCGGCGACGTTCTTCTTGTTTTCTTTGTCGTCGAGGTCTTTAGGGTTAAGGACTCTTCTTCGACCTTCTTGGCGAACCCCAATTCTATGGCGTAGCATTGCCTTGAAATTCTTTGGTCGCCTTGGCATTCTCTTGTCCCATGATCAGTGGGGAATTTAATAACTTAGTAGAAGGTAGAGAGGTAGCTTCTCAATCTATGGTGAGCAGGAGGTCCGAGGACCGCGTTGTAGCTGGCCCTGACATCGACTACCAGGAAGTCTGCATTGATCACCTTCCTTGTTGGTTTTTGGCCAATCATGAAAGGAAGTCGGATCCTACCTTTCACACATACAGAGTCATTGGTGAAATCAGTCAGTGAATAGATGGCAGGTCCGAGCATGGCATTGGTGAAGTCCATCTTCAGGAAGGTATGATAGTATAGAATGTCCGCCGCGCTTCCCGTATTGACTAGTATGCAACTAATACTGAAATCAGTCACCGCTGCTGTGATTACGAGGGCATCCTCATGAGGGTAGACAACATTGATGAGGTCATCCTCGCTGAATATGAGTAGATCTCCCTTCTTTTGCTTCTTTGGGGTTGAATAGGCAACGTCCAGTTCTCTGGCATACACCCTTTCCGACATGGTAGAAGTGTTTCCCACAGCTTGGCCTCCAGTGATGACATACAAGCTCGGTATGAAAGGCAAGCCCGATACATAATTTTTTCGAGGTCACAAGCCTCGGCATGCTGGGGGAGTTAGATCTCACCCCTTGGCAGGTCCCTCTGGTAGTGTCTTTCCCAGCGGGCTAACAATTCTCTAGACTTCTGCCCCACTCATCCATGGGCTGGTTCGATGGGACTGTCTTCATTGTAACATTGGACCCAATGAGCTAAGTCCTAGTCTACCCAGCTGGTCCGCAATAGCCAGGTTGTGTTCCTTGTAAGCCTCTAACTGGCCCATAGTTGACCTTGCAGCCTTGTTTTTGTTCAAGGGTACTGCTTTGATCATGTAAGTGGGACTAATCTCCTTTTGCACAGGCAAGGGCAGGCCTCGATCTGCTGCTCCATTGTCTTTAGGATCTCGGTCTTCCCTACAACCCTTTTTCTTTTTAGCCTTGGTTTGGCAATCATCTAGACTTGAAGCTATGATGGCGTCGGCCAGTGCTGGATGCTTTTTGTCCACATATTTATCGAGCTTCCCCTTTCGGATAAGCTCCTCAATGGCCTCTTGGAGCTGTGGGTATACATTTGTTAAGTGCCCATGCTCGTTGGGGAACACACAAAATAATCTCAGGTTCCTCTTGCGAGGATCAGCATTCATCTTCCCCCGGGCTTGTGAAATACATTTTGGGTCTTTTCTATGACGAAAATTTCCATCGGGGGTCCTGCGCAAGGGATGGTAGTCATCATAGGATTGGAAGGCCGGGTCTTCATCTCCAGTTACTTTCTCTTTGTCTTTCTTCTTTTTCTTTAAAGGTTCACCCTTAGACAAGGCGCCTTTGACCTTCTCTGTCTGCCTCCCCTCAGTGTTAGGAAGGAATGAGGTCCCTGCCGTTAAGTCCTTCTTTATAGCCATGTTCGCAGCTGCATACTTCTCTCATCGAGTGATGAGCTCGGAGAGGCTAGCAGCTGGCTTCTTATCCGGGGAGAATGTGAGATTGGTCCCTGATGGCACCTTCAAAGTGGTCTTGTGGACCGATTCTTTGAGGCCTTTGATTTGTAGAGCCTTTATGTTGAACCTATCGAGGAAGGCTCTAAGGGTCTCGCCTTCTTCCTGTTTACAGCCCTCATGTTGTAGGACGTCTTCTTCTGCACCCTTCAACTCTGAAAATGGTTTAAAAAGCTGTTGGAGAGGTCGTTGAAGGAGTTTATTGAGTGCTTGGGTAGGTTGTTGTACCAAATAAGGCCTGCCCCCTTAAAAGTGGTAGGTAAAGCTCTACAAGCGATCTCGTCCTGAAAATAGTGCAGGAGCATTTGGGCAAAGAAGTTGTCCAGATGCTGCTCTGGGTCAGTGGTCCCATCATATGACTCCAGGGGTGGCATGGTGAAACCTCTAGGTAGCCTGGTCTTCATGATGTGCTCGGAGAGAGCACTCTCTGTGCTGTACATTTGACAAGCTGGGTTGACTAGTCCTTCTTCCATTCTCTAGAGTCGAGCTCTCAAGTCACCGAGCTCGTGCTCCACATTGACTCCTCCTTGATAAGGCTGTGCTTCCTTAGCTGCTCAGTTGAGTCGAGTTGCATCCAGCCTTGCCTAAATGTCATTATGATTCTCCAAAAATCATCCTAGCCTCTCTGAAACTAGGGCCCTGCGGATGCTCCAATGCAAGCTAGGCACGGATGCACTATGTGAGGATGTGAGGCTGTTCCGCTGTGAGGCCTCTGAGGCATTAAGCTTGCTTTGAATGGATCCGTGTGACTGTCTACTGATTGATCGATGGGGATGAGAGGGAGGAGCAGGCATCCGAGGTGCGTCCCTTTCTGCATGGTCAGTTTGTACCTGGCCACTTTGATTCGGCACCTGGTTGTGGTACCCATGACAGTTGGGATGGCTCTATCGATGCTCCCTCTGAGGTCCCCTTTCATAAAACCTTTTGGTATGCTGGTGTGCCACTGCTGGTGTTGCAGGCTATTAGTTGAGGAGATGCTGAGTCAAGATCTCCAATTCTCTGGTGACAGCATCGAATTACTCCTTTGTGACATATTGCGGAAAAGGAGGTAGTGACAACTCTTCTTCTTGAATAAAGTTGTTTGCAACTATGATCCTCTCTTCATTGGGTCTAGGATTTCACCATTGTTGTTTTGTGTGGCGGGTTAAAAGCCTCCAACATTGGATTGGCTGCTTGCTAGTTTCTCCTAGTGTTGTTGTGATTTTGGTTTGATAGATTTTGGATTTAATCATGCACATGAGTTGTGATTGTAGTGAGTCACCCGAAGTTGAGCCTTTTCAAGGCACTACCACAGATCCCATAGATGGGGCCAAACTGTTGTCGCACCAAACTGGATATTCTTTAGCTCACTAGATTATCTGCACAAATAGAGAAAAGAACACCGTGTGATGGTCGGACTAGCTAGCCCTAGGACCACTCCGATGCTTAAGTCAGTTCGGTAGAACAAGCAGTATGGAATAGTCACGAAGGTGGCTGTCCCTTTTGTTAAAGGAGGTTCAGGTAGTTGCCTTAACTCAAACTCTGAGTGTGAGTTCTCAAGGATGAAGATGAAGATGAAGATGATGTTCTCAAAGAGTAGTGAGAGTGAGTGTGAGAATAAGCCCAAAAAAAAGTCCTACTTCTTCGTCCGTTCTTGACAAACAATACCTTGCTTGACGTCCTCCACGTGTCCTGTTCAGAGTAGCCTGCACATTCAGCTGAAAAGCGTGGGAGTTAGTGGATGTCTGGTGAGGTGGCAGGTATGGGTCAACGCTTTGGAGACATTCTCCAAATTCAGGCTTGATTAGAGGTGATTATCTACCAATCAGGTTAATTGGTGGGTATGGCCTGCATTTAATGCTCATGGCCAACATTTAATACGCATGGTTAGCGTGTACAACCCTTGATCACTCCCATGCCAAAATGACCATT